>BLXT01001350.1:2164942-2177749 GCA_019648995.1 Plakobranchus ocellatus
AAGAGAGACCAAGAGTCAAAGTAAGTCGAGGGGGGGGGCGGCAATCAGAGAGAGGGAGAGAGAGAAAGGCAGTCAGGAGGAGAGAGAAGAAGGGAGAGAAAGAAAGAAACAACGACGCATAAGAAAATATCAGGGAAAAGTTATTGAAAAGAGGCATTCATATCGACGCTTATAACTAATATTAAAAAGAGAAGGATAGCAAAAGCATAAACACCATAAAAGTGAAAAGGGGAAAGAGAGAGAGAGAGAATAACTAGGTTGGTAGACTTTAATGCTTTGTTTAACATACCAGTATATAGATAGACCTATAAAAAAAGGATTTGTAAAAGTAGAGCCAGTCAGTAGTCACCTCGGCTAGTATTATGGAAAGTACAGTTTGTATCACTATAACTGTTTATAACTGTTTATATCTGTTTAATCCTGAAAAAAGCATGCAAAGTCGGCACCTCCAGTTTCTCTTGTAACGGATCAAAGACTAACTAGAGGGTTGGGGAAACAAACTCTGATTTCTTTGATCTTTTGCCGACGTGGCTTACTACACTAGGCCTTGCACTGGATGTGCAAGTATATATACTACCATAGCTTACTTGTTTGCCTATCAATGGAGGATAAAATTACACTGTATGTATTTTTTTGATACTCTGTTCAGAGGCGGAATAAATGGCGTTTTTTTTTGTTTTTTTTTTCAAACATTGGCTTAGAATTGGACACTAGGGTTACAAGCTGTGGGGACAGTGAATAAGTTTGGGAACAAACTTAGGAAATACTACAAAAAAAACAAAAATTGACTTTCGGATTAACGTGATGCAACACCGACTGGTGATTCTCACCGGTACCAATGATCCATTAAAAGAAGAGAAAGAAATAGAGGTCACAAAGCCGTTTTCATGATATTTCAGACAGACTCTTTCTTTAATTGTGGGACCTCTGATTCAAGGCTATAAAAACTACGCAGGCCTACTTGACCGATACAACTATTCACACAAAAATATGGCGATGAGCTTTTGATAAATACAGCGTTTTTTGTATTATGTAAAGAGAAAGAAAATCGCCGGAAATGGAAGATAGATTCAGGAGATCCATCAGGCCTAGCCCCTCTCAGCGTAATTTTCTTGGTGCTGAGCGTAAGGCGTAATTATTACCCTGTCAGCGTAATAAATTACGCCGAAAGCGTAATGTTGGCAGGTCTACACTTAATAAACAGAACTAAAATTTTTCTTCTTAAATTTCAAAGTTCCCAACAGGTTTGTGCTTAAGCTTTCTTTAATGATTTTCAGGGCTTAAAATGATGAGCCTTTTTTTTTGTTCTTCTTTCCATTTTTTTTTTTTTGAAATTTCATCCAAATGGTTCTATAGTACAAAGAATGTGATATAAGAAGGAAACACTTTTTTTTTTTTGCACATTTTAAGTTTCCTACATTTGTCCCAATACTTTCTCTTCATGATTTTTTTTTATTTAAAAAGAGCCAATTTTTGTTAAAGCTTTCCCTTTAAGTATTTTTCTATGAATATATATACATTATTTGCCCAGTTCCTACTTGCTATGGTGCCTTTTATTTATAGATCTAAAATTTGGTCTTGGAGCCGCTTATGAAAAAAACACTTGATATTTGTGAATAAAAACTTTAAAAATATGAAATACTGAATGTGTAGAAACGATGACAATTTCATAAGAATGGATTATTTTTAGTGGCCACTAGGACGTATCCTATCATGTCATTACAGTGACTTGATGTGTTGAATGCAGGAAATCTATAGTCTAGGTAATAATGCTTTTCATTATTAATGCCAGCATCAGCGCTTAGTCTATTGTAAAAAAAAAAAAGTATATGCGTTAAAAAAAATATTTAAAAACCTCTCCCCGCATTTTTCAGGATGTTACAAAAATTTCTTTCTTTGACTGTGATAATTTTCGAAATATTGTTTCGTTCTTATAAAAAGAATACTAATTTTTTATATAAAGCCAGGAAAGGCCACTTCCTTCACTGCAAGATAAAGGTTTTTTTTCAAAGCTGTGTTCATTGTTTCAGTCTTTATTTGTCTTGTCACATGTTCATGGTGTGTCCAAGAACAAATATACATCAAAGTAAAAAAAAAAAAATGGATAAGACGTGATCTAAAGCACGAACCTTTAAGTTTCCTTCCATTTTTAAATATGACAATAAAAAAACAAGTTGTGATCTGAATGTATCTGCAGCTTTTATTGTATAAAAGTGAAACAACAACTTTATTAAATTTACAAGGATCGGTCTGAAAATGTATGGATCATTAATAATTTTTTTTTTTTTTGTGATTATGCCCCAAAAAATTTGTTTTTTTAAAAAGTGATTTCACATTGAAATAATTGCTGCACTCTTAGAGCGTATAAACTGAATTATCAGTAATGTTTATGACGCAACATAGCTTGTGAGTCGTTGAGGGGAAAAATAATTTGTGTTATTGAAACATCGAAGTTCCAATTAGTGGTACAGCATATCTTTTTTTATACCTCCATGCAGGTATAAGAAAATCTAGACAAACATTTGAGAATAAGTCACATATATATATATATTATTATATATACACACACACACATATATATATTGTGTGCGTGGATAAATATGTTTTCTTTGTGTTACCTTGTCATGGAACCATGTACATCTTTGTCATCCATGAAGCACTCAATATTGAGAGGAATAGGCTGAACATTAGCACTCATCAACTTGCGCAGCTTTTCACACTCCTGGGTCAGCCGGATATACGCTTTGGGCCTAGTGGATGCATCCACTTTATACTTTTTCTTGAATTCCTCTGTCATATGATTTACAATCAGTTCATCCAAATCACGGCCACCTATACGATCAAAGGCAGTGGCCAACATCTTGATGGAAAAAAATTCAGAAAAAAAAGAGTTATTCATATATGTAGTTGTATGAGTGACTTGAGTTATTTGTATGACATTAATGGTTGTAGTATGAGAGAATTAATAATGATTGATCATTGGCTGAATAACTCTAGCCAGAAAACATGATCATTGACATTATGTCTCCACAAACACATGCAACAAGAGTTAGGCCAGTGATAAAATTTGCATGCCAAAACTTGATGGCAAAGAAGGTAGGCCCTACTGGAAAAACATTTTTTAATTTAAAATATAAAAAAAATGATTTTTTTAAAATAAAAAATACTGTATGGATCAAGCTTTGAGAAGCAGCTTTTCATACAGGTCAAAGTGCAAAAGTTTTTTGGGTTTTTTTTTGTTTTTTTAAACGGAAACAAAGTTCTACTTTTTTCACCTCGACAGATTTGATTTTTAAAATTTGGACATAAAATCATAATTGCATCAATAAGGATTGGAATGCTATAATATGAATCAAATATCTCCTTATGGTCAGAAAAAAAAACTTCTGCATAAAAAAGGCAAAACCAGTCCCGAAATATGGTGAAGGATTGCTTGTACTATTATAGTCCCCTGTTCCTTTTGGCTTTGTCAGTACTTATTTTTTTCTCTATTTTCAAACCTTTTACATTTCTATTTTTTTTTCAACCTTCTCCTGAGTCTCATACAACAACTATGTCTTAACTTATCTGCATAAATGAATCATATTTTCTAATTCACACACAAAAAAAAATGTATTTTATTTCGTTTTCTTCTTATTTCCTAATTTAGTTGAATGATTTAATTTGTTTTTCCTTCCACTGCTCAAACATTTTGTTTAAATTCAACTGTAGTTCATCTCATTTCTCTATTTATTTATTGGTTCAACTGCCAGGCTCCACCTAACTGCCTATCTTCTGTCAGTGACACTTTGTCCTTCTAAAAGGCCCACCAGAACTTTGGGGACTTATTACTGGAGCCTGTGGGACTCAACTCTCTACAGGCCCAATAAAGCTTTATTACCACTTTCTCTTTTACTGTCAATTGTTTTGATCAAAGAGTTGAAATTAGTTTTCTACTCAGGGGTGGATTATTGATAAAAGCTAGGTTTCTTTGAAAATCTGAACTAGTAAGTCTTAATCATTTTTTTCTTCCTAGATCGACAAGTGACTAGCAGTGATAATCTAGAGGAGGAATCTAGCTCAAATTTCAATCCTTAGTTGCTGTTGCCGTCTGGTATTAGGTTCACACGTATGACTGACATTGCCACTGTCAACTTAAAGAAACACGAGAGTCTTAGCTTTACTGAATAACCATAATATTTACATTTCAAGGTTCATTTTGTGGTATAAAAAAGGACCACTTCACTTGACTATCCTATAACCTTTCCGAGCCCACAAAAATAACACTCCTCCTTAAACTTCGGAGGTTTTGTGTAAACCACATGGAATGGATTCTTGTACATTGGTGGCTGAATGGCTAATTTTTTTTTTTTTTACAATATTTATAAAAGTAGAGAAACACTTATCACAATCTTTTTGTAAGTCTGACAAAAGCAAAAGCATACCTTCAACTTTCCCTTGTTGAAAGCCACTGCAGCAACTTGCAGAGATGAGTATCCGAAATCTACAAAAACAACATTTCTAGGTTTCTCTGTCTCTTGGGGTAAATCTGTTTTGTATATTCCATAGGCCAGAGCAACTACAAAAAAAAATTGAAACAATGAAGGTTATAGTCCATTAAAACACATAGGTTTATAAACAAAATAGGACAAAACCTTGCTTTTTTTTTCTTTCTTTGCAATTATTACTCGGCAAATTTAAAAACTCATCCAATGAACCACTGAATGAAATGAAACAAAAAAAAGAAAAAAAAATTGGAAATAAATCCAAAGTGATTTAATTAAATTCATGCATATTGTTCAATTTATTGTACAAATGCATTTACTTTTTTAACCTCCAATTTTTTAAAGTGAAAAAAAAAACAACTTCCCATTGATATGGAAGCCTAAATTAAAGATTTTTTCAAAAATTTTTTTTTTCACAATTTGCACAAATACTAATTCAGATCTCTCCTTTCTGCCTTTAAAAGAGAACAAACTGAACATTGTCAACTACCTGCTGTGGTGTCATTGAGAATTCTGAGACAGTTTAAGCCTGCAAGCTGACATGAATCTAGAAGTGCTCGCCTCTCTACATCAGTGAAAAACGATGGAACCTGAACGATAAGAAAGAAGATTGGCTCCGCTGACAACATGGAAAAATTAAATTGAATTTTCCAAACCATATGGTGGACACAAAATACAGAAATTGTTTAATACATTGGTCCTCTTCATATATTTTTTTTTAAGTGGTACCATTTAAATGTTTTTTTTAAAACAAGATATCTGAGGAAAATAAGTATTTCACTAACATTTTACTGTCACCATTAAATTTTTGAAGGATCAATTTATCTGAAATCATTATCTTTAAACTGCTCCACACCCTTTTAAAAATGATGTTTAGACGAGTGGAATTTTAAACACAATAAACTTACAGAAACAACGACATCAACAACTTTAGTCCTCAAGTTTGATTCAGCTGTGAATTTTAACTTGTTGAGGAGCATACCCGTAAGTTGGGCAGGTGTGAATTCCTGGACTTCTCCCAAATAAGACAGCTGCAGAAGACAAATGGTCTTTTTGTTAATATTTTGGTAAACTAGGTAAGTTTAATGAAAAGTCACAAAGGCTGGGAACATACAAACTGTTCAAATCCAATAACTTGACAAAGAGGTACTTCTAACTTGAAAGAAAACAATATGTGCTTATTCCTAATGTAACTGAGATGGTTGCGCCTTTATTTGTTACACTTGTTTCTTGCAAAAAATCTCGTATTATGGTGTCCAAACATATTCATGAAATAGTAATTACAAAAAATGTTCAACATATTTTTATGTTGCCTTGGGAAACACAAAAATGATAAGCAAAATATGTGAAAATACGTAATGATAGAAATTCACAAACCTTAAATATAGCATTGCCCTGGCTGTCTTTAGCAACTGTATTTGGCCTGAAGTTTCGTGGAATCTCCTTCTGAACTTGAGGATCATTGAGTTTGCGGGCTAAAGCCCCCTTGAAACCACATACTGTATTTTTGAAATTTGACACTGCCTGTTGTTTTGCAGCAAAACCAACTGCCCTGTTTTTCTCACCCAATGAAACATATGACCTGAAACAAAAAAGATGACACTAGTAAAAAAAAGTATATTATTCACCCTCGTGCAATCATTCTCTAAGATGGGAAATACTGTTAGCAAACATGAATTGAAAAATCAAATAAATAAGTAGTAGAAATACAAGTTCAAAATAGCTGTTAAGGGTTACATTTTTAAAATTAAGATGCAAATCTTTGGAACAAAGGAATTCAAGTTTAGTTGGGTTTTTTTCCCATTATCTTATTTAGCACATTAAATCACAAACTGAACATTAACTCACATTACAGAAAGTATATGTATAAAATTTTAGCAACTTATGGGTAGTTTAATTCACTACAACATAATTTGTGCAGCAGTCAAGTTGAGACTGTAAGGTTGACATGAAATGAAAAGCTGATTAACTAGAGAGGAGAAATGTCCTTACGGAGTGAGTCTGTCACTATATTCATTTGCAATGGTTTCTATTCCTCCTGCACGAGCAACTGCAATGTAGCTTGAGCAAGTTCCCAGGTCTATTCCGACCACTGACATATTGAAAAAAGTACTTGGAGAGTTACCTTGTAAATCTGTGTGGGACATAATGAAAAATTTGGGTTTTTTTTTAAACAAATATATAATTTCCTTATATATAAAAGTGCAAAAAAAAAAAAAATTTACTTAAAAACCAATCTTTCATTCCGTTTTGCTACCAATTAAGGGATGTAATTTCAACTCACGCCATTATAAAAGGCAAGCATTCATGTTACAAAAAAAAAAAAAATAGAAACGTATATAGGCCCTAACATATAAAGAGAACATTGGAAATTTACTAGATATATGGAATTGCATAATTTTGAAAGTGTCCCCTATTCCAAAGCTTTGGTAATTTTACCTCAATCAGAAGCAAAGTTGCACAGTAGGATCATTGGTCAAGATTTCCATTTAATGCATGCACTCACAAAAACAAATCTATGAAAAGGGGATACATTTTCTTTGCATTATGTGTACGACATTCATTATATTTGAAAAAGTATTGAAGAATCAGGGTTCATCAATTCATTTACTTAATTTAGTCTCAAATCTCCGAAAAGTGTAACCATGGATTGGGATTTTTTTCCCCCTTATTTAAATGATATGAAAATATTTGTTATTTCTTAATACTAACAAATTTTGTGGTAAATTTCACAATTTTCTATATTTGACTACGATTGATACTCTGGTAATATTGGCATGCAAGGTTGTATTGTAACAGCCATTGCAAGGTGAGTAATACTTGCACATGTGGATGTATTGTATCAACCTGCGCACAAGAGAGGTTTTAATGATATACTTATGCGTGATGGTTCCAGTCTAGCTCTCTTAGATTTACTTTCCTTGTTTGCTTAGTTGGACTTCTTGCCAAAAAAAAAAAAAATTTACAGAGATACATCTAGATCTAATTGCTGATCAATCCTAGATATCTGGAAGATAATCTGGGAACAGACTAAATACCATCTAGATCTAGATCTATTGGTATTATTTTTCTAAGGTCATAACTGGCTTTAAGGTATAAAATGATACTTAATGTAGGATTTAAAGGATGCTAAGCATGAATATGGCACTCACATTGACACAAATGCACGGTTGATAGGATATTTAGTTTGAAAGTAGAGGCTTTTTACTCTGTTCTTTTGTTGCAGGGGTTTAACCCAGCATGCCATGCCTTCATTTCGTCAGAAAATTAGAGTGATTACGACCTTAAATAAAAAATTTACTGATCTAGATCTATATTTTCAGTCACGACGAAATTAACAGATCACTCGTCAAGTTATGTTATAATGTAAATAGTGCTACTTTATTAGCACAATAATAGGCCTATTTCATGCAACCTTTAATTCGACGGTAGCTGAAAAAGGGAGATCTAGAAGTTGTTGGGCCTAACCCCAGACATATTATCCCAATCTAACTCTATAATCTAAGAGACTGTCGGCAGAGGCTTTTTCGAAGATTATCGACTATAATACTGGATCTACAATTAGATCTAGATCTAGATCTAGACTCTATATGTCGAATCGATAACGACTGAATGTCCTTAACAAGTATTAGATCAAAAAATCAAGTCTAGATAAGTAGATTAGATCTAGATCAAAATTTGGAAGTAGATCTAGATCTAGTGTAACAAACAAATCTAGATCTAGATTTAGATCTAATTTAGATTCTTTACAAGATACTCCCACTTCTTACCTGAACGAATGGGTGGTTCAAGTCTTGACTTTGTTAATTGCAGACGTGCACATTAAATATAGATTTATTTGGATAAGATTCCAGTTACAACGGTTTTGAAACTTTAACAGATGCGCTGTGGTATGATATTTAAAAAGTTACTAAAAATTCTATGTATTTATTAGACCCTCGATTCTATATGAAAATTCTAGAACACACGTGAACGGAAAGTGGAAACTTCTTGGTTTCAACGCCTTCGTTGGCTGGGTTCATCAAATTACTCATAATATTGCGGTATCTTAGTAATTTTTCATCCTATAATCATTTTTACACTATAACGACCTCTAGATTTAGGTTTATGTGACAGCGCCTGCTTTCTTTTCTTTCTGCTTTCATTCTACTTGTTTTGTTTTTTTTTTCTTTTTGCGTTTTATATTTTAGGATGGTAGGAGGGTGGAGGGATGGCAGATTCATCAGAGGCTATTGGCTACAGCCGGGAAATGAGGCCATGGTAAGGACTTAACCATAATCCGTGACGAGATGTATAAATAAGTTTCCTGGCTCGTTGTGCTCACACTAATTCCATCAACGAAAGAATTAGATAAACCGTTTCAAAAGAAAGCGAATTTTTCACAGTCTAGTTTATGTAAGGCCATGTCCATTTATTCACATATATAGAGGTAAATGTATTCGCTAAAACAAACACAATTATTTCTTATTGCATAATTAAGACAGGATCGAAGCTTTTGAATTCATGTGAACAGGAAAGTGTTGCTGTTGTTTCTGCTTTTTGTGAATGAGCGGGGGCTAAAGATCTTGAGATAGAACGTTCATAAATTAAGCAATGGATGATTTATAATATAAGACTAAAAATTTATCTTTTTCTTGTAAAAAGCCCATAAATTAAAAAAAAATATATATGTGAATGCCTAAAGATAAGAAAGCTGGTAGAAGTGTGTGTGTGTGTGTGTGCGCGCGCGCGCGCGCGTTGCTTTTCTTTGTTTAACATCTATTTGAAGGATCGGGTGCTGATGACAGCAGGAGGGGGGAGGAGAGAGAAATGAGAATGGTGGTTGTGGTTTGTACTGGTCAAGCGATGACGGCATACTTCTCGTTTCCAAAGTACATTTTCCTTGACATAATTTTAGGCTCTTTTTGCCATGGTTTTGTTTTATATATCCTTTGAAACTCATAGGGCTACACAAATTGGAATTTCTGCTTCTTAGAGTGTTCATATCTTGGAGCAAAATTTTCAGGAAACTGTTTCGTTTGTAATTTGCTTGATTGATATATTAAAGGTTCAGAAGTAATTAGAATTTACAAGCTTCTGCTTTAAATTATTCACGCCTCAGCCTTTCTATGTGCTTTTTAAAAATAATCAATAATTATACACACATAAGTGTTATTCTCGTATTTAGCTGACATGAAAGTCAGCACACTGTAACGTGAAATTTAAACAAAGCAAACAATATGATTAAAATAATATTTAAAAACTAAATGAGTCTAACTCAGTATCCTCTTTAAAATACATGCACACTGAACATTACGCTCCCTCTATTTTTATTTTAAGCTATTTTTCCCTAAAGTTATAGATATTATGTACCATTCCTAATTGTTCAGGAATGTGAATAGCCGGTGACCATGAGGACAATGAAGCAAAAATATCATAATCAACTAGATACAGGTTAAGCATAGATGTAATTATGTGTAAAAAGATTATCCTGGGCCTCACCACCATCTGTTTGATCATTTACTGCCCCCGAGTCAATACCGAATGGGCTTACATTGACTTCGATTGAAATCTTTTGTTCTAAATTTAGATTCAGTAATCTCTGTGCTTGAAAGCAAAGGGTTCTTTTCAATGGAACCATCAGAAGCATTAATCTAAATGGAAAATATTTCTCTTACTTTAAGCCGATTAAAAAGTTCAATACCTTTTTAATTCTTTTTATTGATGTGCTGTCATAGTTTGAACTTACCTTCTGGGAAATAGATTTGTTTTACGTCCCCTAAGCTTTACTTAAAACTTACGCGGAGCTGGGACATAATTTTCTAATACCATCTTTTTGTGTGATGCACCGTTTTTCTGCCGCTGGGTGTGAAATATTTTACTTTATAATATTATGAATAGGTTTTTTAAAATTAAAGCAACGGAACGAAGACATTATTCTTCAAAATGCACCAATTTTTATCTCTTTTATTTGACAGGGTTAATTTTGGGAGTTTTTTTATTAAATCATTTTACTTATGCTAATTATTTTGCCCGTTCCTGTTGTGTTTTTATAGAGGCCAACAGCGCGTTGTTTGAAAATGATGGACTCTCGGAATCATGGATGCTCATAATTTCATGTGTTATGCTGAACTTGTTTCTGAAACCGACGGTCGACAGCGCTTGGAAATCGAGGACAACATAAATCTACGAATAAAGGAACCTGGGTAGTTGAAATTTATTGACGGCCAACCAAGATGAAGGGATATACTGAGGGCATTGAGGTAGATCTACAGTTTTTGAGCAAACTCATGTCGGTGACATCGGTTTTGAATTGTAAACAAGGGAGATAATTTGACATGTTTGAACATGTTTCAGTTTGTTTGTTTTGGTTTTACTTATTAGAATAAAGCCATTTTAGGAGTACCGTGTATTTATCGAGCTAAAGCAAAACGCTAACAAGATGATATGTAGATCTAGATCTAAATCCAATATTGTGTGACGTATCTAGAATTTCTAGACATGAATATGATATATGGCAATTTTTGGATCCTTATCTAGATTTTGAGTCAAATACGCCTACTTTTTTTAACAGATAGATTCTAGATGTAGATAATAGACTTATGGATTAGGCCTAGATGGATGGGATTGAATGCTTTAACCTCTTTTTCTGGGTTTTGGTGATAATATCTAGATCTTGATCTAGATCAACATTGTGATTGTCTGCATCCAGAGTCATAAATTTGCAACCTGCTAAGTGCTTGACAGCAATTAGCACACGATGATTTAGAATCTTGTAGAAAAATAGCCAACTAATGTTGGATGCATTTAAAAAAAATGAATTTTGAAGCCTCCTGTTTTAAACAGACATAACTTTTCTTAAAAATGTGCTGGACGAATATATATCTTTTACCATTTGAAAGGAAAGAAAGGTCTTCCAAATCTCATTTAATAATTTTGTATGGCCAAGTCACATTTGAAGACTGGTTTTCCGCCCGCGAAAGAGGCAACATGTTTTGGGCCACTGAACTATAGATTTATGGTTCTAGATTTTAGTCTAAAATGTTATCTATGAGCATTGGAAACTGGTTTTCCTCCTGGGAAAGAGGCAGCATGTTATCAGCCATTAAGCCATAGATCTAGAGTTCTAGATCCTAGTCTAAAATATTTTGAGCGAATGAGATAATTGGAATGGAGACAGAAACTGTATGTTTAGATGTGAGTGCTCATGATTGTCAAGATCAAGATAAAAGCAGTCTGAAAAAATGATTTAGCCTAAATTGCGGGTTTTGCATGATTGAATTCAAATGAAAACCATTAACTAGAAGGAAAAGAATAACTTATCTTCTGTGTGGGGAACTTTCTACAGACATGCAAAAGATTTTCTGTACATAAAGCATTGGGAATATTTATTTTTTTATTTTAATATTTTGAGTTGAACTCAGTGATGTAGATCTACAACTCTACTCATTTTGTCAGACTGCTATATGCTACGAGTGAGATAGGTCTAATTTTTACTAGCTTAGGGTTGATTTTTTTTTTTTTTTTAATTTATGAAAGATGTTGTCTACACTCATCTCTTTTTTTTTTTTTTTTTTTTTTTTTTTTTTTTTTTTTTTTTTTTTTTTTTTTGTAATGGAAGCTCTTGTCAGTTTTCTCAATGAATTGAAATTGAAGAAGCAAGGAAAGCACTAGTCTAAGATATATTCCTTTTTCAGTTATGAATATCAGACCTTGCAAGAGTTTGAATTACAAACTAAAAAACAATTTCAAATATAAGGCTTTTTAAGCTCACAAATTTCAGGCTCTGCAAGAGTTCCAATTATAAACAAAAGGCAACGAGAATCTTTTTATTTTTTTTCAGCATGAAATTGTAATATTTAGCTTTTTAAAAGTCCTTTGTTCAATTCGTTAGTTGTCTGTAGTCAACACTGTTTCCTCAACTTAAAATTTATCTGGATTCACTTGAAAATGGCATTTTCTAATTGATTTATTTAAGGTAGTATAGCTATAGAGTGAAGATATATCTGATACTTGCTTTCATTCAGGCATGGGAATTTCATATGTGAAAACTACACTGAAACCAGGCCAGGGTTCAGGGGCTGCCTACGCCCCAGTGGGGTGCAGGGGCAATGCCCTGAGGGGGGGGGGGGGTCTCCTGGCAGCTAGCAGCTAAATTTACGGTTGTATAAAATGTTTTAAACCATTTTTCACTTTTAAAAAAAATTTGTTAAATTTTGTTCCCAGGACATTTTTTCCACAGACCAGTTACGAACCTGTGATGTGTTTTCACAGACAATTCCCATGCCTGTTCATTTCAACATTAATATTGTAATTAACAGCCTGTTTATTGATACATTATCAT
>BLXT01001350.1:2179894-2192845 GCA_019648995.1 Plakobranchus ocellatus
AATTTAGGCTTTAGTCAAGGCTTTAGCCTACACAGACATGAATTCATTGTAGGCCGACATGACTTGCGGGGATCTCAGTAATTTAAAATAGAGCAACAACAAAAAATTCCATGTTTTCTTTTATTTAATATATTATGGGTCACACTTTAAAGCCTTACAGAGATTCTGTAGACCTGTCTCACATAGATTTTCTTTTTTTTTCATGTAAACCTTTATTGAATGAGCTAGATTTTGAATTTTATACACTGTAGTGCACCTTTAAAAAAATTCATCATCCAGGCCCTAAGCCTACAGGTCTTTAAGGCTTGATAAATGGTGATATTAGACTAATGGCAGTGAGTAGAGAGATACTTTCTTGCATCTTTAAAGTCGAAAATGCATTAATTATCCTCTGATATTATACTTTAATGTTATGGAATGTCTATAACCGTATATAATTAAGGTGTAATACGGTTTATCCATGCGCATTTAATTGTATACTGGCATATTCTTGTGAGACTTTCTAAATTCCTGTGAGTAGAGGTGAATATTCCTGTTAGGACAATTTGGGGTTGGCAGGTCTGGTATCAGAGCTTTCAGCTTTCAAATACAGCTTATCTACAGGCCACAAAAAAAAAAAACCAGGCTTTTTTTTAATATGTGACGTCTTTGGGTTTGAATATTGCATATTAAAATTTATGAGAAAGAAAAAAAAATTAGCTTCATATAATTTTAGCTACATGTTTGTATTTTGATGTAAACTTAGCTAATTGTCCATTTCGATAAAGCTTTAAAACGTTGATTACAGTCTTTTGATTTTTGTATTTGTTACTAGCTTTTTTATAATAAAACACGTCTCTAAATAGATTGAATATTTAAACCCTTTTTTAATTTTTTCTGTCTAAATTTCTTGTAGAAGTGTTACTGGGAAAAAAGACTTGGTATATGGTTTTTGGAGTTGAAAGATAAGATAAGAGTCTCAGCACAGATATGAACAAATACAGGGATTTTTTTGTCGTCTTTCACAGTTTTACATGTAGCAACCTTTGGTTTTGTTTTGTTTTTTTCAGCTGTACAACTTTTTTGAAGACAGCAATTATGTGTATCTAGTGTTGGAGATGTGCCATAATGGAGAACTGCAGCGCTATCTGCGCACTCAAGCTCAGCCCTTCACAGAGGAAACTGCAAGGCGCATCATGAGGCAGATTGTGGAAGGCATCCTGTACTTGCATTCTCATGGCATCTTGCACCGTGACCTCTCTTTGTCTAATCTCCTTCTTACAAAAGATAATGATGTGGTGAGTTTTGATGATAAAAATAACAGATTATTGGCTCTTCGCACAGGTTAATTCAATCACTTCAAAATTTTTTTCAATGAGCTGATTTGTTATCGATTGTTTGCTATTCTAAGTTTCCATCAAAATTTCTAGTAGACTTTCAAAGTGAGGCAAAATCCAATGTTGCTTATATAGGCTGATAGGAACCATTTTGATTACAGTAGTGCAGTGAAACATTACAATAGCTTCAAAAAGATGAGCTTAAGTGCTGATCAATCAAGCAGATGTGTTTGCAGGAAAATAGCTGTTTTCAGGGCTCAGTGCAGGACAATTGAGTATTGATAATCAGAAATGATCTTAAAAGAAATGAGTATTCTTCCTGACTGACTGTTGAAAAAAATTGTACGCTGCATTTATAAAACCTCAGTTTTTGGCAGTCTTTATTTCACCCATCTTCCTTTTTTACATCTACATCAAACCGTGTTCAAAAATGTTTCAATTAGTCATTCCTGATCCTCAAGATTTGTACAATATGTTTCTTAAAAGTATTTTTGTTTGAAAAAGAATCTTTCAAGAGATAGCTCTGAAAACCAAATCTTTTTTGAATGGGGAATGATGAAATGATTTCTAAAAGCCCATCTAGATTTAATCTGGTCTGAATGCCATTGATTTTCTTTACAACCCAACTAAATCCATGAAAGGCTTTAAATAACCCCAGGTCTAACAGTGAGCATGTTTCATTGCTTACAGCATTATGCTCTGAACTAGACATCTTGTTTGGCCTTCTTGTGTTTTGCGGGGGATCTATAAATAAATTGGGTTTTCCCCCTAACTACTATTATTTGTTTTGGTGTTGAACATGAAAAGGTTTTTTCAGTTGTTTGTTGTTTGTTTTTATATTTAATGGCAGTGGAACATTATTTGCATGAAAATTTCATTCCACATACAGAAAATTGCTGACTTTGGTCTAGCCACTCAGCTCCAAGGACCAGAGGAAAAGCATTTCACTATGTGTGGAACTCCCAATTATATTTCACCGTGAGTTTTGTGTTACATCATGATTAGAGCTGTACATATGAGCATTGCTCTTTCTACATTCATTTACCCATGTCATTTAAGTTGGTTTGAGAAAAGCTAGGAAAACCTTTTTACTTTGGCAAAGGCTGATTTTGTTTGAATATGTAGAATGCATACATTGATATTTGTAATAGATGCCCAAAGCTTTTGGCGTGTCACTGTTTAAAAAATCTTGATACCCTAAAAAAATTACTTATTCAAATGTGGCAACTGTTTGAAGACCCTTTTCCTCCTTTTTTAAAAGCTTTGTTTTAGGGAGAACTGTAAATGAGATAAAAGATTATAATAAATCAATTAGTTCTAGTATGCCTTGATTTTTTGAGTAAATTCTGTAAAAAATTCTGGAAAAGATAATTACAAAATATGTTCTAGCATCTGATTAGCGTGTAAAAGCTGATATGATCAATCTATTCATTTACTTTTTCTTTTTGCTGTTGTTGTGTAGAGAGATTGCAATGCGGTCTGCCCATGGTCTGGAGGCTGATGTGTGGTCTCTAGGTTGCATGCTGTACACTCTCTTGGTGGGACAAGCTCCATTTGACACCAATGCTGTAAAGAGCACTCTAAACAGAGTTATCTTGGCTGAGTACCATCTTCCAGATTCCCTTAGTCCTGCTGCCCGTGACCTCATACAGGCTCTGCTCAAGAAAAACCCCAAAGATCGTTTACCTTTAAGAGGTTGGAGGTTATTCTTCTTTTTCTTCCTGTCAATTTTTATCATATCTTTCTTTTTTTGTCCTTGAAGCCATTCCTCTGTCATTTACGAAAATATACAATTCTGTTCCAAGAGATGAGCATGATAGGGGCTGCTCTCTCTTTGTCCTCGATGGCCAGTTCATGAGTGTGACAAGCAGTTTTAGGCTTGGTAAACAGTATATCTCATACTGCCTCCCCTATCTCCCTTTTCCCATGCATATCATGTGATTTTATTTACTCGTAGACAGTGAATGACAGGGATGATTGTGCACATGGGAATCTTCTAGAAACCAAAGTTGGGACTGGATTATGACTATGTCTTGTCTATCCACACCCATTTGAGAAAAATCAACTGATTGCTCATCGATTGAGCCTCTAATAATGGCTCTTTGATTATGTGCTCTGTGATTTTCTAAGAACAATAAGAATGGTGCTTTAACTGAAGGGCAGCGCTGATTTTTTTTTTTTTTTACTCAAAGTAATTTGTTGGCTTGAACTAGAGGCTTTTGTAGACAAATTCAGAGTATTTTCAGGTACAACCAGACCCTAAAAATATGTGTCTATGCCAAGAATGCATTTTGACGATAGTAAAGAAATATATCCACTAAATTTAACTTTACAAAATAGAGCAACAGTATACCTTACTATATTTGACAGTGAAAATATGACAACGAACAATATGGCCCAAAAGATACAAGCCAAATCATCAGTGCTTCCATATTTCCTCATTTCATCATTTTTAATTAATTCTGAGTCCACATCTATTTGCTTTTGTCAGAATTCAAAAGTTTTTTTTGAAAGATGTTCAGTACCAACTTGAAATTACTAAATAGATACCTTAAATAATTTCAAAATATTACTTCATCTAACTTCAGATTATTATATTATCTTAAATTAAATTTCTCTTTACGATGTTTGATCGACATAAATCTTGATTCAATTTCAATATATTCTTTCCCCAGAAATACTCACTCATCCTTTTATGACAATGAAAAGTTCTAATAGAAAGATGATTCAAAAGGTGAGAGTTTTTTTTTTTTTTTTAGGGACTGTATTGATTTTAGTTGTATAGAGAATGAATCACAATTATTTGTAAATTTTTTGTTAAGACCACTTTTTCAAATTTTGCCTTTACTTCATACTTACACAAGATAATTCCTAAATGAATAGATTTTGTTGCTATGCTAATAATGAAGTCAAAGAAAAAACTTAGCCTAATGCAAATACAGTAAGCAATGATTTGATTTCAACTTGCATTGCTTTAAAGTGATTTATTTAGTAGTATAAATAAGACATGCCTCTATATTGTGCTTCCACCTCTTCTTCAATCTTAATTCTTTCCACTTTATTAACGGACCAAAGTCATAATAAAGAGGGCACAGACGAGTATACTGTTGCAGGTGTAACTTTCTAAAGTGCATAGATATGTAGCTTATTAAAATGTTTCCCCAATATTTTTCATCCTTCGATACAGATGTCAGAGATGTCTATGGACAGTGGACGTGGAACCTTGGCCTATGCAAAGTACAGTGTGGACACAGACTCCTCTGTTGTCAATGCCACGAATGCAAAATGTGCAAGTGTTAAAGCCACTCATCAAACCAATAGAGCGTATCAAGTACAAAGAAATACTCATTCGCAACCTGAAAGCCAGAAACACATAGATGAGGAGTGCCCTCAGCATGCATTGTCAAAGGCTTCATTGTCCTATATCAGTATGCATTCTGGATCTAGCATGGAAGCCAGAATTGTTGCTTCAGGTGCATTTCATCGGGATCCATCAAGTCCACCAGTCAGGGAAAGAGATAGGTATACACTCTCTAGGAATTGCTTTAAGGAAACTTATATCCTTTTTTTTTCTTCACAGTTGTCCGTGCAAAACCTTATTTTTCAACTTTGCTTTTCTGGGTAAGGCTGAGTGATCATTTTAAATAAAAGTGGATCTTTTTGTTTTAGAAGTTTACGAAAGCATATCTTTTAGAGAGCCTTTTCCAAAGTGAGACTATCAATTGAAATCTATAAATAAAGCAATTATTTCAATGCATATTCTTGCTTAAGGAAATGGCTGACATCTAACTACCTAGTTTAATGTTTTGGTTTTTTTTTTTTATTTTGCTATTTTGCTGCACTTCATACTTTCTGCCTATTTCGTTGTCAATTGCTACTTTTTTATTAATTCAGTTAAGAAAATTTTGGTTTGTTTTTTCACTACTTTAGTCAAACTGAGGAAGAGCTGCAAAGGACAAAAGAAGCCATGATTGCAGGGAGAGATGATGATCAGCAAAACCAAACACATTCTCACCAGGCTGAAGCTGGTCGTTATTATGATCACCGTAAGGGGCAGGTCATGGCTAACAACACCCAACAGATAACCCATCAGCCACCTACATCAGCCCCCTATGAAAAGTATGATCCCAAAGGAGGAGGGTTCAAAGGTCAGCAGAAGCCCCCACCCCCATTTGACCCCAGCAAATATAGTGACGATGATAGGAGGAGTCAAAGCTCCCTCCCTGGGCATGGTTCGTGGTCTGTGTCCGCTTCTATACACAGTCAAGGTGGAAGCCTTTTTGACTACAACACCAGCAGTAATCCTGGGACTTCCTCCTCTAATAGCAATAATCACAACAGTGTACCACTACCCACGAATGGAAGTCATCTGCATCAGACACAGACTGGCATTATGGACAGCAACATTGTGAACCAGTTTCAAGCACAACCCCAAGGCAGTTCATTCCCTCAGCATCAGCCCAATGAGCGGAGCTGTGGTGGAGCTCCTCCTCCGTCTGTCTTGCCTGTGGCGCCTTCTCGCCCCCAGCGTCCTCATCATCACCCAGGCTCCCTCTCATCAGGGCAGAGTGAGTCGGACTTCAGTCTCAATTCAACACGAAAAGTTTTGGACTTTGAGTGTGATTCTAAGCTCAGCAGTGTACATGACAAACAGGGAAGGCAGCAGGTGTGTAAATACTTGGACGAGTAACATATTTGGAAGGAATTTATTATATATTAATATTCTTAAAGTTGCCAGACAGATAATATATAAATAGGATTATCTGCAAAGTATGCATAGGAGAAGCTTAACCTTTTTTTTATTTAATCCATATACCAAGTGTTTTGATACTTTTGAGCCAGATAAATGAGGTTTTTTTTTTTCAACAAATTGCAACTGTCTTGTTGCCATTATAAAAACTGTTTAACCAAAAAGAAACTTTCAGACAAGCAAACTGATCCAAAGCTAATTTAATTTCACAAACGTTAACATTCATGAGAAAGCTTTATTGGGCTGAGGAAAAACAGTGTTATTATTATTTTCAATCATAGATTAGTAAATATAATGGATAGCTGTATTTATAATTCAGTCTTTTTTTCCCCTAACTGTGCCCATCCAGCTAACCAATCCAGAGAACCGCCAGACTCGAGAGCTGCTGGCAAAGGTGCAGAATTATCTGGGTCAGCATTGTTTTCCTGCCCAAGCTGTGGGTGGAGAAGAGGGTAAATCCAAGCGTTTACCTTCTGGCATTCCACGCGACTTGCCTGTTCAGGTAACTGCTAAATTTTTAGAGTAATATAAAAGTGAAAAGAACATTTTTCTTCTTATGCTTGCAGTAGATTATTTGTTTAAGTCTCTCCACAGAAAAAGATGTAGTAGGAGATAAGAATTAAATTTGCCCAGTCCCAGAGCCAAAGCATTTATGAGAGAGTAAGGGGGAAGAGGTGTTTGTCTGAAACAGTTTAGAAGAAAAAACAAATAATCATGTATTGTAAAGACTTGGCGAATTGTACCTTTATGAGGGTCAAGGCAAATTGCAAATTTAAAATGTGGAATACTTCTTTTAATTTTGTCTGATGTATTTGTATTTGCATGCTTGACAGTCATATTTGCAGCCTCAATACTTTTTCACATATTTTTTTCCTTTTAAAATAAGAATCCATCTTTAATATTGCACCTATATCAATTGGCAAACTTCCTGGTTTACAATATTGAATAAACTTTTGTCTCAATTTATGCCTTAGTTTTCTAGTCCTGAGTCAACTCACAGAGCTGTTCGCCTAACTGAGGGAGAACTCGAAAGATGTCTACCTGGCCAAGAGAAGTTCAAGAAATATGAAACAAATCTGTGCAGTCCCCAGAGTGACGGCACGCATGGCAGTGACAAGAATATCAGAGGGGGCAGCAATGATGGAAGAGACGGAGACCAGAGGTGTCCCTTTGCTCCATTGAATACTGAGAGACTCAGGCCTATACGACAAAGGACCAAAAATGTGGTGGTAAGTTTATAGATACAAAATTGATATATTTGAATGTAAAGCCTGAATGTGAGGTGTGCACCACAACAATATAAAAAAACTTAAAGACAGAAGAAATATGGTTCCATAAAAGAGTGTCTCATATTCTGAGAAAATTAAAAAAAACAAATATTTTGTAGTTAGATCTATTATAAAAAGGGTTTATAACTTTTATCCAACATCTATATGTCACTTGATGAGAAAAAAGGGGTGATAGCAGAAGAAAAGAGATAAATGGATAAGTTTCTGGATTTGTTATTGCGTGCGTTTGTTTTTTTTTATTCTTATAATGTCTGAGAATAAACATAATTTTGTTAGCAAAGATGATGATGTTTGGAAGAATATGATTGTGTTGCTTGCAGGAAGATGCCGAAGGTGGGTGTTGTATATATTTTAAAATTGAAAGGCATAATATGATAAACTATATAAGGTTAATTGAGCCACATTTCTGCTACAATCTCCTCAAAGTTCCCTACTATCCATCCATGACAGATTTTGTTTTTCATCTTCTTCTTGTTGCACTCACAACACTTGTGACCTTAAGCAACCACTAAACTTGTGTGTGTTGTGTAATACTTTTATATTTCAATGAGTGTATTTTTTTTTGTCTTTTCCATGTTTTAGGTTCATATCCTGGAGAATGGTGATGTTTGTGTAGAGTTCATTAAGCGAAAAGGCCAGGAAGATCTTGTCATGGAAGTGCTGTACATTTCAGGCAATGGCCAACAGGTAACTTCATGGTGTTTGTTGTTGACATGAGGCGCAATGTTTATGCGAAACGAGAATTCTTACTCTGTATTAAATGCACAATTTTCTTTCGTGACAGATTGCTCACTGAAATGAAACATTGATACAGTCTATCTCTTAGAGCATAGATTGACAATTAAAGCTGTTTTACACTTTCTTCTTGCTGGAAAACTCATTTTATAATGACATGCCAGTGCTTCAGAATGATTTTTAGTTTTATTTTCCTTTGTAAAAAACTTTTAGAGTTTGATCTGAAATTAAATCATTTGGACAGGTGTGTGTGTGTGAAAGTTTTATTAGCATCAGAATTTTTTTGTTTGTTTGTTTAGTTTTTTATTTATCACTGAGATAATTTAAGTCAGTTTGAGAAATAAATTTTCAAATATTGTTGTTGAACTTGCCTGCAGCGGAAGTGAACGGGTTGAGTGAAAACATGGTAAGCAAGTCTTACTGTGGTTGCATAAGAGCGTAGGTCATTTTGAATAACTGTACATTTACGTCTGCTTGATTTACCTTTTAAAGAAATGGCATGCAGGGCCATTTTGTCTTCATTGATTTGGAAACATAGGATTGGGAAAAGGATGGGAGAGTATACCTTTTTCTGGTCTGGCCGCCTTTACCCTAGTTTTGAGTTTATGAAAATCACACCTGGGGACTGTCTCTTTGTTGCCTTTGGCAGTGCCTGTTTGCAGAGAGCTGTAATGTTGGCTTGATTCTATCTTATTTAAGCAAGGCATGGAATGTATGAGGTGCAATGTGGATCATCGGTTTAAGCAATGAAAAGAAATGATCTTATGGCAGATGAACGAGTGTGAATGATAGACCTAGATTTAGTGAATCTGTAACACAAGTTTATGCTTAGACCTTTGTATCGCAGGAGTGGCTGACATTGGAATGAATCAATCAATACCCTTTCTCTTGATGATCTTTGTTGTCAGAGAACTTTGTGTGCTGTAGTCTATAGACCCCAATCTGCATGAACCACAATTGCATGTTACTTCCCTATCATAACTCACTAGAACCTCCCTTCACTCTGTTTTTCCTGTTCTTCTTCATTATAGAATGACAGTCACACCTAGTTAGACCTGCAACTTATAGTGCTAGAAGAAGCCACTTTCCCTCTCTGTCCCTTTCTCTCTCCAAGCATCTGGCTATTACTAATTCTATAAATCATTGTAATTAAGTCATGATATAAAATTTTGGGGACACTAATACCTTTTTAAAAATGGCTACACTCTTGCAGTGGATCCTTGCTATAGGCAGGCATATTTACTGAATAATCTTCCCCTCCACAGATGAATACGTTCCAGCCCAATGAGGGCCGAGGTATTACAGTGTCCGAGCAGCCGCAGCCTATGCCAGACACCTGCAAGAAGTTTGACTTTTCCAGCATACCACAAAAATATATCAAGAAGTATCAGTATGCGGCCAGGTAACTGACAATATAGGTCAAATCAACTATTATAACTTTATGGGTTTTCAAAAGATTTATTGTTTATGTCTGGCTCTTAAATAACTCTGGATTTTGATCTTTTAGACAAGCTACTGAATGTGATACATAATGTGCGCATGAATTGCCTCTCTCTTAATTTGTTATGATGAATAAGTAGGGTGTTATGGTTGCACTAAGTGTGTTACAGCAATGGCATGACCTTTTTTTGTAATCTAAGTAGTCACTTATATTATCGATGGCATGTCGTGCAGTTCTTGATTCAACTTTTTAAGGGATACAAACGTTTGAATCCTGGTAAATGTACCAGAAGCTGTGAGGAAACAACTGATTTGGAAAACCTATGTTATTACAAACAAAAAAAGATGGAAAAATAGTTACTCTCCACGAAGTCTCATTTCCTGTAACAGTCAACAGGTTTGAAGTAAGAGGGCTCAACTTTATGTATGTTGGAAATCTTTTGGCTCCTAATTTCCTGATAGTGGTGGCCTTTGGCAAAAGTTGTTTTTTTTTGGTTGTTTTTTTTAAATTCAAGTCATGCAGCATGGCATGTCATTGCCCACACCTAGAATGACCTGTTCTGATTCAATTGCTTCAATGTGTTATCAGCCTGCCAATTGCTATTAAGTGTGTGACTGGTCTATTTGCCTCCCAGGTTTGTTACTCTGATCCAGTCCAAGACCCCAAAAGTAACTGTGTATACCCGCAAAGCTAAATGCATGCTCATGGAGAATCGACCAGACCCAGACTTCACAGCAGAGTTTTATGATGGTGAGCATGAAATAAAAGTTATACCCATAGGTATATGGATATCTATGGAAAATTTTTACAATGGGTAATGAGTATGGGAAATCCTAAGAAATTTAAAAATGCTATCATGCCCAGACCAAATTTTTTTTTTGTTCATGAATCTTAGTACCTCTTTTTTTTTCTTGAAGTAAATATTCTTTGATCCATGAGATCAGAGGCAATGCACATTGAAATATCTGTATAATTTTTTATCAGTATGAGTCCATTCCTAGCTCTTTAAGATTTTCTCGTATGTGGTCAGTCAGAATCCCCTTATATCAAGACTTAACGGATAATTAAGTAATAATTTTTACCCAACCAGCAACACTGGAAATGTGAATGATTCTGAAACTGTTGTGCTATCTCACCATCTTTTCCATATATGCCCACATGATTTGTTCTAAATCATTAATGTATACAGCAACGTTGTAGATCACATCACATGCAGGCCGTCCGCCTAGACCTAGAAATGGTTTAGTTTCACAAATTGCTTGACCTAAGGTCAACGAAGCCTACTCATAGCTAGCCAGTCTGCCTCTCCCATTCTCTTCTCTGCCCCAACAATGATCCTCTGGTTTAGCCAGACCAACTAAGACCTGCTCCTCACAGTTTGCACAAGGAAGAAAGTGATCTGAGAACGTGATTCATTAGATATTTGGCTGATGAAGTATGGTGGTGATTAGAATAAATTATTGTCACTCTGAATTTAATCATGCGTTTTAAATCTCTATTCATTGATCTGTTTTCCAATATTTGAAGGACAACCTCCAAAATGAGGGATTTACCAAAAACTTATTCTTTCATACACTTTACTTTATATTTTGTTATTGTTTGTTTTGTTCTTTTTTTTTATTTGTAAGAACTGTTTAGAACTTGCCATTATCTATAATAATAGCTTTTTTTTTTTTTGCTTTTCCTTTTGTAAATATTTGTGGTTAATAGGTTCCAAGTTTTCCTCTGGTGCTAAGGGTATCAAAATTGTAGAGAGAGATGGAACATCTCTAACTCTAGAGTCTACTGAGGTCAATTCAAGGTTGAGCTCAGACACCAAAGACATGTTGGCTTATGTTAAACAGGTGATTCACTTTTCATTGGTTGATGCCTTTGTTTAGAACAGTTTCTTAAAATGGTAAATAGAAGATCGTACAAAAATAAAAATTGATACAGGGTGATGAGATAGTTTATATATTTCTTACACTCATTTGCTTTCTCCTTTTTTTTTGTTTCATATCTTTTTTTGTAATGTCAACTTATTTTAAAAAGAAATTAAAATTTTGTTTTTGCGGATAGGTGCTAAGCAACATGAAATTGATCTTGATATTTTAAGAGAAAAAAAAAAAAAACACTTTTTTGTAAAAAGAGATCTAGATCATTTTTGACAAATACTTTAATTGTAAATGTTATCAGACTTTTATTTTTTTTACACTCTCTTGATCTCTCATGGCTGTCGCCTTCTCTGCAAGCACTCATTGAATCTTGTGTGAGGGTATTATCTATCTGCAATAATAAAGAGTCACTTCAGAGCAATACCACAGCTGTCATCTACTTATATCTTTTTTTATCCGTATTAACATAGTGGACTTGAAATTTACTTGGCCTTTTGGGTTTATCATGTTACAGTTTCTCATTTAAATTGCTAAAATCTTTCAAAAAGTCTTTTGCTCCATATCCATGAGCTGCATCTTTACTCATCTGTGTTCATTAGCCCTACAGAATTTTTATAGCTTCATCAAATTATCCTTCACAATGAAGTGACTGGGATAAGCAATAGCTTTTTAATATAAAGCCTATCTATGTAACTTCATTTGCAAAAATTATTTTGGAGAGGTCTAATCATTCTCAAAATTTTAAGAAGATAGAAATAATATTACATCTGTGATAAAAAGGGAGAAAGTGCAGGAGAGCAGTTGTTTTTTTTTTACCCATGCTTTTCCAACTTTTTTTCCTTTTTAATGCAGAATAAAACAGCTGCTTGTGTTTTGCTGTTTGTTTATTTTCTCATCTTTTAATTTTTGTGTAGTGATTAGTAGTGAAGACCAGGAATATTTCTTTCAAAATCCTAGTTTTTTAGGCTTATTTAATTTTACCACCTTCTTGATAGAGGGGCTGCCAGCTGTGCAGTTCTTTGCTCATACTATGATTTTACAAAGGGGTTTTATTTCTTTAGGATTTTATTTTTCATTTGACAATTAATTTTTTAAATGACTTCTTTGTGTGACAGTGCCGCCAGCAATGTGTTCAGCTTGAAGCAGTCATCTCAAGTGTTCAGTTTTCCTCAACAGACCAGCTGTTTCCTGTCATAGTTGGGAGGTAATCCCCCCCTTTTTTTCCCCTTTCCAATGCTCTGATGAAGCAATACTTCTTAATGGTTTCTATAAAATTTCACCACCTGGAAAGCAATTTACGATACTGTGTGCATGGACTGTTTAAATTGAACATGATTATTTTTTACAATTTTGAAGTTAATGTATAGCCAAATTGATTTTTGGAATTTGTTTGCTCATTGTATAAAGCATGCCATGGAAAGAGAATAAAAATTCTTTCATGCTTAAGGAAAAATTTTTTTTTTCAATATTAAAATATTCTAAGAAGTTTTTCCTTTGGTGTTACTTGTTAAAATTTTCATGTGTATATGTTTATATTAGAGAATCT
>BLXT01001356.1:90494-100662 GCA_019648995.1 Plakobranchus ocellatus
AAAGAAACCCCTATTAGATCTTTTTCTTCTGTCTCGTATTAAGCGTGCGAATCCCTCCTTTCTCGCATTCAACAATAATGTTCTAGCACAGGGCTGGCGTTATGATGATCCTTCAATAACTTCAATTTTATTGACAGTATTACTGGTTTTTCGCCCACCGCTCCAAGATAGCAAGACCATTAAAAAAAATTACATCTCAGAGTTAAATTGATGATAATACACCGCTGAAGAATGAACACAATGAATTCATAATTACTGTAAAGGACTAACCTGGCGCAGCCGGATTCAATAACCGATGTTGAAGGACATACAGGATGGAAGAGGAGAAGGACAAGTCTGCTTTGGTAGGAAGTGGGGGTGGGAGAGGGAGAGGATCGTTTCTCTGGGTTGGAGGATAAGAACTAGATTAGGAGGGTGAGTCATCAAGTGTAAACAGTTTGTTATACTAGTGCTTTATTAATATTGCACAACCTCAACCCTTTATTTGAGATTTTACTTTTCATTCCAAAAACAAAGAACTGGTTTACCCTGCGTAAGATATAATCAATTCTTGGCCGACTCTCGGGACAATATACTCAATTATAGCCAGAATGTGGGATGCCGTTTCAAGCCGGTTCAGGCTGTTAGAGGCTGTTTAAGGCTGTGTGTTGCTATGAGAGGTAAAGTGAGGTTGCTTTGTGCTGTATTATGCTGTGTGAGGTTGTTTGAGGCTGTATATTGCTGTGTGAGGCTGTGTATTGCTATGAGAGATAAAGTGAGGTTGCTTTGTGTTGTATTATGCTGTGTGAGATTGTTTGAGGCTGTATATTGCTGTGTGAGGCTGTGTATTGCTATGTGATGCTGTGTAAAGCTGTTTGGTGCTGTGTGAAACTGTTGTTGCTGTGTGAGACTTGTTGTTGCTGTGTGAGACCAGTTTGTGCTGTATGAGGCTGTGTAATGCTGTATTATGCTAAGCGTAGGCCCACACTGGAGGCGACGCGACTTGTAATAGCCGACAAAACGATTGATGTCGCAGTTAGTGTAGGCCCACACTGAAAGCGACGCGACTTGTCATAGCTAACTTGAAGGACTGATGTCGCAGTTACTGTGCGCTACCCATCGACAAGTTAGCCTGATAATTTGCGTAACAAGACTGGCCTGGTGTTTTGCGCTGCAAAGGTCAGTAGAATAATGCGTGGTCACGTAATGGCAACCCCACCCTTTTCCCTTATCCGACAGAGCCACTCACGTACGACCAGCCTGTAAAAAACAAAGGATAGCTCCGACGTTCGTCAAGTAGCCGACTTGGTGTGCGCTCGCAAAGAAAGAGAGTATTTCAAAACATGTATTGTTGGACACGTGAACTGCTGCCTCTAGTGTGGGCCTACGCTTACTTTGCTCTACGCTCCGACAAGTTAGCCTGATAATTTGCGTAACAAGATTGGCCTCGTGTTTCGCGCGGCAACGGTTTGTAGAATTATACGTGGTCACATAATGGCACCCCCTTTCCCTTATCCAATAGAGCCACTGACGTAAGACCAGGCTGTAGTACACAAAGGATAGCTCCGACGCTTCGATAAGTTGAAAGTCGCAGCCGACTTGGTGTGCTCTTGACTAAAGAAACTAGAGTGTTTCTAACATGTATTGTCCAGGACACGTGAACTGCTGCCTCCAGTGTGGCTTGGCTCTAAGTGGGGATACTTGGCGCTGTGTGAGGCTGTGTGATACTGTGCTAGGCTCTGTAAGGCTAAGTAAGGATTTTTTTTTTTTTGTGAGGTAAAGTGAAGTTGCTTTATACTGTATGATACTATGTGAGGTTGTGTTAGGGTATGTGGGGCTGTGAGATTCTGTAAGGTTTGCGAGGCCATGCGAGGTAAAAAAAAAAAAAGATTGTATGATACTGTGTAAGGTTGTGAAATGTTGTTTCTACTGTTCATTTACAACACCTGTGGTTTATAAGCTTTTGTCAAGGAACCAATGCCGTGTATGTTTTGTCTGTAGCGATGGTCTACCTCTGTTTTTTTTTTTTTTTGTTTTTCGTGTTCATTATCATTTTTAACATACATCCGTTATGATCAATCGATTTTCTTACCTGATTGTATATCCAGCTCAGTTTATACGTGTTCTTTGTCACTTTTCTTTTGTTGTCTGCCTGATTAAAAATAATTGTCGATCTCTCTGGACTGTTCAGTCTCTCTTCTCATTGCTCTGTCTCTCTTCTGTATCTGCTCTGTCTGTCTTTCGCATCGACTGTTTCTTGGAATACTTTTTCTGTCCTCTACTATTCTGACTCCCTTTCTTTAAGACTGCTCTGTATTTCTCTCTCGATTGCTCTCTCTATTCTCCTGTGCTCTATATTCTTTATCGACTGGAATGTTCTGTCACAATCATTATGTTGTGTTTCTTCCACGTTTGTCTATGCTTGCTTGTATATTTTATTTATGTGCCAGCCCCTCTATCAATTTGTTTTCTTTCTCTGGTAGTTCGGATCCGCGTGTGATTAGAGAGAGAAAAGATAAAGAGATTGCCCCCGTAATTTTGTCTCCATTTCAATGATTAATCTTTTCCCAGAATCCAGTGATAGAATCCACACACACTGTTTAGCTGTCTGTCCAGATCTATCTAGATTCATAAATGAACTCGACTCAGTGTAAACTCGTATTACGAGCCTTTTCGACGTATTTTAATAACCATAGATTGCATCATAATAAGGTCTTTACTGGTATAGTAGGAAGTGGACCTGTCCCAAGATCTTCAGAGAGCCTTCTGTCATGAATTCGAGCCTCTCTGATCTGTCGGAGAACATGAAAGCCTGAGATCATCTTGTCGTAGTCACGTTATACACCAAAAAAAAAAAACGAAACTTTCACCATAAAATTATTATAGCAAACAATGTTGATAAAGAGAAAAAATTCATCACAGTCGAACCCTGGACAAAAAAGCCCTTATGTTGGAAAAGAATGAATAAGTTATATTAATTTGAATCTAAAATTGTCTACGCTGGGTACATTCCAAGATGATTGAACAAGATGAGTGTAATAACTTACCCACTATTAGGTAATAATCATGTTTTATGCATGGCTTGTGCGCCCCGAGTTGTTCAGTCCTGTTATGCCATGGATGCCCGTAACTTATAGCGCGGCGTCCTAACAACCCAGGAGACTCTTTACAGTTTGCGGTAAGTCTGAAAAAAAAACAGGGACAGAGATGTGGGGGATGTGGGGTGGTGGTGGAATTTTGTGTGTGTGTGTGGGGGGGGGGAGGGGAAGGAATAGTGCGACCAGTTGTCATTTGTCTTAGCTGGAAGTCTGTTGTGTATGTATGTGGTGTAAGGGAATTATTCGTGATGTTTTGCAGATTTTTGCTACAGTTTATGTACTCTTGTATGTGAGAGAAAGGTAACGGTGTAGGTGTGTGTGTGGCGGGGTGGTGAATAGTTGCGAACATGGTCAGCGTTTACAGACAAGGATGTGGACAATGTCATTACGACAGGACGCATAGTTTTACCAGGCAAGGCCATTGGCAAGTTCACAGATAAGAGCGAGTGAATGTGTTAGAAAAGAACCAACTTGTCCGAAAGGTCCATAATTTAACAAGAGTAGTTTTTACAAAGTATAGACTTACATATTCTCAGAAATAAGACAAGATGAAGAAACTCACAGAAATCAAATAAACATGATTCAGGTATGAAGTATCGAGGTGGTGCAGGAGCAACTGAAAGAACTGGAGAGAGAGGTTACTCCCAGATTCCCAGATGCAGGTGATACAGAAATGACTGATATACCACGATGGACAAGATACAGAATGAATTGATGTACTCAGAGAGAGGATATATAGCAGTAGCCCATACACCCAGGTAGAGGTGATACACTCTTTCCTGATAACACTCAGATATGGATGATAGGGATTACCGGGTTAGGGTTATTGTATATAGCCAGTCCACAACAAGTTGATCTCAGGCTTTAAGGCCCTCCCTCAGGCCGAGGCGCCGATGGCGGGGCTCGAATCCGAGACAGAAGGGTCCCTGCAGATCCCAGGGCGAACTCACAAGCCACTGCGCCACCGACATCCCAGGGATTACCGGAAGTCACTGATAAAAACGATATGCGGAAAAAAATGTAGCTGATGTTAAAAAGTGGCGAGTTGTTTTATTTTGGTCTCAAATGACTGTGGTTTCTAAATGAAAAAAAAAAACGTTTTGAGCGAAAAAGAGACGGACTTTTTTTGCTTTGTCATTTCACACATGACTATACTTTTTTTTTTCCAATTGTCATTTTGTAACATTGACCCTATGGATGTGAGGGAAAATACCAGCTCATTAAAACAGATAAAATTAGAGTTGATTTATTTCTATTTTCATTTTTCGAGAATTTGTTAATTTTTTTCCCGTGTAAAACGTGAATTTTCCAGATAGCTCTTACACTTCAATGTTTTTATGTATTAATTTCCTGCTCCTTAACATCAGCCAGACATACATGGCATTGTAACTCGCGAGCCTTCTGCAGATCTACATAATTTTTCTCAAGCAAAGTCTACTACAGTCCATGCCATATCATGAGTCTTTAAACCTGAGTTCACCTTTTTAAGTCTGGCCTTGTATTGGCTACATTAAAACAAACCCTAAAATCGGTTGATGCGATAATGCAACAAGCCTTTCAGGAAAGCCAAGGGAAGCAAATTTTTCAGACAGATTCCAATTTTTTTTTTTTTTTTTACAAGGGTTTGCAGCCCCTTAAAAAGTACACGAGGCTTCTCTAACTGTTTAATTTAGCAAATCATTTTGGACTATCCTCTTAATCCAAGAATTTAGAGAAACATTTGTAATTTTAATTCTTTTTGCCTTCGGTAATGTTGCTTTCACTTTCCGCGTGACCAGTTTTATGTTTTCAAACCGTAACGTGCAGAGCCAAAATCATTTCCATAATTGTTTTCAATAATCTTGACTGTCTATGTTCATGGTAATTAGTCCAAGAACACACTGAATTCGACCCAAACCCACAAAGGCTGAGAGTGCGAATGTTGGAAAAATAACAAAGAATACAAAGGCGATGATTTGTCTAGATTTGCGCGAATGCCATGGCTAAGCTCTCTGCTTCAGATGCGCTATGATGGGCAGGATGTGTAATTACTCTGGAAGAAAACGATATGGAAAAGGCAAATACTATTTCTTTTTTTTTTAATCGACCAACTATATAGAAAAGATGACATGGAGGAAATGCAATTTCCAGAAAATCACTCGCGCTACTCGAGAGTGACATGTGAATGGTTCAGAAAGGTTTTGCTCAGAAAATTTGTTAGTTCCCTTTCGCTGTTACACAATTTGGCGAACATGAACTCCGGGAAATAAAAACAGGAGAAGGCAAAGATCCAGAATATTCGTTCTTTGGAAAGCTACTGCCTTTAATTCCATTAAAGCACTTTTAATTATTCTGTATCATTTTTCCAAGAACAATTTTATTAGATCAATTGGGCTTAAAATGTGGTAAACTATATTCCTGTTTCTTAATTCATTGTCTTTAAAGGTTGATGGGAAAATACTTCTAAAGCGGAGTAACTGTAACGTAGAGAAAAGTTCTGAAGGTTTTTAAGTATTTTCCTAAGTTATCTCCTCGCCCTGCTTATTCCATCGTCTCCTCTTTCGCTTGTCATTGTCTCATACGATGCACAGCACACTGTTTCCCTCACATGTCCTTTCAGTGTTTAGTTCGATATAAAGTGTGCTATCGATATTGAATGTGTGGTTACAGGTGAATAATTAGCTTAACCATCTCTTTAAAAGATAATGTTGTCTCAGGAAATCCCTCCAAAAATTAACATTTAAACATTTTCTATGGTGTCGTTGATTACGACGAAGAATTTTTCAAACGATATAGAATCGTTTTTTTTTTACGATACTATAGGATTTGAAAAAAAGAAATTACGAAAAAATTTCACCTGTCGAATCTTTTATTCAATTTTTTTGTCTTTGTTCTGCACCTGATTTTTTTCTTGTTTTCTAAGTAGCTTTTAACATAGTCTTATGATTTTTATTAAGATTTTAACCGATGATTTTTCTTTTTTTTTCCAAATGATTTTAAAACCGTCAAATCATTGAGAGATTTATAAGAAATTAATGTTTTAGCTTGCACTAATACACTATAGTTAAAAAATGTATATGTCTAATTTTTATCATGATTTTTTTCCCTCTTTCTTTTTTTCTTTTCTTTTTTTATTTTGCAATGAGGCCGACGCCCCAGTTTTTGTTGCAGATTTAATCACTCTCTTTCTCTATCTTCTTCTCTCTCTGTCTCTTTCTCCCTTTCTTTCTTTCTATCTCCATCTCTCACTCTCTTCCGATAACTAATCCACCCTGAGACATGGAGAGACTCGTCTGTGATTGGTTCGAGCCTCGCTACAGGCGCCTGGCCTGACGAAAGGCATGAAAGTCTGAGATCACCCTGTTGTGGACTCGCTGTTACAAAAGCCAACCCAAACATACCACTCACTACCCTTGTCTCTCTCTTTCTCCCTCTCTGTTCTCTCTCTCTCTCGGACTCCTCTTTTCTCTCCTTGCCAACTTTCTCTATTTCTATTTTTAATTTTTATATAATTCTTTTTCGCTCCTTACTTTACTATCTCTCTCTCTCTCTCTCTCTCTCTCTCTCTCTCTCTCTCTCTCTCTCTCTCTCTCTCTCTCTCTCTTTGTCTTAATTGTTACATCTACACCGCCTGAGAATCGCGGGGGGCAGAGAAATGACGGTCAAATATCTCGAGGTTTATTAGGCCTTAGGTACAAGACAGGTTCACCACTGTGTTCTGGCCTGTGAATGTAAACAGTTTTTAAGAGAGGCTCTGATAATCTTATACAGGATCATAATAGAGATTTGTTGTGAAATTATGGGATGTTGAATAACACTAGATGAAAACACCTCAATTGTTCTAAGAGCTTTGCTAACTACTTGGGCCTTCACAGTGGCTTTCTACCTTCAGAGGTAAAGTGTTCATTACAACAAAGGCAGCCGCATTATTTTTTAAACAGCTGCACATTAAATTACAAATAGTTAATGGAACAATACCTTGTATTCTCTCACCATCTTGACAATTTGAAACCCAAAGATAGGTTTTCCATTCGATAGTTAGATTAGTTAGTTTTTTCTCCTTTTTTTTCATTTAATTTTGTTCCATCGTATTTATCATTTGCTCGTGCACGTTATCAAGTGATGAATTCATTTATTTATAAATAAATCAACTAATATTAAAATCTTGACTGCATTTTTATATGCTTCTTACACGTAAAAAAAAAAAGTTATACTCCACTAGTTACGTCGATATTGAGATCTTTCACACTTTGTTTAAGCCAAAAATGTCTGATTTTTCTGAATCAACAAACCTAACTGCTTGACTAGATTACAATCATGATCATGTTGGAGACATTTTGAAAACAAAATACCTGTCATAAGAAACTGATTTTTGTTAAAATCTGCAGTAGCAAATTCTGGTTCGCCACTGGCCCTTAAAGTCTGAGATCACTCTGCAGTTACTTGGTAATGCACATGAACCACAAGCCATTTTCTTGACTAAACACACGCTATGGTTATGATCTAGCACTAAAGGATCAAGAGCCTTTTCAGTGTGACACACACTAAAATTTGTTTATTTATTTATTTTGCGAGTGTTTTCTTTTCTATAACACCTATAGAGTCGTGAAGTGAACATTCCGATTAACTGCGATTCGCTTTTCTGTCCCTTTCGTTGTGGTTCTGTAAACGTTTTTCAATATCATTGGAGCCGACTGCACTTTAGGGAATTCTGTTTTAGATACTGTGAGAGTGTAAAAAAAAAACATGTAAAGTACAGAACAACAACAAAAATCTAACAAAGGCTTATACAAGTGTTTTTCTTCCTATTCTATTGAAATTGTAAAAGCTCTCAATTTTCATCAAAACACTTTAAAACTTTGTCACACTGAGAGAAAAACAAAAACTCTGAATAGCCACTCTAATTTGGATATTGTACTGGCAGAGGGATTTAAACCGGCGTTGTATGAACAGCAAGCTAATAAAGTGAGAGAGTAGCTGTGTGATCACGAACACCCACTACTACAAGACTGGAGGTAAGTTTATCACACAGAATCTGACCTGAAAAACATGACATTTAAATCTTTATGATGCGCTCCCTACTCTGACCACGCTCATTATTTATACTGAATCACATGTCTATGTATGCTACACACAGCGGATCTGCTGATTTGCTTGTAATCGTCATTTTTATTATAAAAAACTCATATGAATATTTAAGGATTATGAGTGAGGAAGAACATTTTGTAAAAAAAACAATAATGATAAAAATAAATTAATTTACTTAGGGGAAGCGGTGGCTCATCTGGTAGGGCAGTTCACTACCAACTAAGAGGTCCGATGATCGATTCCTACCCGGGCCAAGTCAGATTTTCATTGACCCGATGAAAGTAAAGGCGGGGAGGAAAGCAATGGCAAACTACCTCATAATGCCATATGCCAAGAATAACCAGGACTCTACTTCTTGTTCCCCGATGCTTGGACTAAGCGTGGGACCCACTTTACTTTTTTTAGTGCCTTGTAAGCAAAAGATAACAATGTTACCAATAGCATTTTTCCAACTGAAAAGCTTACGTAATCGCAGGATATGTGCAAAAGGTTCACCAGAGAGCAACAGACAGTGCGGATAGCGTGGGCAGAATATTCCATATTCAAGAATAAAATAGCAACCCTTATTTTTTAAGAAACTTAATTGAAGTGAGTTTGCTTTAAGTATGAATAATTACAACTTGCCACCTCTTTCTTTCTATTTTTGTGGACGTCTTTGTTTTCAAAATGTGTGGGGTTTTTTTTTAATTGTTTCCTCGTTGTTTTACTCAACCATTATTGGTGTCCAACTGTTGGTTACAAAAGCTGACGTTTATATGGAATGCTCATGTCAAGCTTTGGAATGCATGAAAGTGTAGATATTAGGATGAATTGATTAGGGGAAACCCTGGACAGAATTGTCAAGTGTAAATAGATGTACCAATTCTATATTCAGAAAAAAATTAGTCTGCAGTCTTTCAAACATCCACATGCGTAATATAATAATAATAATAATAATAATAATAATAATAATAATAATAATAATAATAATAATAATAATAATAATAATAATAATAAATAAATAAATAAATAAATAAATAAATAAATAAATAAATAAAAAAATAAATAAAAAACCTCAAATATTTCTTCCTCTTGAGGGGGGGTGGGGGTGGGGGTGGGAGGGAGGGCTCTGTCTTTGTACAAAATTTATTTCATTTACAACATTCTGTTACTTTGATTCTTAATCTATCCATCTATCTATCTATCTATCTATCTATCTATCTATCTATCTATCTATCTATCTATCTATCTATCTATCTATCTATCTATCTGTACTATCTATCTATCTATCCTCTATCTATCTATCTACATGTTTGTCGATCTATCTATCTATCCACCTGTCCCTCTATCTGTCTAGCTATCTATCTAACCTATTTATCTATCATCTACCTATAAATCTATCCATCTATGTATCTATCTCTCTCTCTCTCTCTCTCTCTATATATATATATATATATATATGTATATAAATACAAATATATATATAAAATTATATATATATATATATATATATATAATATATATATATATATATATATATCAATCTATCCTATCTATCTACCTATCTATCTATCTATCTATCTATCTCTGTTTTTGTCTTTCTCTTTCTTGACTGTACATGAACTGTCTCCACATTATATCTTATTACTTTATAATCTCTGGGTAAGTTTGTTTTTTCTTTAACCTTAAACTCATAGTACTTTCAAAATAATCTTATATTTTCAATAGAACGTCGGTGTCGTATATTATTTCTTTCTGTCTCTTTCTCTCTCTCTCTCTCTCTCTCTCTCTCTCTCTCTCTCTCTCTCTCAGTTTCTCGTTCGCTCTTTCTTCTTTTCTCCCCCCCCCCCCCCTTTTTTTTTCTCTCTTTACTTTTCTTTCTTTCTCTCACCTCGTTTTTTTTTCTATCAATCTTGTTTCCTTCCAATTTCTCTCTATCACCTTCTATCTCTCGCTTTTTCTTTCGATCTTGTATCTTTTCTCTACTCTCTCAGTCTTTTTCATCCTACGGCTCTCCCCTCTTTCCTCTATCTCACTTCCTTTCT
>BLXT01001356.1:168164-180709 GCA_019648995.1 Plakobranchus ocellatus
CCCCCCCATAAACAACGGCTGGCATGCCAGATTGGACTTTAGCAACTCAGGCCAAATCTCATTACATTACACCCCCAAAGTTAGTTATTGAAAATCCCTTTCATCACTGATGTCTGCAATTCCAGAGGCACATATGATAATGAAGATGTGTGTAATTTTTATATCACCTTGAAACCATGTGGACAGCAAATATTTTCCTGGGTCCATGAGCTTTTTTTGTCATTGTTCTGATCCAAGTTTGGTCTAGATAAATTGGCTGAATCAGCAGGTTTGGGAACCACATGTTTAATTTCAACTTCTGAATCTGATGGGATTGACCCCGACACTCCCTGGCATTCACTGTGATCACGTTTCCTTTTCTTTCTTTTTTCTTCAGTTTTACAACTTTGTTGTCCTCCCAAATAACTTTAAATAAGTTAATACTGAAGTCTTTAGCTTATAGTTATATAAAATAAAACATTGCCTTAAGGGCGACAATAAAAAAAAATTGAAAACATGCTTAGGAGGCTGAGTATTTGCTTAAATAAAAGCATTGCTCAAAGGGTTCAATTGCAAAAGAAATGTGTAAAGGCTGAATTAAATGAAAATTGAAAAGAAAAAAAATAACTGGCAGTGAAGGCTAGATGTATGTTAAAAAAAAAAACAAGTGAGCTCAGAGGGCTAAATTAAAAAAAAAAACTTGACCAAGAGGGTTGTGTGATATATCAATTTTTTGTCCAGTCAGGTACATGTTTTATGTGTTACCATTACACTTACACTCTTACAGAAAGAATCACTAGTATTTCAATGATTTATAATTTATGCATCAGGATGGCTATCCAGCTCTTAAAAAGTAGTTCAATCTCAAGAAGACTCATTGCATTTCTAGATAACAGTGATAAATTTCAGTTGCTCAAAAACTGAGATCCAGATCTATTTTCATTCTTTACAAACTGTCTTCGCTCGATTTATGGAGTCTTATTGTAGCACAGCGATTGTGACAAGTGCATATTATTGTTTCAGATGTGAAAGAAATATATGATCTGTTACAATAACAAATAGATCACCCAGATCCACTGTATATTTTAATTGCAGTGCTTAATTTTCATGTACAATTGTGTTCATCATGTTTTTCAATTGTTGTGCCTTATAATGTGATTGAAAATTCTGTTGACTGAAAAAAAAAAGCAAAAGAAATTTCACAAAAGTCAAATGATTAACTATTGATGAGCACAAATAAAGCATTTTCATAACAATCAAGTATTTGTTTCTTATTCTGTGCATGATTTTGGTGGTACTATCTGCAACAGATGAAAACTAAGACTTGTTTTTGTACCGGTAAATGCAGTATTACCGTTTTAATATGATTTAGTTTATTTGGCAAAACTTTGCTTTCAAGCTCTACCAATTTCAATTATTGGCAAATGGAAATAATATGCATTTTGTTAACAAAGATGAACAAAGGACTCCACTGCAAATGTTTTTATTACCACAATACATTGTGTGAAACAATAAAATTAGAGATCAAAACTTCTCAAGCAAAGAACACCACAGAGATGTATTTTGATTAAGTTGCAAAGAAAGAAAAATTGTGAGCTATATATTTAAAATGGCAACCTTGAGGTAGATTTACAAAAAAACTTTTAAGTAAGATCCATGGACCATGATTGATAAATGAATTTTTTTTATGCCAAAAAACATCAAGAATGGTTTTCTGAATGGAGTCAAAAAGCCATCTCTTACAAGAAGTTGTAACTGACGGTGACTTCAAATACTTATTATGTAGAATAATTATATAAAGACTGAATGAAAACCCGGAGATCATTGATAAATAAATTTGACTGAGTAACTTTCTATATCAACAGACAATGAATCAACTGGACCCATACAAAGAGTCAGATTATTACTTTTTATTTTTTTCCTGTTATTCAACATACCTCCATTTTACTTTACTCAGATGTGTAAACAACTACCAGTGGTACTTGTACTACAACTTGGCCGATTTGTGGGCTGCCCGTTTTGTACATACCAATGTCATGAGGCTAGTCCAAACATGTTAGGTGTCAGAAATAGAAGTTTTAGGAAAATAAATTTGAAGGAGCTTCCACACAAAGTTCCAATAAAATGCTAAGAACAATTTTGAACAAGAATCCTAGGCAGTAGAAATCCTTTTGGTTTAGCTAGAATAGTTTGAAAGAAAAGGAAGCAATTTGTGGACATGAAATTATTTTGTTTTAGCCATGTATTTATGTATCTTGGTTTAACAATGTTCTACTGTTTTTGATACATTAACACATGTACAACTTAGTACAGAACCAGTAAGGCATTTTATGCAATTTTTAATATTTTCACAGTTTTGGAGCTGCAAGAATGATTTAAAAGTGTATGATGTGGGCTTTTAATTCATTTGTAGTTTTTCTAGTTATTTATTTTTTGGAAAGCTTTGCAATTGTGTAACTATGTGATGGTAAAATGGTAGGTCTACAGGATTTCTTTTTACTGATTCCATGCTTTACATCCTCACATGTACCAGTTAATCATAGATTACATTTCTTTTGGAAAAGAGACAGACTTAGAATGTGGAAATGACAATAAATTTATCATTAATCCAGACCTTCAAACAACTGAAACATAGCGTAACAAACACAATGACACAAACCAACCACAATGTGGGTGCCTAAAAATAAGCAAACAAAATGTTTAACAGAAAAGAATATCTGTTTACATTGGCATTGGTATGGTTTTCTTTATTAGGTGCCTAAAAATAAGCAAACAAAATGTTTAACAGAAAAGAATATCTGTTTACATTGGCATTGGTATGGTTTTCTTTATTTAAATTTTACAAAACAAACAAACAAAACAGGTATAGCTTTGGTCAGAAGTCAAGCCATTCTTTCATGTAAACACAAGTTTTGGGGGATATCAGCCCATCAGTTGTGCATCTTGAAATCACCTGCAAATAGAAATTAGTTTAGAATCTCTACTAGAACCACTGCAACTGCAAGAACAATAGTTTGAGTTTAACAAAAATTCTAAAATATTCCCAGCCATCCTGATATTTATAAAAAAAAAAAAGGGTAATAATGTAAGAGTCCAATTTTTGAGAAGTATCCAACCGTAACTTACCTTCCGAAGCATTTCCAATTTTAATATACTTAATCCTCTTCAGGCTGTTTCAATGTTAGAGGAAAAAAAGACTGTTCAGTTGTTTCTACATGAGCACACACCATAGGTATTCATTGTCTTTGAGCAATAATTACAGAAGGGCTCAATTTAACTTTTTCATTGTGTGTGTACCCAAAAATTTTCACCGCAAGTTTTCTTTTTTCTTTTTTTTTTTCAAGCTCTTGTCAAAAAAAAAAAAGAAAAAAAAAGGAATTTAACATCTGGTTTCAGAAAATAATATCTGTAGGAAAGAAAAAAAGTGGATTCTTACAGGACAAATGCCACACGGAGTCTTCACCAGCCCAGATGTGTCCGTCAGAGGCTGAATATTTCTGTAGATTTTAACTGATCCACCATCCCCCGTGCCCGACGTCCGAGCTGAGAGCTCTGCTTTGCCATCGTATATCAAAGTATCGAGAATGGATTCCATGTCTTTCACAGACAAATCCACCTGCAAGGCAAGACAAATAAACCATACTTCACAATGGTGCTCGGCTGTAGCTAAATGTCACACTATCACAATATAATATCATTCTTTGCCTGCACGTGCCCAACGGAAGCATTAAACACAAAAGGTCTGAAAACTGTTTGTTTCAGACATATATAGATGAAAAAAAACCAACTCAAAAATGTTATATTCCCACACTCATCCCATGAGGGTTTAATACATACTTGTTACTATTATATCAAGAATCATGAACAGACTGCTTGAGTCAGGTGGAAACATTTTTCTCTACGTTTCTCTCTCTGGTACATTTTTTGCGAAGCATGTCTTTCACTTGGATGGTTTAGAAATTTCTATTGCAGGTAAATGTGAGATGTCTTTCATGATTTACTCATTTTGACTACTAAAACAGAAAGATGAATGTCTCAAAATTATTTTGCAATCACTACCTGAAACTTTTGAAGCTTTCTAAATAATTCTATCTAATTATTTTCCTCTATATTATTTCCAACACAATTGATCCATACTAAAAAGAACTCCTTTCTGTGAAATTTAACTGGTGCCTGTGCCAAAATGTAAGCATTTTTGTGATAGCCTAGGAACACGGATGCACAAAGACATAGTCTCTAAATCTCGAGAAGTAATCTAAAAACAGGCCCTCAACATTTTTATCAATCTGCACTTCTATATATTTTAAAAAATATACTGATTTTTTAAAAAAGAAAACAGGTCAGCATTATGATTCTTTTATTAAATAACTTATTGAGGATTAACAAAAAAAAAAAAAACTCTCAGAACTCATGTCCGTTCGTGGTCTCAAATTCTCAACTGTGTAATATTATTCTACAGATTATCATTACCTTGCTAATTCCCAGGTTTTTTATATGTTGTAACACACTTTCTGCAGATGCGTATGAGGTTTGTAATTTCCTCCAAGGGTCCTCTGGATGTACAATGCTTGCATCTAGGGCCTTTGGCAATAAAAATGTCACAATGTAATAATGTCAGTCATAAATTGAAAATCTAAAAAGCTACAATAGATAGAGAAATTGTTTAATATTTAAATTAAAAACTGAATTATGCAATCAAAGTGCCTTTTTTTAAACTCTTAAAATAACTTTTCCAGTTTTTGTAATGCACACAGTGCACATCAGATAGATTCAGTATGCAATATGTGAAATGGGAAGTCTAATCTATAAAGGAAACAGCCTTTGGCAGAGATATAATTATCACTTTCTTAAATACCAAATGAGGTTCTTTAATCTTAAATTTTTAAAGCATTTTTCAAACTGATTTTACTTGTTTTCATTTATTTGCGAGGTGAAGTTAATTTTGATCAATATTGTTTATCCAACATGCATTAAACTGCACACTCTTTCCGAAGTTTGTTTCATCTTGTCATTTTTCTCTCTCTAGGAATATCTGAAAATTGCTGATGATCATATTTTAAAACAATTTTGAATAGCTTTGTAACCCATTAGAATGTAAAAGTCCCACAAAATGAGTCAAGTTGTGATCTGCATGAATGATTTTAAATAGAAACCATTGGCTGGGGAGATTACAAATAGTCATATCTTTATGTGATAAACTTCCTCTACACATGATATCCACTTTCTGTACATAAAGCGTTGGAAACTTCTTCTGAACTTTAAAAATTTCATTTTGATGTCAGTAGTGTCGATCACCAACTTTTGTAGAACAGCTAAACAGACACATATTGATTCTCGCACTTCCCTTGGTACCTTTTGCTGAAGGAACTTGTGTGCCTGAGCATTGAGAATCTCCACAAATTCCGACTCAAACTCTGAAGCGCTGTACCACGGCCCTCCTGTCACTGACTGGTCGGGCTCTAGGTTATACAGCATGTACACTTTCTTCTTGGACGCCTGTCAATATATCACATTCTATAATAAATAATTGTCTCTCTAGCAGGTCTGTAGGCAACCATATAGTCTACGCTGTCAGTCTCCTTTCAACAATAAACACTGGAGACTACATTAAAAAAAAAGTGTCAACCTCCTAATATCTCCAAAGACTACAAAAACAAAATCATTGCGATCGCTTTATTTCATTCATGTTTTGCCTATATAATGTAAAAAAAGTAAGTCCCTCAATAAACTTTTTTGCTTTAATAAGTAGCAAGACCTAAAATTACACATACACACTTAGAAAAAGACTACGAAGACATCAAACATAGATTCATTTGATCAGTGAGTACTGCTAATAAGGTTTAGATGGTTCAAGCTATAAGTTTTTTGAAATAACCAATGACACTGACAAAATTGAAAAAAACGATACCATTTAAAGAGTATTGCTTTATAATAAATTATATTGTTTTTTTTTTTTTTTTTGTGATACAGATGTTTAATCTATCGCTTGAATAAATGATTTCCTAAAACAATAAAGTTACAATTAATTAACATCAATTACAATGACTCAACATCACAGGCTAGATGCAGAACACTTCTAACATTTTAAAGCTTGTATGAAGTAATTAATGTCTAAGAAAAGTTTAGGTCATCTGATACAGACTTGATTATTCTCTTATAGCAGATATGATGAAACACCACAAATTTTCTTACATTTACTGATTTCACTGCCTTAATCAACTTCTTGCTCTCCAAATTCTTCAAAATCTTGTTCAGGACTTGTATGTTTTTCAGATTACTCTTAATGCGAATGTCCCTTGTCCAGATTCCTGAAAAAAAAAAGAAAAGAAGCAAACAACGAAGTTGTATACAACAAGCATGTGCTTGATACTGGGGGTATCAAGTTTGGTATGAATTAATCAAATTAAATTAATAGATAAAGCTGAAGGCAGACAGTGAAGGAAAAAATGTTGAGAAAAATGTTGTTCTTTTTTGCGTTGATGGCATTTTAAAATTATGATGACTCATTTTAATGTTATTCTTATTTGTACACGCTGACCTAATGGAAATAAAACAACTTTTTTTTTTTAACCTTTCAACATTGTGATTTTATAATCCATGAAGATATGACTATATTAAAAAAGCTGCTATTTTTTATTTTTAAGAAGATCATCAAAACTACCTTGCATCCCTGACAAAAAAACTAACAAAACACAGAGTTGTGTTTTTAGTTGAACTCACTAGGCTCCAGTCTAGAGTGGAATTAAGATGGTGGCTTTATTGTCTAGACCCTAATCTCAAGCATAATCAACAAAAATTTTATTTTATTTTCTGTAGGTATGGCATCTACATTTTTATAGCAGACCTTTGAACTTATTAATTTGATGCAAACATTGCAAAAAACTTTTGGAAATTGTCAGGTTGTGCAAAAATGACTCGAGTACAGCTTTTCTACCAGAAATTGCAGAACTTCAAGATGAGAAGGAAAGGACCAAGCCATGAATCAGCCGTACCTTTCCAAAATCTTAAAAGTTGGCGATGACAATCAGGTCTCACACTGAAGCCTGATGGATTTGAGTCACTGTCAAAAATAATCCCCCCATGCATGTTGAGTGAGAAAAAAAAAACAAAACTAAAGCAAAACAAAGCCTTGTCCTCAGGACAATGACCCCATTCTTAATCTATTCTCTAGTCTAATCTAGACGTAGACAAGATTACATTAAGCCCAATTTAGAGACTTCGACTGGGCAAAAAACCTACTCTTCTTATTAGATCTGAAGTATCTATTTCTAATTAGTTGACATGTTTATTATCTTTAACCTTCATAGTGAAATGTCAAACCTAGATAGAATTGGAAAATCTCCACGCATAAAGTTACAAATTGTAAACTGTGGTTCACTTTTTTACACGGCTCCTTGAGTATTTCATAATGTATAATTTTTATGTTTATATATCCATTCTTTCTCCATAGTGTGAGTAAATTAGTGAGTTGTTAGTTTTCTTGATTCAAATGTTACAACTTTTATTCATGAGCCTTCATGATTTGGAAAATAGAAATCAAATATTGCTTTTTGTAAAGATTATTTTTTAAAAATCTAGCAACCACAGAGAAATGTTGTTTATTTTGCAAAAGAGAGAAATGGTACATGAGGTCTTTTTTTAACTTCAAAGAATTATTAAAAAATTGCCAGCATGAGGGGCCAGCGAGAGACAAAAACAACCTATGGCTTTGAGAGTTATTTGCAATTGACATTTTCAAATTTAATTAGAGGTAATCAACAGCAAATCTTTTAAATATCTAAAAAAATTTTAAATACGCATTTCTAAATTACCAATGTCAAATGTTTATTTTCTCATATGTAGGTATACGTATGGCATCTAAATACTGACATTAAGATCCATAAATCACGAAACAAGCAAAAGAAACTACCTTTATTTTGAGCATCTTTGATGATTTGAAAGACAACTTTCTCCTCCGTGTCAGCTCCTTTAATTTGGCTGGAGTTGGAGAAAAGGGAAAAGGGACACACCATTCTTAATAAAGCAATCAATCAGAATTCTATTTCTAAAAATCAATTTAGCCAGTATCATATTCATTTAAGTTAGGTTAATATAGTAAAAGACTACAATCACCAACTCAAACTTATTTGAACCAATTTGAATAACACTGTGTGCATACAAACATTTGGCCCTAGGCTTTGTTGAAAAAAAAAATACAAGAAATTAAATTCCTTTGCAATCCTTACCATTAAAAGCTTGATCATGCCCTTACTGTAGCCTCTCTCTTTAACAGTATCCGTACATCGGAGATAACTGAGTGCCCACATAATTTAATATCAATATAGTCTTATCCGTACGTGTGGGGTAACTGCGTGCCCCTATACCATATAGTAAAAAAAAATCGCTCTATACCTATCCGTACATCAGGGGCAACAAAATCACCCCATACTTTACATAGTAAAAAAATAATGGAGGGTTTCGGAAATGACCTAAGGTCAGTTCAATATTGATTTTCTGTCAATCATTATTATGTAATTATATGTCAAATTGAATTTTTGAGGAATACTGAAAAGCTGAAAGAAAAATTCCCATTTTAATTATTTTTCAAAAATTAAAAACTAGCCTTGGGGTAACAAAAGTACCCCACACGTATGGATAGGGTTAACTTCTTGTACAGTTTTATCAAATAATTTAAAAAATAAATTCCAAACTTACCCAGCTGCATCAGGATCTTTTAATTTGTAGAGCAATTTGGCTCCACTCTTCAGGAGCTCTATTCGATTCTGTTGTGAGAATAGGTACACATATATTTTTAAGACAATATTGTGTATATATGTGTGTAGGGTATCATTTATCTGTGATTGATTGATTCCTTATTTTGATGCATTTTATATTCCTACAAAATGAATAGAAATGCATTTTTAATTAGGTACTAAAAAAATTCAAGTAAGGGCCTTTTTTTGCTAACAAAATGTTAAATGTTACACTAATATTTTTATGTCAATGCGATTTAAATGGGAAAACAAAAATATGTCAATATTTCATTATATATATGAAATTACGGAGCAAAGAAAGCATAAAAATACAAATAAGAAAACAAACTGAAATTTGATTTTCATAAACTTATATCTGCTGATAATTGCTTCACATCTGAAACTGATAGGCTAATAAGAGCCATTCATACGTGACATTTGGCCAACAAATGCAATGCCATCCTTTAGCCCAAAGACTCAAATGTAATTTCTAATAAAAAGTTATCGAAATGCAAATTGTTGTGTCTTTTTCATCACTCAAGTAGCCAAGAATGTAGTAAAATTAATTCACCAACTTACTGTTGAAAGCAATCTGTTGACTGCTGTTACTCTTTGTTGAATATCACACTGCGGAACTTCAGCCTTAATGACATCGTCTGTGATTCCTTTCGGTGTGAGTGTGCATAGCTCTATGATCCTGTAGTAGATGAAATTTCTATATAAATGAGATTGGAATTTTAGTGTAGCCTAGTGCTTTTGTGGGCTTGGTTATAAATTTTGTTGCTAATTTGGAAATGAAAAGAAACATTGGAACAAACAAAAACAGGAAAAAAAAACAACCTATAGCCATATTAGTTTGAGATCACATCACCTACTGTCCATGCAAGAGGAAATAACTTAGGTTTTCTGATTTTTTTTCAACTGCTTTTTACTATTTAGACATAATAAGCATAAATGCATGCTACTCAAGCCCCACATCTATTTAGATACTAAAGTAAAATTTGCAGAAGTAGGTGGGCCTGTCCCCGAATTATCATCACAATTTTATGCCTGCAACCTCTTCAATTAGTTGGTAGCTGATATTTGATACATTTAGAGTTCTAGAAGTAGTTGGGCCTGTCCTCATACTATCCCAAATTGTGTTTCATTTTCATGTTATTAAATGGTTAGGCCCCAACTATGATATATTTATGACAAGTTGGTCAGCAGTCAAGATCTAGATCTAGATATCTAGATCTAGCTCTCATCAAATTTAATTTCTTGATAGCACATTCAGATTCCCTTCTCCCCATCCTTATTCCTTGATTGATTACAACATTCCCCTTTAAGCCCATCTCAGAGTAATCCTTAACATCTGTGGTTTCTAAGAAACCAATAGGCCTAATACTGACCAAATGAAGTGGTTTTAGTTGATGTGGACTGATTTAAAACTAAAAGCACTTCACTTCTTCAGTATTATTCGTAGGCCTAAACAAAACCCGCAGAAACTCGTAGGGACAGCAGATGGTAAAGATTACCAATCTCAGTATCTGTCCCTCTTATTTCTGACTTAAACACGACTGAGAGAGAGAGAGAGAGAGAGAGAGAGAGAGAGAGAGAGAGAGATAGAGAGAGTCTCACAGCAGTCAGACAGGTAAACACCTAGAAAAAGATATTAAAACTCTCACTTTGCTTCGATGTCAACATCTTCAGAAAGCTCCTGCTTAACGACAGCCATGGGCGCCGCCATGTTTACAATGAATTTGTATTGTTTGTCCCCCTTTATTCGTGTCTTCGTTACTTCGTAACATTCGCACTATTGCTGTGCCTGTGTTGCTGTTACTGTTGCTATTACATGTACTACTGTCTTCTACTGCTAAATTTGCTATTGCTGCCGCTGCCGACGCCGCCATTACCACTTACACCATCACCACCACCACTACCACTACTACTGCTACTACTACTACTACTACTACTACTACTACTACTACTACTACTACTACTACTACTACTACTACTACTACTGCTCCTGCTGCTGGTGCTACTATTGCTACTACTGCTACTGCCTCTAACTACTACCACAGTCAGGCTTTATATTAAAAAAAAAATTAACCACACACACGCATCTGCATACCCACATGAGTAGTGTTTAGCAGTATGCAAAAACTATGTGAAGTCCATTCTATATCAAAATGCATATGCTAGAATGTATTAATGGTCATTATTGGAGAAATTCATAAAGGAAGAGAAAAGACTTTTTAGAACCTTAGTATTATTGACTAGTTATAAAGTGTCTCTAACAAATTAACAAAATGGGCGGTCTCGCAACACCAATGCTTAACAATGATACTTTGCTATTACCGTTGTTGTTACTATTTGTAACATTTATTGTGCTATTCTTAGCAGGGCCGGATCAAGAACTGCACAGGAGGGAGGTTTTCTATGTGAAAGGGGGGAAAAGAAGGGGCACAACTCCCATGAAGTTGACAAATTTTTGCAATTTGGGTGTAAAAATGTGGCCTCTACTGGCACTAAAATATTACATAATCAACATCTATAGGTACATAACTTTTGCAGGGGAGGGGTTCCGGACCCCCCCTAGGGAATCTGGCCCTGCCTAGTAGATCAGTTTTTAACCCTTACAAAAGACATACTATGAGAAGTGCCATGCATAATGAGACGGGTCTAATAATTGTTTTGTTGCTTATTATTGTTTTTTGGTTTTTTTTCTACTGTTTCAAACATAGCAACTTTTCCTCTTGCAAATAATTAATTCTCGTGGCCTCACTGCTACTCTCTAATAGCATTTTTCCAAGGAGTAAACAAAAAGTGGTGTTATACTGGATGCTAGCTTGTCATGTCATTTTGAAAACAAAGGTTCAGGAATGTGGGGCAAATGCTCGTCTGCTCATCGGCTCATCAATCATGATACGGTATTGATAGTCCCAGCACAAAGCCAGATGTATAAGCAAAATGTTGATTAAAAAACAACATATGGCAGTAGGTGAAAAGTAACGGGTAAATGTGGCTTTGAGATGCTCAAAATTAGAATGAAATAATTCTACAATTTTATGCTTGTTCTTGTGCAATAGTGAAAAAATAAAAAAAAAAAAAAAATAACAAACCAAAAAACCACTAAATTATCATAGTTTTAATTTCTCTTGCATTCGATAATGAGCAAAAATTAAATCGTTAAAAAAAAACGAAAAAAAAAAAAAAAAAAAGAAATATCTATTATAGACATGAGACATACAATTCTTTCTTCATAAAATACATGTAGTCCTGAAACAGAGAAGTAGAAAAATCAACGACGACGACGACAACAACAACCGCAATGAGAACAACACCGATAACAAAAACAATGAAAAATACAGTAAAAGAGTGAGTAAAGTGAGTCCCATGCATGATTTAAGCATCGGGGAACCAGGAGTAGGGTCCTGATTGTTATCATACGACATTCTGAGGTATTTTGCCGTTGCTTTCCTCACCGTCTTTACTTTCGCCAGGTCTTATTAAGAAATCTACCTACCTATTTAGTGCTAGATGGACACAGTAGAGCAATAAAAAAAAAATGTCTTGGCCAGAATTGGGATTCGAGCCTGGAATCTCTCACACGGTGGCCAGCTACCCTCCCAGATGAGCCGCCGCTCAAAAAAAAAAAAAAAGAAAAAGAAAAAAAAAGAACAGAAGAATACTTTTAAACGGAATTTCTGGGGACTGTAAAACCATTTTGGTCTACACATATTTTGGTTTTGCCAGGATAGTGTAAAAAAAATTTATAGCCCCTGTGCACAATACATAGAAAGGTTGTTAAGCTAGAGATCTACGTGGCACACACACAAACAAACAAACAAA
>BLXT01001356.1:182015-193974 GCA_019648995.1 Plakobranchus ocellatus
AAAAAAAGAGAGAAAAAACAAAATTTTGTTCTATTCCCCATGGCATTGTACACGTTTGTGTTCCTCAGACATACATTTAGTGCAATAAATTACTTTATAAATGTCACTCTCAAATTTAAGTCATATAAAAATAAAAAAAACTTTTCATTAAATGAAATATTTTTAAACCTATGAGTCATTTTACAGATAACTAAATTAAAAAAAAATAAAAATACAAAAAGAAACAAACAAAAAAATAACAGATATGCAGATTATATTTCCGATTTTTCATAGTCTGCCTTTTACAAAAAATGAAATAAAAATTGTATGCAGCCGAAGAATAAGAAAACAACACTGCATGAAACAATTGATATTATATAATGCCAAAATATAAACTGTAAGAAAAAAAATCATTTTACTTCAGATCTAATTTATATTTAGCTGCTAATGTTACCTACTTACATTTTATTTATACACTTTGTATATTTCGATGGACTTATGGAAAAAAAGTGAATATTTCCTTGAGTTAAAAACAACTGCCTGTTTTATAGAAAGGATAGGCAAGCCAACTTGGCAATAAACAATAAGTGAAAAGTGGAGTAGAATCCACACCAACTCCATTTCCAATCCATCCTAAACCATCTGCATTTCACATGACATGCAGATACATGTAGTTGGGGACAGAGGGAATTTACTATCCTTCTCTAGACCATACTATTTTCTTTCCACAAAAACAGAAAATTTTAACTCTCTCGGATTGACTATGTTCCTTCTTTGAGTTGAGGAACAGAAGAACAAAAAGAGAACTATGGACTCAAACTGTAGCTCTGAATACAACATTAACCCTAGCAGAGTCAAAGTTTCAAGTCAAACAGATCATTTCCATGCAGTGGTGCCCAAATATTTCAAACTACCTAAGAAAATACATGTAAACTAAATACCTGAGGTCATGTGAAGTAAAATAAATGGAACAAGATAAATAGTTACCAAAAAAAACAAAAAAAAAAACCCCAGAGACCAATAAATAAATGTCATTTATTACAATTGTCCATTGAATGAATTGCAGCATACGTCCTTACTCCTGCATAAGGATGGTCTCAAACCAGATCAAATTAGTCACAAAAGATGTTTATTTGACTCATTTCAAATCACTGATACATTCGATAATTTTTTTTCTCTAGAAATCTGAAATGGCAAAAAACTTCTTTGTCCTCTAGAAATGTGAAATGTCAAGAACTATATAGAAATAAGTATGTATAAAATCTGTGTTAACACAGTTGCAGAGAAATCCAGATATATGCATTGTTATCTCCAAATTGTAATATACAGCTAAACACTGATCTTGTGACATAAAAGAGCTAACAGAAACAGCTCGACATCCTACAAGCATTCTTAAATGGTAAAAAATTGTATGGGATTAGAGTTTGTTTATGAAAGACTGAGCTCAAATAAAAATTATCATATCAGATTATAATTTGGACAATTTAACTTTATGAAGATCATTTGAAAATACAATTGTGCAATAACAAACTGGTCATGCAAAATGAGAATATTATCAATAACAAAACAAAACAAAACAAAAATAGCCTTCATTATTGTATTATGAGAAAATAATCATACAAACCAATGCCTAAATACCTACTGAGAAATGAAAGATATTCTCAAACATACATTTTAATTCTACATCACTACAATTAATCATAAGACCAGAAAGTGAAATGGTTATACATGTATAAAGAATCAATTATAAGACCAGAAAGGGAAATGGTTACATTAAGTCTTCAATTTAGATCCTCTTGATACTTTTACACTCTCTCTGATGGTGCAACATTTGTGTTACATAATGTATCATTTTAACACTTAAAGGACCAGCTTTGCCACCTAGAGTTACCCCTCCCAGACCAGGGCTGCCACCCCATGTTCAACCCCCAGGACCGGAGTCTCCACCCTCATTTCTAGAAATCTATATGCATGCCTTCAATAGTGATAAGCCTTTCATGGAAATCCTTTTGTTTGGATATCCATGCCTGCAAATTGATGATGAAAGTGCTTCGTTTCGACTGGGTTGGAAGTAGAAAAATAAGGTCTAGACTAAGAATATTTTGGATTGGAATAAAGTAGTGGACTAGCTGCTGCGAGAATACTCGTCACTGGTCCTTCATAGCTGGGCACTTTTTGCGCGTTCACTCCTCGCCGGTCTTTAATCATTGTTTTTTTTTTTTCATAAGTATTCTTAAGAACGATCCTTTAGGAGTTATGTCCTCTGCCCTTAAAAAAAAGAGTTCTGAACTTTTCGCATGACTCCGAATACTTTGAAAACAAACATGCATGCACAGTAAAAAGCAAACAAACACAACCATGACAAGAATGTTGAGGAGAAGAGCAGGAGGAGCTGGAACTTCGCAAAGAAGACGGGAGTCCAATGAAAACTGGAGAAAGGACATCTCCGTAAAAGACATGAACAACGTAAAAAAAAACCACAAAGAATTTTGAGAGTGCCATCGGTGTGCTGGTGGTTAATGGCTGGCAAACCCGCCCTGTGATATGCAGGGACTTGTCTCTTGCAGGTTTGATTTGAAACCTTGAGATCAAACTTGCAATTGATGGGCTACATGCTTAAGACCAAACCAAACCTAGAAATTTGTGCTGTGTAGTGAAGAGGAAGAAAAGGAAAAAAGCGATGGAAAAATGGTATTCAGGGTACAATGATTTAAAAAACAGGCTGTGGAAAAATGGTATTCAGGATACAATGATGACAAAAACAAGAGGCCTAAACAGGCAGTGGAAAAATGGTATTCAGGATACAATGATGACCAAAAACAAGAGGCCTAAACAGGCAGTGGAAAAATGGTATTCAGGATACAATGATGACCAAAAACAGAGGCTTAAACAGGCAGTGGAAAAATGGTATTCAGTATACAATGATGACCAAAAACAGAGGCCTAAACAGGCAGTGGAAAAATGGTATTCAGGATACAATGATGACAACAACTACAATATTTTTTAAAAAAAAAATTATATTAAAAGTACAAAAAAAGCCACAAACAATTAAGAACTACAATCTTTCAATATTAGTGTAAAGGGAAATTCAAACTCACAGTTTATCTGATACACAGAAAGCTTTGAGGAATTATTTCATTTAAGTTTTTTTCAACAGAACCAAGAGCTAGGGCAACCAGTTTTTCTTTAAGATAAAATTGGTGAGAAAATAAAATATATTTTAAATATTGATCAGTAATCTTAACAACATAATACAGCATTGTTAGCTTGACTGACATCAAAATTTGTGGAGAGTACAGAACTAATAATCTAATTTCCTGTATAAGGGAAGAATCATTCTAGAAAGAGTTCTTAGTAGAGAGAAAATGATAAAAAAAATTATGTTTATGATGGTCATTATCATCCATTGAAACGTTTCTAGCACTGACAGATATGTAGGAAAAACAGTTTTTAAAACGTTTATCACAGGTTATTTCAGTTCACATTTACTTATAAATACTTATTATCGAGAGCAAAATACATTGCAACATAAATATCTAGCATTTTAAGATCTAGAGGAACGCAACCAAATGTCTACAAAGCATAGGATATGACTAAGAAAGAAGCTTATTACATGCAAAACTAAATAGATATCAAAATTACACCAATAAGGGCCAACTAAATATTCAATTCTAAATTAATAGACATTCTACCTGTAAATTATTGACATTAGGGTAAAAAAAAAAAGAACAAGGGGAAAAAATTATTTTTAGAGAACAATCTTAATAGTTAAAAAAAAAAAAAATTGATGTAAATAGCTTCACGAAAACATCCACAACTTTCATAATTTTCACACTAAATAAAATTAATTGGAAAAAAGGTATTATAGCTGCATCACCTCAATTGCCTGAAAGAAGAAAACATTTGCATTAAACAAATTTATGCTTTTTTTAAAGTTGTTTTTTCCAAGATTCTTGACTTAGATGTGATGTCTGCCGGAGTCTTCGTTGTCAGGTCTGGAGGGATCTTTCAATGAAAGGTTTGTCTTATACTCGAAAACAGTCATTTAATTAAGAAAGCTACTGAACATCTAGTTGATAAAACCCAACATTTATAACAAGTACAATGTATAATTTTTCCCCAAGGCTTCAAAGATCATGGCAACTTTCAACTTGAAAATTTTGAGATTAAGAGAAGTCAGATTCAGATCATTTGAAGAGATTATAAGAAAGAAAAATGTTCAAGAAGGGGCGGGAAGGGAAAAGTCAGATGTTCTTTTACACATGACAAGAGTTTAAATAATCAATTATTGTACATTTTACAAATATGCATAAAAAGTTAGAAACTCTCAAAATTTCAAAATGTATACGCAAGCTTCAAATGAGAGATAAAAAAATCAATAGTTACAACAATAGCAACAAAATAAAGAAAAACTGGCAGAGTTCATGAATGTCATAAGTCTGTGAACATTATTTAAAGTTATGGCTAATAAGATTACCTTCCTCAAAAATGATCAGAAAGAAAAAAAAAAATTTGTGGAGAAGTTCCAAGGTCAAAAAGGTTCTATCATTAAATTCTTCTACAACATTCCTGAAATAATTTACATGACTAAGAAGTCTTAACAATTGTTCTTAAATATTTCTGAAACAATTTACATGACTAAGAAGTCTTAACAATTGTTCTTAAATATTTCTGAAATAATTTACATGACTTAAGAGGTCTCAACAATTGTTCTTAAATATTTCTGAAACAATTTACATGAATAAGAAGTGTCAACAATTGTTCTTAAATATTTCTGAAATAATTTACATGACTTGAGAAGTGTCAACACTTGCTCTTACCTATTTCTGGAACAAGTGACAAAACCAAAGAGATATTTCCAAGTGCTCTAAAGTATTTCTGGATCAAATAGCACCACCGGTACTTTGGAGAACAGTAGCTGAACCAAAGGAGAAGTTGTTGGCTGCATTCATAATGATACATCAAATAATATTATAAATACTGGAATATATCAAACATTGCACATAGCTGCATGTGACATATGAGGAATGGTTTTGATATGTCACACTTCAATTCCATTACTTATATCAAGTTATTGCACCAATTAACAAAAGGAAAAAAATGAGAAATATTGCTCGTGAGCAAAAATTCTGTATAAATTAAAGCATTTATAAATTACTACACTATATTTTTTTTTTCAAATAGTGAAAAAAAGAAGCAAAAAGACAATACAAGAGCTACTAGGATTATTACTTGCCCTCACAAAAAGTTTTCCTGTTTTGAAAAAAATAAAGAGTAAATAAAATTATTCATTTAAAAAAAAAGGGATAAAAAAGAGATTAAAAAAAAAGAATACCCCCACCAAGTTTGAATAATGCAGATTAAAAACTTAAAAAAGATTTATCTAATAATTTTTAATGGAATAAGATTGAATTTTCCCATGCGTTGATAATCTTATGCACATTGTATCCCTCTGTCTCTTATCAAATCATTCTTTTCATATATGGAAAAATTTGATAAGTACAGTAGACCACACATAAACCGAGAACAGCTGAACCGAAAAAAACGGTTAAACCAAAAAGAAATTGAAGAGCTTTCCATTTTTCCTCTTTTCTTTCTTATTAAACATGCAGTAAACCGAAAGCGTCGGCTGCCTTACTATTGCTAATGCGAAATAAAAACTACCACAAAAGCCCAATCATGCCCGACCGACACATAAAAATAATTGTTGTTTTTTTTTTTGTTTTTTTTATACACTCCTTGCCCTTTTCTTTCTTTCTCACATTACTCCACGCAAACCCAATAGGCCAGGCCCGATGTCTAGGTCTAGGTCCACTGCACACACCTGTCCTTCCCTTCTCTTCCACCACTCATTTACACAGCGGGACCGTGCCAGACACCTCACTAAATGTCTAGGTCCCGTCAGAGCAAAGCTAAGCAAACATGTTGCATCACAGCTGATAATAAACTATTATCTATTAGTCTAGATCTGTAACAGGCCAAGAACCTCTTAATGAAAGGGAAAGAGAAAGAGATAGACAGATGGATAAAAAAGAGAGAAAGATGCGTGGATAGGCGTGTGCATTCATATGGTGTTGTGAGGATGGGTGGGATTGGTCTAACTTAATAATTCAGGAGCTATTACTCTCCTTTATTAATCTTATTTATTCAGTGCGCTATGCTTAAACCAAAATATATTTAAACCGAAATAGAAATCATACTCCCTAGAATTTCGGTTTAAACGTGTTCCACTGTATTCCCGAAAATTGGAAATGGCAGCCTATATTTCTTTTGCGTCTTTAAAAACATGATACATGGCCAGGTACATATATATCTCTGTATAAATTATAAATCACAGATTGTACTAACTTAGAGAAAAGAAAACAGCACAGGAACTTCTAAGGTGTGTCATGGCTCTTTAAGAGTGTCAGAGGTTCAAGGTCGAAACATTACTTTTATAGGGGAAGGGGAGGGAAGGATTCTCTACAGGCTCTTTCATGTCTTGCTTTTCTATGAGAATCTTACTACTACATCGCAAAAACAATAAAATTTTCAGTATTGCATGATTATATCAATGATAAACTGTTATAAATAATAAGTTAAAGAACAATCTTAGCGCTTTCACGGTTTTTATTTGTTTTTGCACAGATGCTTCTCTTAAAAACTAGTCTTTATATAAAAAAGACCAAAAAAAACCAAAAAAACCCACGAACTATTTATATTCAGGAGTCAGATAGATACTAAATGTAAATGAAAATGTAAATATAAAAAATAACTTTAAACATGGAAACATTCAGAGAACTGAGAGTAGGGGGAAAACATCCTTACAAAACAAAATGCTCTGCCCTAGGTATGTGAGAAATAAATTGGTAAAATTACTGTAAAGCACTAATAACAAAACCAATATTTTATTTAAGATATTGTAAGATAAGGTATAAATTTATGTAAGAAATATAGATAATTCTTTGAGTGTAATATAGCTCAAATCTTGCTTAAACTAAAATAAATTATGGCATAGTACCCATACTCTTCAGATAAGAAAAGCATCTTCAACTTGGATAATTTAATGAAATCACCATATGAATCCCCACATTTGCAAACTCGCACATCCTTTCAGATCTGAGACCAACCCATTTCCATGTCTATAGTATTAGGCATTATGACAATCGACAGTAACCTGGTGGAGTCTGGCGGCATAAAAGATTTTCTTTATCCCTCAATTTGATTTGATTTCACAATTTGCATTGCAAATTGTTGTGAGATATCTGTCATAAATATCGTTTATTTATTTTACAAATTTATTACCGTAAAAAGATCTAAATATAATTTGGCTATTGACGGAAACTTTTGAAGCTTTATTTTTTTTATCTATCTACTTTTCTGATGTTTGTAGAAGGTAAATCTTTTTTGTTCCAACTGACTTGACAATCAATGTTAATTCTTAGGTATAAAAACGTTCAACTACTCCCACTTTTACACCAGCAACGAAAGATATCTTGGAAAATTAACACAAATACTGAAAGATATAAGCAATCCAAAGGCAAACCAGGGGATGAAATGTAGGAATGCAAAAATAAAAAACTACATAGCACAAACAAGCAAAATGATTACAAAGCCTTTGGTTTGCTTATATCCAGACCATTTGCCACAGACTGCCTCTGTAAAGATTCTCTCTCCTCCTCAACTGTTGGGCCAACAAAAAGTCTTCTTGTGTAGTAGAGGATTACCTTCTCTTGAAGGATAGCACCTAGAAACCATAGAGGAGCATATTCCAAGGTAACAAGGCCCATGAAATCTCCATGGAATGGTGTGTAATCCCATGGGCAAGCCCCAAACTGCTTCAGTATCAAGCCAGTGCTGAACTCCCAGCAGTATGTCCACAGTGTGTACACGAGCCCTCGCACGATCAAAGGGTAACCTCTTTGACTCATGTGCTCATACATACGCTCACAAACCATCCCGGAGAATCCATAGATAGGAAACGACCTGCATGAGAAATCAACATTATGAATCAACATTATAACAATTCCAGCACTCACACAGAAAAAGAAGTTGTCAAAAAAGATTTTTGTCTCAGCTTAAAAAATATTTGATAATGGTTTTGTAAAAAATAGATTCAGAAAAAAAATTAAATATAACTAAAAAGAAATGAATAATTGTTGCATACTTAAAATTGTTTTTCACATAATAATGTAATTGATTACAACAAACATTAACAAATGAGCACCAACTTTTTTTTTTTTTAATATAAATAGAGAAAAGTCTTAAACAAAACAAATAAATTAAAACATCATGCCATGTTTTCTATTTAAGTGATAAAACACTGTAATATCCCTTTAGTTTTAAGAAGGCCAATGAATCAAAAAGGAGTCCATGTGCTCTACCTGTTTTTTAGGTCTTGGGTCTGAAAATTTAGCAAAGGCATTGGAACATACATAACAACAAAATATTGTGATTTTTCTCGCAAAGAAGCCAAACCATTTGCACAATTATATTTTTGAATTTATCACAACGAACTGACATTAGTTTCACAGACATTAACTCCTTTTTAAATTGTATTAATTAGATAATATTTTTCAGCCTTTTAAAAAATTGCAGCCTTTATGAAAGACTCACCAGACACTGGTTATCCCAGGGAATTTCCAATTAAGATTCACAACAAATTCCCACAGAGCTGTGAACATGACCTCTGTGGCATAGCCATGAAGTGCGTAGATATGAAGCTTCCCGAGCCATGATATTCTCCTGAAATCGCTTTCTGCCATTTTCTGCAATTAATTACAAATAATATGCAAGCACTTTCAACAGTTATAATTTTATGATATTTTAGCTTTTAACCCTGTTCTTGTTACATAAAATGTTGGGTTAGCAATTTACACTTTTAGAAAGAATGCCTGGTGCTCCATCCCGATTCTGTGATAAAATGTGCAAGTTTCAAGATTGTATTTTTGTGACCTTGTTGAGTCAGCCAATATTTTTTAAATCCACTCTCTAGACCTACTACTAGAAATCTTCAGTTTGACATATTCTACCCTTCGTTTGTTTAAATCAAGTTTTGGAAAAAGATAAACAATACAATGACAAATAAAACACTCTTGGCCTATCTAGATCTAGATCTAAATTTAGAATTTTTTTTTGAAAACTTGCATCACTCGTGCAATAGATGTATCCTGCTCAAGAACCTGAATCTGGATGTGATTGGATATTATTACCACATCTTCATCTAGCCTTGATCAAGATAAATCAGATCTAGATCTAGATCTAGATCGCTCTGAATAATTGTTGCTTATATTATATCGGTAGTTTTGTTTGCACATTTTGGGGGGGGCACTCTAGATCTAGATCTATGCCTGTCTATCAGGCATTACACTTTTGATTAGATCTGGCTCATGTTTGTTACCTCTTAAAAAGCTAAAGATGTAAAAATCTTGATTCTAGAATATTATTTAGATCTAGCATAATTTTAAAATGTAAGTCACCTTTTTGTTGACTCGCCAGTTGCGATGATCAGCTGTTTGACTAGTCACTAACAAGTCAGTGATGAGTGCCCTTCTCAGTTCTGCAGGCCACTGTTGCTAATGTATACTCAACAGCAATAGCAGTCGGCTACTAAGTATTTCTCATGTGTTTTTTAGTCCTCTAAGTCTTTTGAGTAGCTTAGGCGAAAGCAAAGCCGAGTAGCCGAGAACAAAGAGAGAGGAACAGAGAACTAAGAACCCACATCTCAGGTTACTTATTTAGACCGGTAGCTTTGGTGCATCGCATATAATAATAATAATAATAATAATAATAATAATAATAATAATAATAATAATAATAATTGCAAAGGAATAAGCTATATTATGAATAAAGTATCACTAACACTCTAACACCTAAAAGGTCAGGTTCTTGTTTTTGGAGAACCATCTAAGGTCGTGACCGAGTAAATATTCCAGAAAGCCTGATTTTGATTTTGATTTAAGCAATTATTGCATGTCTAAATACGGACCTAACTACGGTATTATGTGATTACATGTACTGCATTTCCACCACAACGTATAAAATGATAGGATGCTCAAGCTGGATACTGTAGACTTATAGAATTGTGGGTCTGACCGAGGAGAGTAGGAATTACAATCTGTGCAGCATCTATGAATAGTCATATACTCTTAAGTTCGATTGCCAACAAAAAGAAAAACAACTGCAACCTGCAATGTATTTATCAAGATTTTTAGTGTCATCGTTAAACGAAGCTGAAACATCTAAATTGTTATTCCCTCTAAAATAGGACAACTTATTTTCATTTAATAAAGAGACAATTATCATCTTTAGCTTTTTTTTTATCTTCGGAATTCCCTTTTTTTAAAAACCTGTCTACCATTTGAAATGCGGACATCTCATCTGATTGCTACGTCTCGCCACACGGAGGGGGCACACAGGTAATGATGACGACACGTGAAAGAAAATATTTTACACAGCAAAAGAGAACAGATCACCTGCTGCAGAAGCTGTGGTTGTGGGAAGATCTCGCACACTCCAGGCCAGAGGACAGGGGTCCAAACCAGCATCAACCTGCTCAATAGAGTATTCTGCTGACCCGGACTGGCAGATTTGCCTGGAAGTAGCTGATCAACGCTGTTGAGAAATGTGTGAAAGGGTACAGGTATATCAACTCCACATTAAGTGGGTGAAATTCTCGCAGTTTCAAACTTGGAGCAATATAGCACCGATCTTACTTCGTAAATAAAGTTAAGGATGGACTCCGACCCTAGCTTTTGAATATGCAGCCGTAAATTCGTTATTCCACACGCTGCAGATTGCTATATATTTTTATCTCCTGTGCTACCAGCTAGCGAGATTAACTTTTCACAGAGCTTAACTGAACTGTATTATTATCTCATAATATTTAATTTTTGGCCCCGCTCTGGCGCTCTAGAGCACTTGACATAATGTGTGCTGTTTTATTGATTTTCAGCTCAATGAGATCTACATATATTTATAGCACTCTTTTCCTAACGCTTTATCCTGGTACATATTCAATTTTACAATTTTCCCTTAGTTCCCTTTTCTGCGAGTGCCCCATCTAAGATTGAATTAAACTCTACAACTTCGACTTATTTAAATAAAGTGCAACCAAAGATATTAAAAAGCGTTGTATAGTCTTTGGTGCAACTTTGTAACTCCACGAAGCGCAAAAGAGTATACTTATTGCTATAAACTAATAATGTCAACCCAGACTCTTCAGTCTATGAATTGACAAATTAATCAATACATGTACATGTACTTAAGAGCTACAGAGCGCTATTTAACAAAATGAATGCAATTCTAAATGAAATAAGAGCTCATTCTTGTATGAGGAATGCATTAATTTGATCATAAACTTTCCGCTTATACTTTTTACTTGATACATGTATTTGTTTCACGAGCGGCGGTGCAGTGAAATTTTGTGTGTATGAAATTCTGAAGCCCTCACCCTTAAAAAAAAGAAAAAAAAAACTTTTCCTCTTGACTACGTAATCTCCTTATGTTGTCCATTTATCATTAACTAGTCTGCAACAAGCTTATATTTAATTGGATAGGGCACATCGTCCTTTATTGCGTTAATTATATTAAAAGCACCTCTGTTGTCCGTCTTGTAGGGAAAACTCTCATGCTTGATCTACTTCTTTTGTCTTTTCATGTTTTTATTTTGACTTATTTAGTTTCGTATGTTTGATAGATCCACTGTTTCGCTTGCGTGTGTGTCAGTTGGCGATTGTCACGTTTTTCTTGCTATCTTGTGTACAATTAGATATAACTTAGTTCTCCAATAAAATATTGTAGTTCTCACTACAATATAATTGTTTGGCTTGCAAGGGTGTAGTTTTATTAATCTATCCATTTTTGGTTTGATTTAATATTTTCACACTATTGTCCAAGCGGAAAAAAAAACAAAAACAAAAAACAAAAAAACACGTAAGGGTCTTCGTTTGGCCGATCGCTGAATTTTTTCAAACTCGAGATGACCAAACCGGAAAAAAAA
>BLXT01001356.1:195167-210014 GCA_019648995.1 Plakobranchus ocellatus
CACACAAAATCACTTTTATTACATCTCAAAACAAACACATAATATGACCACCACCAACTGATGGCCTGAAAGCCTGAGATCACCTTGTTGTGGATTGGATATATATACAAAAACCACCCAACCAACCATTTGCACATTGAATAGTGCAAGAGAGAGAATGTCAGTTTTTGTGGAGTGCAGTAAAAATACACTGTTACAAAACCGCTAGTACTAATAGTTTGATTTTGTTTTATGTTATAATTGCCTGTTTACATATGGACCAATCTACTTAATATAAGATTGTATTGCATTTCATCACTTCCTATACAATTGTGGAAAATTTAAAATTTTAAGCTTGATTCTGCAAATTCAAAAAATTGTGGGCGTGACTTTGTAGAATATAAATTACATGCTGTGCAGGATCTATGACGTCAATATATATAGTGTTTAGGTCGTGTTGCTAGCAGATAAAGTCAACACCCCAGGACTGTTACTTAGAAAGATTTGACTTTTAAGCAAGATTTCCTTGGTCCATTTTCAGTGGTCAACATTTATGTTTAAGGATAACTAAACAAGTGGTATTATTACATGTATTGTAGTTTATTCACTCATTGTTAGGAAATAATAACATCGTTATAAATGAATTTTATTTGAATCATAAGAAAACCCACTATATTAAGTCCAAATTGAGGACCAATGACAATCTTAATATACCTACTCTAGTGCTTGATAACTTCAAGCAACAAGCATAGTGTGGCTGGTTGGTACAAAGGCATGTGGGGAAATGATAAGCCAAAATAAAGGCAACACAGTGACCAGTAATGAGTGAGTGAGTGAGAGAGAGAGAGAGAGAGAGAGAGAGAGAGAGAGAGAGAGAGAGAGAGAGAGAGAGAGAGAAAGTATGTGTGTGTGTTTACATAGCGACAGTACGTGTCCACATCATCTGATACAGATTGGTCTAGCAACAGGAGAAAAGTGTATTGTAAATTGTGATGTGCTATACTGACTGTAAAGTAAACTCAATACAACCCAGGCAAGCCATCACTAGGTTTAGGCTTGGCCTTTGCCAGAAGCATGTGGTGGGGCAATGCACACATTAACTGGAAACCACCCCCCCTTGAATTCTCTCCCAACCTCCCAGTTGATTGGACTATGTTCTCACTTTTTTGCCTCTGTCTTTCTACCTTTTGCTGTTTCTTCCAGCTATGTGCTGTTGACTTTGTAGTTTAAATAAGCAAAACTAGCCCTGAGGCTGTTGATTCTAAAAATGCAGGTTAAAATTAATCTTTTTATATTCACTGGACATTAACAAACACACTCTCCATACAGCATTTGTATTTCATACAATCATCAAACACAAGCTTACTCAAAGAAACTCAATGTACAAATTCTGGACAGGCAAGCTGGAGTAAAACAAAACTGTATTTATTTTTTTTTTTTCAAATTTCGCATCATTTGCACATTTAATATACATATGTACATTTTCAAAGCAAAGAAAAAGTACCATAAGAATTCCTAGATTTAAAGATTTCAAGAAATTCTAATTTATATATGCCACTAAACTACAGGATATAGACTTTGAGAATTATCTGCCTAAGCACAAAATAGGCAGCTCTTTTTTCTCTTTCTCCTTCTTGACAATACAAAAACAAGATAAAAACACAGAAAAAGTCATTATCTCCACAATTGCCAAGGTATAATTTAGCTAACGTTGTCAAGAAGTGCTGCAAATAAGAAAAATTTGCATCCCCACTACCTTCATTCTATTTAATGAGTTACTGGCAAATCAAAATTGAATTCACCTCAGGGAATCTTGTCTCTCAAAGGCAGAGCAATCTGCCCAAGGATAGAAAAATCCTCCTCATATTTGATCAAATTTTTGGTGTAAAGAGGCTTAAAGAGTCATACATGTACTCTCTATAAAGAAGAAGAGTTAAACCTTTAGAGATCTTTAGAGATTATGACATGCAATTATTTTGAATGAACATTTGGAAGAAGTGTTTTTTGGTATTCTTACCTACTAGTCTGTTGAAACAAGAATTTAAACAATAAATAAATCTCATTATAAGCTCCTTGCCCAAATAAAAGTAAGATTGGTCAGGAATTGCGCAACAGAGAATAAACAAAATATAAACGTGCTATGCAATGAAATTATCAAGGAAAAATATTGTATGCATTACCAATGATCACACTTTTGAAATGCATTTTTACAATTTTTGTTCTGTAATTACCAAAAAATAACAAAAACATGGTTTCAAATAAATAAAGGCTGGTCACTCTTGCTTCTTCAGATTTTCTTTTCTTGCACAAAGGTCACAATAAAAAAAAAGATGAAGCAAGAAGCTGTTCATCAGTGTTAATTTCTGAAAATAATATTTTATTTGGTAAAATCTTCTTCTTTTCTTTTAAATTTTAATTTGCTGATAACATGTCCCTCAACATGCCTCTACCTATTGAGCCCATTAAGGCCGAACCATAAAAAATTGCAAAATTGGACTCCTGGCCACAGGTAGCTTTATCGCCCTATATAATCACTAGAGCCTGGCCAAATGATACATATGTCCCTGTGTTTTTGGTTAACATAAGACAACATTTTATTTTTTAAATGGCAAAGAATAAAGGAAGAGAAAGCTACGTGTGGCTGGCTAAAACATTGAAAAAATGGTACACTTCATCTATGTCATACACTCCAACAACGGTGCTGCATTCCGTACATCTAACAGGATTGAACAGATCTTTGTTTGTTGTATTGCTCCCTGACTCTTCTACTTGCTGCCTAGACTGTGTCTTGCCTTTCTTCTTCTTCTTTTTGGGCTGCTCTGGGCACTCCAGAGTTTCGGACGTGTCGACTGTGCAGTTCATCACGAACATTGCTCTGTACTGGTGCTTGTGTGTTTCATGTCTGAAAATGACAAGAAAAAAAAATTGAAACAATTCCCAATTCTTTGAATAATTTTATAGCTCACTGCTCAAATGGTGTGTTGTGTAAAATTTTCAAACTGAAATAAGTTGAAGACATAAATTAAACAAGATGGCACAATGTACAATATTATCTTTATCTCATTTTGATTCATTCCATTCCAACTGACAACTCAAAGTAATTCTAAGAAGTGATTAACAGTGAATAGACAAGCTGAGAAATAATAACACTTCAAAGAAAAAGTAATAAAAATATCATAAAGCAACTCGAAACATTTCAAAGTGAATTGAACTTAAATCAACCTCCACATCTGGATATTATGGAATGTTCACTACACAACTATAAATGACAAGCTCAGGGTGACTCTAGCCAAGTAGAGTCTAAAAAAACTTAAGTAGAAGAATGAGGAGGAAAGTTGGGTTATCTAATTTTTTGGGGGGCATGGTGCATGCTGCACTTGTGCTTGCGCATTCCAAATATATTTTGCTGCAAACCAAATTTTAAAAGACTAGTTTTGAATCCCTTCAAGATCTACATGATGATTAAAAAAAAATTGGCATGAAGTTTCCATGTAATGTGGTAAACAATCATACCTAACGCTTTTTTAAGAATTGGTAAAAAAAGGAGAGAAAGAGAGATAGATGGAAATTGGAATTGAGACATAGATATAGATAGATGGACAAATGGGAAAATAGATAGATAGATAGATAGATAGATAGATAGATAGATAGAGAGAGAGAGAGAGAGAGAGAGAGAGAGAGAGAGAGAGAGAGAGAGAGGGAGAGCGATGGAAAAAGAGAGAGAGAAAGGGGGGAGGGGGAAAGAAAATGAATGCATTGAGGTCTTGACAAACATAAGGGTTAGCTTTCTTATACTGTAATATAGCCTACAAATGAAAAATAGTTTTTAAAATGCTTCGTTTTCCTTATAAAACTTATTCTATAGCTTTTGTCCAGCAGCTTACTATGTTTTCCGTGAAGGTACATGTTTTGTCACAAAGACTTGGTCTCTTCTGCCCAATGACACATTAACTACTTACCTCTGACAGTCAATACATAAAGTAGTCATGCAGGCCGGACAGTCTAGCAATGCATCGCTGTTTGCCTTCTTCCCTATTTTCCCACTTGCCAAGCTCCGATGACTCTGACGCTGCTTATCAACCCACCGTTGGTCCTTGTCATCCATATCAGGGTCATACAAAAGGTCATCGTTAGAAATAACTTTATGCCTTGGCTTATCTGTAAGTAAAATAAAGTATTACAATATTTACTTTTCTCTGTAAGGTAGTATTGTTTCAAATATACAGAAAGTTCCCTTTGAGAGAAAACATTGTTAAAATAATTTTGTGACAGTAAGCATCATTTAGGTTTTCATTACTATTTGGCTATGATTTGATATATTTAACTCTGTTTTACCTTTTGGAGATGAAGTCTATCATATTACATTGGTGAACCATGATAAGATAAATAATTCATAAAAACATTGCTTTTCTTGTGAAACAGAATTAAAAGTAACATCTTTAGAATTGCATTTTTCCCGTATAGTCAACAAGATACAGTTTTGAGAAATCAAGCTTCAGGTAATTCTTTAAAAAAGAAAACTGACAGCGGTCTAATAAACATAGATATATCATTCTTTTCTCTTCAGCCTTCAACCATGAAAGATGCACTTTTTAACTTTTCTAAAACCAAGTAGTTTTTACATTACAATGCAACTTGCTTGATTCAGACTTGGAATATACTACTGATTCAAATTCAATTTTTTCCTCCATCCTCTTGGCATAGGCCTACTGATGAAAACCATTTGAGAAACTAAAGGCTTTCCAATAACAGGAAAAGAAATCATATTATCTGAGACACAGTGCTTTAGAGCTTATCAAATTATTTGTCACTGATAACTTAACCCCTTCCCTCGCTCCCTCCAAAAAAAAGTCAATCTTAATCTATATCATATCCAATACGACTAGGGCAAATGGCAAAACTTATGTCTTCTGGATTTAATACAAAAAACTTGCTTAACCACAATAAAAAAATCAAACACCAATAGACATAAATAACATTAGATCAGAAAGCAGGATTTAAAAAAATGTTTTTTTTTGTTTACTTGAAGCATGTTGTAGGTCAGAGCTCTCTTCCTCCTCATCAGAGTCGAAGTAGACATCATCATAGAATTCTTCTGCAGGCTTTGGCATGCTTGACCTCTTCACAGACTGCTCGTGGCTAATTGGAGTTTGAAGAACTTCAGAATCTCCCCGAATTTCTAAGTTGCAGAAAACAAAATTTAAAAAAAATGATTTGTAAAAACTATGAAAAATCTGACAATCAGAATATAAGTACTATTTTTCTTGTAAATAAAAACAGAATACAAGGAATCTATCGATTGTAATTAAATATAGCCTGTAAATTGTAACAGATTAGCTTTTAAATATGTGTCACATAAAACAAAAATATGGCTCAACACTGAAGAGCTGTAATTAATTCTAATTTTTGTTTTTAATTGCCTCCTCTTTACAAGATTGTTGAGGAAAATATATATATCTTTGTTTTAAAAAGAACAGGTCTCTCTGTCTCTTTCTCTGTAAATATTTAAAAAAAAAAACCCAATCATAAAAACATACCTCTGGATTTTTCTAAAAATTTGACATGTGAGGTAAGCTCTGCATTCATTTCTTTCTCAAATTCATCTTCACTTGAAGAATCTCTTTGTTCTATGTTTCCATTTTTACTAGCTTTCCACTTTTGATGTGAAAGATGGAGTTTTCTTCTCTGCTCTGGAGTTCCATGCAAAATAATGTCAATTTCATCCTCAGAGCTGAAACAAAAGAGAACAAAACACTGCACTGAAGTACATCATTGGTTCACAAACTAGAGACACAAGTGGATTTCAGCTGACTTTAAATGCAAAAGTTTTGAAACTAGTAAAATTTAGAATAACAGTGTGAACCAATTAGGAGAAATCCGACCAGGTGGCATGGCCTCTTTATGTTATAACATCAAATACAAACACACACAAAAGTCTATATCTACATAATTCCAAAGGCATCAAAAAATAAATATCTAAACACATACCAAGGGAAAAAAAAAATCTCAAGGCTGCAATACACAGTATCGATATATTGTCTCACTTTTAGAAAAAGTTGCAAAGTTCCACAAGTTCAGATTATAATTATTTATAAATTAAAAAAAAATATTTATGATGTTTGGTTTTTTAAAAACTAATTAAGATATTTGTTCCATTTTTTCACATTGTAAAGTTGCTTTAAATCCATGATTTTATTGCTCTACATTATGTGTAAGCCCTATGTTACTGTTACAAAGCGGATTCAGAAAAACTTTCATCCTGCCTATTCATCTCCGAATAGTTTTTCTGGCAGGCATTTGAACTAAAATGTTTGTCATTAATGTCAAAAAAATTCAGGCTTCCATACAATGAGAATCATTGATTATAATGATTACGATTAATAGATCCCAGAGGTCATCATATATTTTGAGACTAGATGTAGCCTATTTGGGGCCTAAATAAAAATTCACCTGCTTGGGCTGTTGTCTGAGCTGTCCTCATCGTCACCGAACATATCATATCCATTTTCCTTTGCATATAAAGATCGTGACATGTTTTCGTTTTTGTTTCTTTTTTTTTTTTTACCTCAGACTTTTAATTTTAGTTACAATCTTGATCTTTTACCTAGATAGATCTAGATCTATATCCAATCTTAAATTTTTGAGAAGACCTAAATAGATTGGCGCTTTTTCGTTTGTTCCCACCCCGACTTTTTATATAGGCCTTGATCTAGATTAGATTCTAGCTATATTATTAGATCTTGTTCTATCTTCCTAATCCATCGAAGAAATGAAGAGGTCGCAGGCCAAGTTATAATGAAAATATTATTAGTTTCACACAACATCTACACAATTTAACACTTTTTTCGTTTGCTCCTATCGGATAATATAGCTAAATCTAGAATCTCTAGGCCTAGATCTATAAAAAAAGTCGGGGTGGGAACAAACGAAAAAGCGCCAATAGATTTAGCACCTGTCCTCGTAAGGAAAATGAGCGAAAAACTGAACATGAGTGATGTAATGAACTAAATTTATTTTTTAGACCTATGAAAAACAAGTACGAGCCCTAAATAAAGTTTACAGATCAAAATGTAGACTTAGATCAAGATCTACTTGTAGGTGGCTTATAAAACGTACACTAGACGACTTTTTGTGTTTGTAGGGAATCGGTCCAGATTTTAGATCTACTTTCTTTTTGCGCAGTAAAAAACAAGACAGCACCAGCATCATCTCCCTTGGTAAAACATCGTCTAACTTCCAAAACATAACAAAACATTAGAAACACCACCACTTAATTCAGTCAAGAGAGATTAAAGGTCTGTGAAATTTAAAAATCAGCTGCGCTATCAATTAAAGGACAATTTTACTATCATCATCAACATTTCTTAAGTTTGCAAATTCATTTTTTTCTATTGTTCTATGTAACTATGGTCATGGGTTTAGCTTTTAAAACTTCTCAATGTAGAAACCTTATGTAGCTCTTCTTCGAAAATGATAGATAAGAATTAGCCAAAGAACTAAAGATATAGAAACCTCATTGAAGCTGGACACCTTTTCACAACTAATACAGAACCGCTGGCGAGTGTCTCTATAGTGTACTCTGTTATAGGGCACTCAGTCTCAATCACTTGTGCGAATTACGCTGTAATTAAAACTTATGCGCCAGATTTATGAATGAAAAAACTGCGTGACTTTTTTGCAAATGTAGCTTTAAAAAACAACATGTTGATGTGAAACCTAATTTAATGATACTATAAGAATGGAATAAATATTTGCCTTCTTTCTAAACGTAATGCTTTAGCACATTAATACAATAAAATAGACCCTGTCTGTATAAATAGCCTTTTAAAAAAAACAACCTTTGATTCAGACTATAAACGGTTGAGTTGTGACTTAATTTTGTGGGGTGCTTTTTAAAAATGATTAGAAATAGACACCAACGGTTGAAAATCAGCCAACATGTTTTAAAAAAATGATGCTTTTATTTTTTCCTCATAATAAGAATGAACAAGGTGGCTGATTTTTTCAACATCTAAATACATGTAATATTGCCTGAGTAAATGCTGAAAAAAATGCAACAATAAAAAGTGCAAGGGTTTTAAACAAACAAAAGAAAATCTTGCCCTAATAAGTATTTTGTAAGTATCGCGAGTGAAAATCGAAGATGACGGCTAAAATGGAAAGATTATTGTTGTTATACATAAATAAATAAAACGAAAAAAAAAAAAAAAAAGGGATGGGGGAGAGGAGGAGAAAGAATCATATTTATAAGGAAGATGCGCTCAGAAAGTGTGGGAGTATTTTCTGTTTCAATGCTTGCATTCTTTTACAAAAATAATGTCTTAGCTTACTTTCAAAAGCAAAAACAAAAAGGAAACTACATGAATGGAGAGAATAGAAAGGAAGAGACGATAAAGGCAATGAAGGAATATGCAAGTGTATCATTTGAAATCTACTAAATGTATTTCGGAAGAAGGCTACTCATAAATAGCTAATCTCACAACTCTCTCAACAAACAATAGTCAACATGCATTCAGTATACACGAGGGTAAATCAATTTCATTCTCTGTTTGAATGTATGTGTGTTGTGTGTGTGTGAGAGAGAGAGAGAGAGAGAGAGAGAGAGAGAGAGAGAGAGAGAGAGAGAGAGAGAGAGAGAGAGAGCATTTCAACTCTCCTACATAGTGTAAATTTCCACTTAATGACTCCACCGGAACAAAAATTTCTGTTGCCTTCTAGTCAGTTTCATATTTTGTCTATGGCTTTGGCCTGGATCTTTTTGGTGAACACTCAGTCATGAAAACTTCGCTTGAGTCAAAAATAGAACGGGCCTGGCCAATCCCGACAGTTTGTCAGCACCTTTCGCCTGGAGGCGAGTCACAAAGTTTAAAAACCTCAGTTGACTGGGAATCAAGAGTTGTTATTTTTTGTGTAAGTTTATAGGCGTAAATCAAGGCACAGATCTAACAAAATTAATTTGTGTAAAACCGAACTTCTCTATGGATTTAGTTTAAACGATAAACTCCAATTAGATTTCATTGGTCTAGATCTAATAGGCTACATCTAAGCCTTGAATTTTAAAACATTTGAAAATGATTTTTTGGGCTGAACTTTATTGCGAAAAAGGTAGAGGCCTGAGCTCTAATCAAGTGCTGTATCTAGATCAAATATAGATTTTAGGGGGCAGTAGGTAGTAAGGGGATAGCCCCAATAACTTCTACAGTTCTAGGTCTAGATCTAGGCTACCTTTATGAGCTACGGGCGAAATCAAGAGATCGAGACAGAAATTATGTAGATATTCTGTGAAAGCACTAGATCTAGATCTAGACTAGATTCTAGGTCTATTTACATTGTAACTTGGCCCGCGATTTCTTCATTTCGTCGGCAGCCATGAAGATGTTTTTCGATCTAGAAGTCGTTGGATCATTGGAAGATAGGATCTTAATGACTGGTTAATATCCAGTTCTTATATTTTTTTTTTCATATACGAGAATATGGCTGAGAACTAAATTCTAAATCTTAGATTTCTTTGGAGGATTTGAATTTTAATATTCAGGATAGACAATTTAACATAGATCTAGATCCTAGTGTCTAGAGTGTTCTCTAGTCTATTAAAAGTGAGGCCTGTTTGGCTATCATAATCATGAGGATTCCCACATCAAGAAACGATCATTAATACTTTTAAAGAATACAGTATATAAAAAAAGCTTAAAGAATTCGTTTAGATTAGACACAATATTTATTTTACGGTCCTCCATTTTGGGAAATAACCAATTCCCTGATGCGGAAATCATTCCTCTTCATCTTGTCTAGATCTAGTTAGGATCTAAATTCCAGGGCCTAGATCTCAAACTTCCTGTTCTTCAAAGTTGTAAAGATCAATTATCAAATATGAAGCTCCATGCATGCAGTGTATAGATGTTTAGAAAAACATAATGCAGATGTAGCAAGATTTTTTTCATAATTGCCTGGCCTCTTTACTGATTAGAAATAATAATCTGGCAGAATATGATTCCTGAACAAAACTAATCATACTCCAAATTCTCTGGAGTTTTATATGACCTCCTTAGATGATCTGAACAAATGTGATTTAAAAATTGTCACACACACATCCTTTCTTATTTATAATCCAAGTTCTGGATGTAACTAATGTTCTAATACTTTTTTTCTTTTCTTTTCCTTGCGATGAAATAATTCAAACACTTTTTTAGAAATGAGTTAAAAGTCTAAATATTGTCAGAACACAAATAAAAATAGGCATTCCAAATACTAGTAGACTTGCAATTATAATAACAGTTAGCCTGTGGCACCTATATCATGAAAATATTTTTCAAAGTTCAAGCTAACATAATTTGCTTTTAAATAAAAGAAATATGAATTGCATAAATTTGTATTCATCAAGTTCTCTCTCTCTCTCTAGCTATGCTCACCAAATGAATGGACTTGCCAGTGCAGCAAAATCTAATCTGACATGGAAGGTACAAGACCTCCCCGCAAAATCCTGCGGTCACCATCGGTGAAGAGGAAAAATAAAGTTCTGCCAGTCCATCAAAGAGTAAGTTATAGGGTTTTTTATTTTTTTTTATCTATATATAGTTATACTATCTCGTAAATTGTTTTTGAAGGAAATTAACAACTGAAAGAAATAAAAATATGTAAGCTATGGATTGTCAAGCATTGGTTTTCTTGTGACAGTTTTACAGCATATTCGGATTTTTCTTTCATGTTTCATATAATTTACTTATTGAGAGACCCTTGGTTTGTTATAAATAATTATTATTATAATTTTGTTTTGTTTAGTTTAATTATATTTAATTATTTTACGATTGTGGAATTGACGTTAAGTCTGTCTGATAAAATCGCTATTCAGTAATGAATTTCTGCAGTCATAATTTGCAAAATATACATACCTAAGATTTTCAATAGTAAATAAGAGAATTGACATTTGGTTCCTCAATCTCAGGTTCAATTGGAACGCGTACTCGGATTAACTAGTACATCAAATGCAGGCCTGTCTTGTGATTCTAATACTGGGACTATTGCGTATCCTGCAGGGTGAGTCCCAACTCAATGGTTGTTGTCACTGTGTTTTACTTGTGTAGTGAGAAAAGCTCTGTTACTTGTGTTGTGAGAAAGCTCTGTTAGTTGTGTTGTAAAAAGGTCCTTTTACTATTACCTATGTTTAAAAAAAAAAAGCACAGCAGTGTGGTAAACTAATTGCCTTTCCGTATTATCAAACGGATTTGTGGTGGATGAACTAGAAAAGCTGAAATGAGGGGAACATGTTCCTCACTGTTACTCAGAGCACTGCGTGTGGAAAGATTTTCTTCTGGTAGCAACACCAGTCTCAATCAGTCCTGCTTCAAATCCCGTAGTGAAATAAATTGAAAGCCTGGAGTGTAAATCTTTGATATAATCTCAGAATAATGCTGGTTATTTAAATTGGTAATTGCTCACTGACCAAGATCTAAAATAGGGCAAAGGTCAGAGAGATATAAGTGACACTTGCTTTAACTCTCTACTGCATATGCCAGTCATAATTACATTGATATTATAGGAAATTAAATGGCTTAGTGCACATTACTTTGAAGACATTAACATTTTTAAACCATTTTAGTTTATCAAAAGAATCATGATGATAATGTTGATGCAATTCATCAGTCAAAATGTCATGGTTCATATCACATCAGTAGGATCTGAGGTGGTTCAAATTGATCTCAAGAGTCAACTTTGCATTTTATGAATGCAAGGACTTTATTAACATGAATTTTTTTTTTATGTACACTGTTTTGTAAGATCATAAAATTCTCAAGCTCAGGATCGGAATGTTATGTTTTTATTAATAGTTGTGTAAATCGCAGATTTTTTAGCATTAATATATTTAACATTGCAGCTAATAAAATATGGGTACCATTTTTTTGTGAGCTGTATTTGGTTGAAAGTGTTTGACCCTTATGGAGATTCTTTACTCCTCTACAGATCTGTTGTTTTTGGTGTTTTTACCTACTTTTCCCACCCTCTGTAGTTGTCTAACCCATTTATTCTTCTCATGTTTCTCTCATCTTGTCCTTCCTGCCTGGCGTTGCATTCAGCCTCTATGTTTTTTTGTACAGCATTTCGTTTTGCAACAACGCTTGTTTTCACTTTTATCTTTTTCTTTCCTTTTGTCTTTCTCAAGTTAGTGAAGATTATACAGTGGATTTGGTAGTTTCACAGACTTCATTTGGTTTTGTAGCTTCTATGTCCTATGGCTTACCAATTTTCCAAAGATTTTGCCAAGACTCCTCATGCCTTGTGGATTTGAGTCCTTTTTTCCATGGATTCCACTTATTGTTATTGGTGTAAATGGCTTTTTTATTTATCAAACATACAACTCTCAGCTACATGTGAAGATCTAAGTAAGTTGAGAAATCATATAAAGAAAGGAAGAGAGGGCGGTGGTGGTGCAGTTTTTAGCAAACTCGCCATGGTGTCCTTCAGAACCCTTGTGGCAAATGTTTTAATCTGTCATCGACGACAAAAAATATCTGGAATCCCCAAGAAGTGACCAAGTGTTAAGGCAGGGAGGACCATGAGCTAGAAGAAACTGGCGAGATAAAAACCAGGTGTTACCCCTAAACCCTCTTAAAAAATTTGGAGTGGATGATTTTTATTGAAACGCACTCCTGCATTGAAAGCATACGTAGTAGCAACTACTGACCAGTGGGATTTTGCTCTGACCGTGTAGCTACCCTAAATAGTCAAACGACGCTAATCCCCATGGTGTAACCCACCTTAGCATTCCCAGGTTCTGGTCACCTGGATTAGCATCTAACCTAGTTTTGGCCACGTCCCGGGTTTCGTGCGCATTGCCCACAACTGTTATGTGCAGTGTTTGAACTGTCAACGGCTGCCAACTCTTACTGTTACTGCAAGGCTATCAAAACCTGCTGAGCGACAGGGCAGCTTAATAGTGAACGTTCGCGGCTCTAGGTGTAACCTTGATGTGATAGGTGTCCTGCCAAGTCAACCTATCATAAGGGCCGCCTGGTTTAGCGTAGCACGCTTTCGAATCTGAAGAGAGCTTTCCGAAATGGTTGCAGGTTCGAGTCCCGTGGTCCGATTGGGGCAAGAAGTCTGAGATCAGGGGTCGGTATACCACAGACCTATATGGGTTTGTTGCACTTTGCGTCCGTATTCTATATTTAATATCATGCTCCATATTGTCTGCAAAACTCGCAGAGGTAAAAATCGGTTTAACCTTGTGTAGTGATGTCATACTCCACCTTTCGAGGGGTGAGCTAATATAAGCTTTATATATTCAATCAACGATCTCTTCCGACCACTTGTAGTTTTCTATTGTAAAGTATATCAATTTGCGTCTCTATGGTAGTGAGGAAGAGACATATTATTTACAAAAGAAAATATTGAATGAATCTCGCGAGATGGAGGGGGAAAAAAAAACGTTTTGCGGGGAAGTCCAATGTTTGTTTACTTAACCTCAGCCCCGTATTGATATTTTACCTCGTGACAGGTTTTGGTAGCGGTTATCGGCCTGACAATTTCGAATGGACACTATTTTACATACGTTAGCCTGTCCGAGAACTTTTCCCTACGCCCAAACCACTCTTGGATTTGTCTGGCCTGTTAAAGCATGAAGCCCTTCCATTCACATTCTTCACCTAGCCTGCCCCTACATGAAAGCCATAGAAACTGCGAGAACGAGGGTGTGGAAAGAAAAAAAAATGATTCTTTAAATTCAGCCTTGAAAGAAGAACAATTTCATCTTGTTGATGTGTTAAGTAATGCCGCCAAACTTCCAAATTTTACCCCGTTTCTCTCTCTCTCTTTCTCTGTGTCTCTCCCTCTCTCACCCTCTCTCTCTCTCTCTCTCTCTCTCTCTCTCTCTCTCCCTCTCTCTCTCTTGTTTGCTGAGAACTATGTCTTTAGAATGATACTTTCCTTGCGATCAAAACAGCTGGAAATTCAAGCATAGCCACATAGTGTGTGTGTATCGGTCGGTTATCCGTGTTTCGTAGAGCTAGCAGTGCGATTTGCTGTCAGCATAGTAAGTTGTCTGGGCTGTCTGTATCAATGTATTTTACTGTCAGAATAATTGTCAGTTCTGTATCTATTGCTGACAGTATGCTACATGCTACAATTGTCAGATCTGTATGAATGCGCTGTTTGGCCGGAGTACCTGTCTATTCTGTACATTGTATATAATATATTTTTCTTTTTTCCTGTCGGTGTGGCTGTCAAGTGCTATCTGTAAAAATGAACTTTGCTGTCACACAATAATAGTCAGTGCCGTACAAATAGGCTGTTATCTGTCAGTATTCGGTAATAATGTACTGTTTGGATGCGGCTCGCTTGTCAAGAGTACTTGTCAGTGCTGTATAAATTTGTTTTGCTGTTCGTGTAAAGTAATAGGGTTAGTATTGTGCAGATTTGTTTTGCTGGAGGGATGGTGTACATTGTTAGTACTGTGCAGATTTGTTTTGCTGGAGGGATGGTGTACAGTGTTAGTACTGTGCAGATTTGTTTTGCTGGAGGGATGGTGTACAGTGTAAGTACTGTGCAGATTTGTTTTGCTGGAGGGATGGTGTACAGTGTTAGTACTGTGCAGATTTGTTTTGCTGGAGGGATGGTGTACAGTGTTAGTACTGTGCAGATTTGTTTTGCTTGAGGGATGGTGTACAGTGTTAGTACTGTGCAAATTTGTTTTGCTGGAGGGATGGTGTAGTGTTAGTACTGTGCAGATTTGTTTTGCTGTAGGAATGGTGTACAGTGTTAGTACTGTGCAGATTTGCTTTGCTGTAGGGATGGTGTACAGTGTTAGAACTGAGTATAAATTTTTTTTGCTGTAGGGATGGTGTTCAGTACCATTGCCGTAAGTTTTTTTTTTTT
>BLXT01001356.1:257913-269422 GCA_019648995.1 Plakobranchus ocellatus
GGGGGGGGGGGCCACTGAGACAGAGGTGGGGAGAGGGGAGGGGAGAGAGATATAGAGATTTTACAGTCACTAAAGAGAAAAAAAGATATTAACTAAGCATGATTCTAAATCTAGATGCGCACACATTTAATGTGCCTAACCTGCTTTTTGCCTTCTTGAATTTGATCCCTATGATTATTTTTGTTTTATACCTCTGTTCACAAGTTGTTCAACAAAATCATAGAACTGCAAAATTATGATACGGCTGTATGTTAGCATAACAGTAAGTCTTAGGAAAGCTTTATGAACACGTATTCATTTTCATTTAAGCTTTTCAAAATTAAATTTTTTAGCAATACATTTATTTTCTTCTTAAAAGCTTAAAAGTTTCTTAAAATTGTTCATACTTGTAGCAAGGTCCATTTTTTCATTTGCCCAAGTGTGAATTTTCTAATTCTATCTCTTAATTTCAGTTGTGGTTCCTCCTGCAATTGTTTTGATATATTTTATTGATAAATCCGTTTGATTTTTTGTTTTGTTTTTTTTTTTGCTTCAGGTGACTTGTATCTACAACGACAGAAGCATTTATATCTGGGATGTCCATGACCTGAAGCGTATTGGAAAAGCTTGGTCATTTCTCTACCACAGCGGGTGCATCTGGTCCTTGGAGGTAAACTTTTGTATGGAAATAGATGCAACTAGACCGGAAAAGATGTTTAGTGTTTGGAAGACAGACTGAGTGTGAGAACATGCAACCAATAAAAAAAAAAAAGTCATGTAAATGAATGCCTGCTCTAGTGTGGTTTCTTATTATTTCAAAGTTTTTTTCTTTTCAGCATTTGGCAAATAGTTGTTTTTTTTATTAATCAATAAAACTGAAAGTATGTTTATGTGAATCACTTGCCTTCTGCAACTGAAAAAAAAAAGACGTTGAATTAGAAGCAAAATATATTAAATCAAGATCCTTTTTAAAATTGTGAGAGAGATAGCTTAAAGCAATTTTATTTGGATTTAAGATGGCATTGGACCAGAAAAAGAAACGCAGTGAAACCGGTACAAAGAAAGTTGTACATTTTTCAAGTTGCAAGGTTTTTTTTATCAAGTGAACTACTTTGATCTCATCAGATGTACCCGCCACTAGAGGAGGATGCCAGGCCCGTCCTTCCGCCTGGCTCGTTTCTTACAGCGTCTGGTGATAACACGATCAGGGTGTGGAACCTAAACACACACATGCCGGAGAACACGGCCTACAAGAGGAATATCTACAGCAACGTGAGTGTCACTTGCTACAAAAGGAAATTACCAAAGTCATAATCGCATGATATCAATATTTTCTAACTGGAATGTAATTAAAAAAGAAAAGGCAGCTAATTTGTAAAGGTAAAATCCCAGATTTATTTTCAGAAGAAAGGAAATATTTGCATTCTTTGCCAAGCCCATGCCCCAGAGAAGAAATGTAAAAATTGCTGTCATTTATGCACATTAATTAGAATAAAAAATTACATTGTCTTTTGAGTATTACTTTGTTTATATGCATATTTTTTTTCCCAATGTATAACGATCTTTGTGGCAATACTTTGTCTCCGCAGGAACTGTTGAAGATTGTCTATGCAGACCCCTCGCTGGGTTCCCTGTGCAATGTGGACTATAATCCAGGTGAGACATTGGCTGTTCCACAACACCTTTATCCTTTCATTGTCTATGAATTTCATTTCACCGACCATTTGCTTCAGAATTCCTGGCTAGAGAATAGATTTTACAAAACTTACAAAGAGAAATCAGTGTTGATTTTTTTGTCTTGTAGTTTTCGTTATATTTATAGAGACTTAAGTCTTTAGTGTAATGTTGGATACTAAGGAATACTCTGATAGTTATGATCATCGACCACGTTATATTTATAGAGACTTAAGTCTTTAGTGTAATGTTGGATACTAAGGAATACTCTGATAGTTATGATCATCGACCCATGATTTAATATAGTATTTGCTATTACGATAAAGACTTTCAGCATAATGTTTAATGTTGGATACTGAGAAAGACTGCTGGTAGTTATGAACTTTGATCCATGACTTTTTTACTCGCTTCTTTTCAGCTGGTGCTACTGATAAAACAGACACCACGTATGATGGGAAGAATGGTGTTCGCTCTATCAGAGTCAGCCCAGATGGGGCACATCTAGCGTCTGGTGATCGTCAGGGGAATATAAGGTAGTGAACCTTGATGTTCTATACCATGCTATTTTGCTCCATTTCGTTTTAAAAGTTATATATTTGAAATTTGTCCACTCTTCCTTTTTGCAGTTTTAAAGACAAAGAAATGAATATGTCATTATCTGACTATCATGGTAGGTTTAGAAGCCACCCTTGACGTTTGAAACCATTGATGCAGTTTGAAACTGTATGCTCTGAGCTTCATTGATTCTTTGCCAAGATATAATTATATAGTTGCAGTTTAAAAAAAAAAATTAGAAGGACAAAGATGTAAACATTTTTTCTCAAGTATTATCTGCAAAATGTGGATCTTAAGGACATTGCCCATTTGATTGTTTGTATTAGTATGCATATCTTCACTCTATGTGTAACTGCCCATTTGATTGTTTGTATTAGTATGCATATCTTCACTCTATGTGTAACTATTTCAGAATATTATGGACAAAGTGTTTGTTTGTTGTGTGTAATCAGCAAAAAGTGTAATTGGCTTGTTTTGTGCAGGATCTATGACATGGAGTATCTGACAGAGCAGAAGTGTGTGGAAGCTCATGAATCTGATGTCATGTGCCTCGAGTATTCCTACACGAAAGAAGGTTAGAAAATCCTGGCCTTTGTTTTTGTTTGCATCATTTTTGTGATATATTGGAAACAGTGAGGGGAGAATTGAAACATGAATGGAAAAGAAATTTTATGATAACATTGCGTATTGGCCCTTTGAACTCTAAGATGAAATGAACCTTAGACCTTTGAAAAGGTAACTCATCTACGGTACACACACTGTTTTGATGTTACTTTTATGAGATGGTTATGTTTTTGTTGCCCTCTTGACCGATCGCTAAATATTTTAGTCATTTGATGACTTATTTGTCATTTCTTACAGGTCGGCTTCTGGCCACCAGCAGTCGAGACCGTCTGATCCATGTGTTTGATGTGGAGGCAAACTACGGCTTGGTCCAGACTCTGGGCGACCACTCCTCCTCCATCACTGCTGTGCGGTTCATGGACAAGGACGATAAGCTGCGTATGATCAGTTGTGGCGCTGACAAGTCGATCCTGCTGCGCAGCGCCATCACTGTAAGCAGCTTCCCCTCTAATTCTGACCAGTCCAATAGGCCTAGTTTTGTGAGGAGAACAGATTGTGGGGAAGATGTTTTGTGTCATGGATTATACACTGCAATGTTTTTTCAAATTTGTGAAAAAAAGATGTTCTAGTCAAAAAACATGGCAAGGGAAAAAATAACGTATGATGAATTGTTAACAGTATGTAAATCCTTCAAAATTCAAAAAGTAAAAGATATTCGTCCTCTTATTAGAATAAAATTACTTGTATCCAGTGTTTGACATAAATATTTTCAATCCAGGACAAGTAAACAAATCCTGAATGTGTAGCATATGATGTAAATGTTGCGTTTTTAAAGCAGTTTGATTGTTGTAAATGCAACAAAAATGTCTAAATTTATAAATGTAACTCATATAAGCACAATTAGGATTGCTTGAAAGTTTAGGCCAGAAAACTGTGTGTGTAAAGAAAAAGCAATTTAAAGGGTATGAATTTGTGTGTGTGTATGTGTGTGTGTGGCTGGGGTTTGAGGGGCTTGCTTATAATTCCAGTTTCCAGTTTTCATTCTTGTTTCTCATAAATGTCTTTAAAAATGGAGGGGTTGCTTTTTTCACATAACAGTCTGGTCAGTCGTATTTGATATTCTGTCTCACATTCTTCTAAATCCAAGACAGTTTTCATCACAAAGAATATTCAGCGTTTGATACAAGGCATTTTTTGCTTTGGTGTATATTGATTAGTCTTGTTTTGTTTTGTGATGTCAGAGCCCAGATCTACAGTTTCAATTGGAGCATCACTTGGCCACCAAGATTACACTGTATGACATGGTGATAGACCCCACCCAGAAATGCCTGGCCACCGCCTGCCAAGATAGGAATGTGAGGTAAAGTTAAACTCCATAGGATGGCAAAGGAAGGCAAAAAATGTGCACATTCTTTAGATTCTGATGTTTACTAAGGAAATTGAGTGATTGGTTTTTTTCCTCCCTCCTTTCAAAATTCTTTTGTGAAAAATACAGTGGGGAGAATGGGATATTTCAAGAGTAAAGAATTTATCACTGGCATGGGTATATTTGGTTAATTGGCTTGACTGATTTCAGCAATATTTCCTTCAGAATCCACTACAGTGTTTTGTCCATCACTGAATTTGTTATCTGATTATGGATTGGCCCTCTCATCAGAAATGTTATAAGTGAAGTAGGTAGCAAACTGTCTTTAAGACCTGCAGGGATCTTCCTGTCGGGGGTTGAAGCCCGATTCGGGCGTCTGGTCTCGCAAAGGTTCTCAGGTTTCAGCAGTGGATGGACTATGTGACACTTTGACCTTTTCTTCATATGATTATCCGAATCCATGACTTGTTTTCAAATGTTCCTCCACCCCTGCCTGTCGAGATTTATAGCCTCAGGCAAGAGATCATGGGGTGAGGACTAAATTGCTACTGATCTTATGCTCACCTGTCATACTAAAATGCGCTTTGGGTGCACAAACTACAATGAATAATTGGGACAATTTGGGACTTGGTTATTATATTAAATCTATACTCTTTAGTAGCTTATGATTTTATTTCTGGACACTTATTTTTCAAATTAACTTTAAATGTGTTGCAATTATTAATATATGGGTACATTTCTGTGTGTGTGCATTTTTTTTCCCCCACTTCAAATGTATACTTCATTCCCCAATTATTCTTTAAATTACTTTGTGGTTATTTGTCAAACTTCAGTTCCTCTGTCTGTATTTCTATACCCGTTTTAGATTGTACAACATTCAGACCACCAAAGAGAAGAAATGCTATCGCGGCTCAGCGGGTGACGAGGGCGTCTTGTTGAGAATACATTTGGACCCTTCTGGAACCTACGCTGCCACTTCTTGTACAGACAAGAATGTGTGCATCCTTGATTTCAACACTGGAGAGCTCCTGGCCACAATGTATGGTCACTCAGAGGTCATCACCGGCGTCAAGTTTGCTAATGACCTCAAACATGTCATCACAGTATCAGCGGATGGGTGAGTTTTTACTATACATGACTTAACCCTAGAAGTATTGGCATACAACTAGGCAATGTTTATTTCATCATAGCGTGATACTTTCATTTCAAAAGCGAATATCTATTTTTTCTCACCCCACAACAAGATGGGCGGAGGAATCAGGAGTATTGGCCCAAAAGAGGCCAATGACATTTCTTGGGTGAATATTCACAAGTTTTGTGGAATTCAGTCAAGGCAACTCACTTTTTAAAGAAGAATATTGTGAAAGATTTTGTGCTGGTCTATTAAAAAAAGGGGTAAACTGTTCTGTTTGCCAACCAGCAAAAAACAATAGAGCTTGTAGTGGTTCTCTGAAATATTAGAATGTAATATTGATCTTATGCCTTTAGATTTGTGACAGAACATGATCTCAATCTAAAGCTAGGCATGAGTCCAGTTTCATGAACAGTAATTTTTTTTTTTGTGTAACAAGTCTTTTTCTCACAAATGTTTTTTGGTGTTTTTTTGCATTGGAGGTAATATCCACAAGGGCTTGGCTTCTTAAGATAAGCCTGCGTCTGCAGCAAGTGTTGGTCGTGTCATGTTGTGCGTATGGCTAAGGCAGTGAACTAATAGACAAGAGCAGAACATATAGATGTTTCTAAATTATTTCATAAATTTTGCCTGCGTCACATTAAAGCAGAATCATCTGTTTATATGTTTTTTGATTCTCTTCTCTTAGATGCATTTTTGTGTGGCGCCTTCCAAAGGAGATGACCACTCAGATCAAGACGAGATTGTTGGAGCTTGGAAAGAAACTAAAAGATACAGATTTTCTCAGGTAGTTGGCAGCACTTGATTGGTCCTGTAGTTGGCATCAGGAACGATAGATAATGCACTATTAAAATAGTTTATAACATTGAAAGAAGCTAATCACTTCACTTTATGTAAAGCAAGACAGTAATACATTAAAAGAAAAAAAACCCACAAATTTCTTTCCTGACAATGGAGCGATAAGGTAAGTTGGCCTCTTAGATGAAAACAGTTATTTTCTGGTGAGAGTTGATATTATAGTTTTTAATAGCTTTTGGAAACAGGAAATCTGTTTTCCTCTTAACAGTGCTGGCAAAACCTTATTTTGGGAGAAACGTTGTAAGGCAGCAAATAATTAAATGTGTCAGACATCTTCTTCAGATACCTTCTCTGAAACATACCTTGACGATCATCTTTCTCCACTCAAACCTATTCTCGGTTAACCTCATATAGTTGTTGTTACTACCCTTGCCCATTACCCATGACTTAAGACTTTCAATAAAAGTTATTCTCTGTCTACCTCTATTGCATTTGTCTTCAATCTTTCCAGTGATTGCTAAGTGTTCTGCTTATGTTAATAAGTTTCTTTATTGCAACATTTGTGAAGATAAATGTTAAAAGTTAAACCAACTCTAGTAGGCTGTAATATGTGACTTATGATTTAGTTTAACATTGATACTTATGATGTTACAATATATTTTGTTACATGTTTTGCTCTGTCCACCGCAGATGTGACGAGCCTCTGATGCCCAATCCAGTTTTGATCAATTCATCATCCGCTGATGGAAATTTCCACGTCAACAAATCTGCCAGTCTTTCTTTTCTTCCCATGAAAGATGAAGATGGTTTCGATGGAAGAGTTGACGATTACGGAGATGATGAGGACGATGATGATGACGACGATGAGTTATTTGATGATGATGATGCTAGTGCAAGGGGAGTTAACTTTAGCCCAGGTCCCTTGCCAAGTTGGGCGAAAGCAAAGGTGGGTTGCTGGTAAAATGACAGTGGATGCCAAGCAAAAAACAAAATTTTTTTTTTTTTTTTATTTGCATGCTTTTTTGTTCTGTCAATAAATGCTAACTATTAAACCCGCTTCCTTAGCGCTGCATCTTTTTCTACACAAGGTTTACGTCTGCTCAAAGCCTTTGTGAAAGCTAATAAAGTGATCAGCTTTAGTATGAGAATTGCTTACTAAGAACATTTTGAGTTTCACAAGCTTTGTATTTTTTATGTTCTCATTTCATAGTTTGGTGACGCTGCCTCTAAAGGGAATGACAGTGGGCAGGAGCATGTGCAGCCCAAGGGCCGGTGGGCTCAGCGAGTTGACCACAACATAGAGTTCAAATCTCAGCTGGACCTTACACAGTCGGAGGAAGATTCACTTCAGACAGGTAAATGTTGCTTACCTTATATATATATAGTCTGAACCTGGTGTTGTCAGGTCTCCTTTAATCGTTGGATATTCTTTGTTTTACCTCCATCTAGCTGGGTTGCTGAATCCACTCGTGCTCTACCATTTACATCTGCAGTCCACATGAGTGTCGAGGAGGGATGAGGAGGAATTTTCATGCATTGATTTTGAGTTATTAAAAAAAAAATCCTCGCCTTTTACAACAGGAAAAGGTTAATAGCGAGGGAAAAATTTCCTATTACTTTTGCAGTTTTGAAAAAAATAGTCCAATTTGTTTGTAAACATGCAGGCCGTTAAGTTTAGTCAAATATCTTTAGCTTTGTTGATCTCTACTTAGTGCAGTTGGATCTCTCATTTTTAAGTGTTTAGACAAGTTCTCAATAGCTTAAATACTCTTCAATTGTCCATTAAAAAGTACTTCTGTATTTACTAGAAAAAAGGGTTTTTTTTTTTCCCTTCATTTTGGTTCTTTTTTTTTTATTTTAGAGAAAACCCCAATGCTTTTCAGTATCCTTTGGAATATATTTTACTTTGTCTGTAATGTACTCCATCAAAAGACCATGAAGACTTGCTGTTTTCACATGAAAGGTTTAGTTTGAGTTTCATACATTTCTGTTTCTGTGGGTAGGGCAGGAATAATATTTCACAAGTATTTTATGGTTCAAGTCTGTGTAGGTTCATTATGCTGCTGCTGCAGAATATCCAAGAAAAATTCAGTCACTGCCTTGGGTGTTCTATCATGTTCTTCATTAATATTTTAAGGCTATATCTTTAAGTTTGTGGCATAAATCACATAATACATAATACCATAGTATTTAGACGTCTATATGAGATACCACTGGAATGTGAGAGGATGTCAAACAGCAGCCTGTGGGACTTGACTCCCTCCCACATCAACAACACTGAAGCTACTACTGCTACTACTACAACCATATCTTACTTATCAACTGGCCACATCCTGTGTGTTAAATCACACTAACTGTAGGTGCAAAACTAAGAGTTCTGCTTCAAAATGGGCCCAATAGCAGCGCAGTTGGTTTTCCCCTGTTCACATTTTGTCATGCTAGGCTTGTGCTTAAGTCATACCTTAGGGAATTGAGTTTTACAGACTTCCCTTTGTCTCCCCTGCCTGGCTCTTCAAAAGGCCATTGGGTCAAGTGGTGACCAATGATCAACTGCTGCAATGACTGCGCATTGTCTTGTGCAGTTTTGTTTTGTTTTACACAGGCTCTGACCGATGCATCTTAGTGCAGATTTCCTTTGCTCACAAATAGGAAATCTTTTAGAAAAAATGGAGAAACCTTATCCATTTATAGCCCCCTAGCAAAACACAATGGAAGGGTGGACATGCTAGAGGTGTAGGGCAGTAGAAATGGTTCTATACATCATGGCGTACTCATCTTAAAAAATTAGATTAAAAAAATGTTTTAGATCTTCAGAAGCATTAAAAAGTTGAGAGTGGGCTTATCTAAGAGTGTGTGTATTAAGTTCCTGTACATACAGAGTTGGTGGCATTAGACTTCAATTAAGGTTGATAAATATTTGTTTGTCCATTTTTTTTTATTTCAAAATCAATTTTTGTTTTTTCAAGCTATCGTGAAATCTTCCATTGCCTATATTTAGGCCTGAATCTGTCTGGCCTAGATCCTTTGTTCACATTGATTTCATTAGATAGCTTGTGGAGCCAGGATCTGAGCCTAGTCAAGATTGTTATCTAGATCTGCCTGGGTAAATCAGCCTAGTACACTCCATCTCTTTTCGTCCTTCTCGTTTGCTTGCTCTGATAGAAAACCTGCCCTGAGATCTTTATGGATCCTTCTTTCATGGGTTCGTGCCGCACCACCAGCGTCCTTTGCCAGGTAAAGGGTCAAAAGGCTGAGATCACCTTATTATGTACAGGCTATATGTATAAAAACAAAACCCCCCAAAAAAAAAACAAAACAAAAAAAAAAAACCCAAAAAAACACCAGTCCTTCTCATTTATTTTGTCATGTGGAATAGGATTAGTGGTGGACCGTAAATTTGACAGAATAAATGAATGACCTGGAAAATACTGATTCATTCAAGATTACCCTCACAGTGAGTCCGCCCTGAGATATGCAGGGAGGGACCCTTCTGTCGCGGGTTCGAGCCCCGGCACCGGCGTCCTGACCTGACGGAGGGCTTGAAAGCCTGAGATCACCTTGTTGTGGACTAGCTATATATAAAAACCTCTCTGTAAAAATGTCTAAGTTTTGGAGTTGAGGCAGGATCACCACAGTCACTTGGTAAAGGAGAGAGAACTCCCAAATATGGACACCGTTAGACGCTAGTAATAAAGCTAAATCTAAATAACCCCCTTCTGTAGCGATAATAGAGCTTATCCCATGCTGTCAGCAGGGAACTCTCCGACTTAGATCTGAAACAATTTGTCCTTTTTTAAAGTAATTTGTCATATGGGAGTAAATTATAGGAAAAAAAAATGAAGATAAGGACAATAGAAGTAGTCCTTTACTAGGGAGCCCAATCAGTGTTATAGTCCTTTGGTAGATAGACGTCACTCGTTGACGATAAACTTGTTCATCTCTTTTGTTTCTTCAACAATTTTGATTCGAGAAAAAATATTTCCCGAGGTTTATAAGCAAGATTTTTTACTACATGGTAATTATAACTCAAGCTAATGACTATGATTTAGAAGACTCTAGTTTGATTTTACTAGGCCCAGGAGATTGGTTTTTTGTACATAGCCAGTCCACAGCAAGGTGATCCCAGGCTTGAACGTCCTCCGTCAGGCCAGGGCACCAGTGGCGGGGCTCGAACCCGCGGTCCCTGTAGATCTCAGGGCGTACTCGCAAACCACTAAGCCACCGACGCTGGCCTAGGAGAAGGATTTATACTTTTTCAAGACTTTTTTTTTCTCCAAACGTCAAAGAACGAGAGACAATGGAAAAAGAACAATATCATATAACTGTCTGGCACTTACTGCTAGGGCGTTTATCGGATGCACTACTTAATTAACAGAATTCATCTATATCGTGTTTTAAAGTAACCCTAGTCATAATGCGATTGATCATAAAATCTCAAATTCTGTGTGGAAAACTGGCACTTACTTATTAGCTTTTGCAGTTGTGAAGATGATCTCGGAGTATAAAAACCCCCCCACAAGACTTGGGCATTCGATTATAATATTTATGAAGGCTTCTATGACAAGACTCACTGTGGTAGGATGTTTATTTTCAGGGTTGGCCTTTACTTTTCTGTTTGCTGTAAAAAAAGAAAAAACGATTTTATTATATTTTGAGTTGTAGCGACTTAGTTTCAACCTTGCGTATGCACTCACATGGATTACGTTTGAACCTCTGCGCTCACATTTCCGTTATAGCTTTGTTATGTGTAGCAACTTATCGCGCACTAGGCCCGAAAAAAATTGTGTCCCGAGTTTTTATAAATTTCAATTTATGGTACTAGAGGTGTTTTGCAGTCTCGTTAGGGGGTAGGAAAACACACGTGACCTGCCAGTAGCGGCGTGGTTGTTATCATTCGGCGCGCTATGAAAACAAAGTGTTTGGGTTCCATCCAAATCAGGAGTCGCTAATCCGTTAACCTGTTTGCTTTCACCTCGCTTCATTAAAGCGCCGTAACAGTCGTAACCGCGCGGGCGGAAGGAAGGAAGGAAGGAAGATAGAGAGAGGGGGAAAACCATCAGGCAGAGTGGAGAAATAAAGGGGATAGGCTGTGCGCCAGAGAGAGGAAATGAGATAGATAGATATAGGGAAAAACACAGGTGAAAAGACATTTACATATTATACATGTATATATATATTTTACACACACACACACTCGTATATTGTATATATGTACATATATATAATATACGAGTGTGTGTGTATAAAAAAAAATATATATATGAATATATATGTCCTTCCATATAATTATATGAGAGAGATAGAGAGAAAGAGAGAGAGAGAGAGAGAGAGAGAGAATCTTGTTTGTAAGCGCCATAAGTTTTTCCTGTCACACACACAGGCACCTTCTTATGTTTTTACTTATTAAGATGAAAAGATGGCCCGACTCCTCCTCCCCACAT
>BLXT01001356.1:303890-329229 GCA_019648995.1 Plakobranchus ocellatus
CCCCCCCCCCCCCCCCCCCCACCTTTTAAAAAATATAACAGTAAAGGAAGCGGAAAATGATTGAAAATTGAGCAGTTAATGCAACAAAATGTTTACAGAGATGTACAATCATTTTCAATCATATTTAAAAATTAAAGAGTATAAATTATATATTATAGACATTATTGTTTAACTTCAATATTTCACATATCTATGTTATCATGCTAAATAGATGATTAAGAAAAACAATAATAATAAAAAAAAAAAATTGACTGTGGACATTAATTTTTGCATTTATGATAAGAAGTGAAACGTGAAGATCATGGACATATTTACAAACAATCATTTTCAATAGTAATATTACACAAGAATAAAATTTAAAAAAAAAAAAATTGTATAGCATTCTCGATTGAAAAAAGATATTAACTATAAAGAACACTTATATGATTTAAAAACAATAAAATTGTTGCAATTATTTGACTATAAAACTTTATATTTACAACAGAAAAATCTGAAGAATATGAATGGATGACATGAGAATTAAAACCGCTGAAAGTTAACATTTTTATAAAGATCGATTGCAAAGAAACAGACTCAAAATTAGTTTTTGGTTTCCCATAAGCGGACTCGCTACCTCAGGAGCAAGCACTGAAGCAGAGAGTGTCACCACAGTTCATGACTTTCATTAAAGACAGCTTTGTTCAGTACACGTACAAAGTGACATTACCGTTCAATGCTTTCTATAGAGAAAGTTTTTTGAGTGACGCAAAGGTTGACACTTCAGTTCAGGACGTTCTTCAGGGACAGCTTTTTTCTCTGCATGCACAGAGTGATACCCCAGGTCATCACGTTGTTCACATAACGCTTTTTTCAGTGCACGCACAGAGTGACACTTCAGTTAATAACGTTGTTTAGAGGCAGCTTTTTTCAGTGCACGCACAGAATGACATTTCAGTTAATAACTTTGTTTAGAGACAGCTTTGTTCAGGTACGCACAGAATGACATTTCAGTTAATAACGTTGTTTAGAGGCAGCTTTTTTCAGTGCACGCACAGAGTGACATTTCAGTTAATAACGTTGTTTAGAGACAGCTTTTTTTCAGTGCACGCACAGAATGACATTTCAGTTAATAACTTCGTTTAGAGACAGCTTTTTTCAGTGCACGCACAGAATGACATTTCAGTTAATAACTTTGTTTAGAGACAGCTTTGTTCAGGCACGCAAAGAGTGACACTTCAGTTAATAACTTTGTTTAGAGACAGCTTTTTTCAGTGCACGCACAGAATGACATTTCAGTTAATAACTTTGTTTAGAGACACAGCTTTTTTCAGTGCACGCACAGAATGACATTTCAGTTAATAACTTTGTTTAGAGACAGCTTTGTTCAGGCACGCACAGAATGACATTTCAGTTAATAACTTTGTTTAGAGACAGCTTTTTTCAGTGCACGCACAGAATGACATTTCAGTTAATAACTTTGTTTAGAGACAGCTTTGTTCAGGCACGCAAAGAGTGACACCACAGTTCTTCTGGTTATTCAAGGATAGCTTTATTCAAAATTGCCATCCCCTTATAGGTCTTTAGGTGATAACTTTTAAAGATTGACCACAACAATACAAAACATAGCAATCAATTATCCAAACTCAGGACTGGATTCAAAGAAAAAGGCAGCAATAAGAAAATATTGCTATTGGTCATTTCATGTCAAAAGGATTAATAAATAAACTAAAAATGTGAACTGCATTTATGTGTAAGGGAAGCAATCTAATTACGTTTCTTAAAGTGCGCGTGCTTCTTCAGCATGTCCATCGCACACATATTTTCTTTGACGATAAACCAATGCTGATTTTATCTCCTTTTCCAAATTTGAAAACAAAAGACAGTCCCTGGAGCATCATTTTACGATTAGGCAATTATTGTAAATTAATGCTTTTCCTATTCAACAATTAATAAATGATGGGGGTTTTAATTTTGTTTTGGTTCGTCGTCAGAAGCTTAAAGAACGTGGGAGAGTTGGGTGTATATTTATATTCCTAGAACTATTGTGTATTGAGCATGACAGTGATAAAAACATTGGGTCTCTTCTGGCGCGGTCTGAGGCGTGAGTTCACTCATTCACTCAGCGTACGGTTCTCTTTCTGACAAGACGTGTTTTTGTCTTCATCAATATTATTGCACTATTTCATTTTTTACTGTGAATGTATCATCGATGTTCCTTAGGCGAGAGATGTAAACAATGAGTGTATAACTAAACTCTATTTTTGTCCTCGTTAAAGGCCTATAGAAGAATATAAAATAAAAACCTTTAAAAAGTAACTTGAAATGCAAAGAAGAAAACAAAAAGTTTCACCAGCAGAGCTAATAGAAAGTTTCCTCAACTGGAATGCTTTGTCGACTAATTATGAAATAAAAGCATAGATTTTGGATGTCAAAAATAAAGATATGCAATAATTTTTAAAACATATTAGAAGAAAAAAAAACAACCAATATATAAAGTTCTCTTTATGGAAGACCCTTAAAAAGCAGATTTGAATTAACATAAGCTCGGATAATGCATGTTCGTATATTTCTGGTACCGTATATTTTAATTTGATGATGTGATACTGAAAATTAATGTAAATAGATTGAATTTTACATTTACATTTACTTGAAGGTGGGTATGAAGACGTGAATTATTTACATGCAATCAATATTCAATAACTTTCAACAAATTAAAAAACGAAAAGAAATAATATTAACATCCATATTGAATATGAAATCTTGAAATACATTTTTAATTATCCTTCACTTTAAACTTTAAAAAATGCAAAGATCTAGGCAATCTTGAGATTTAGAATCAATTGAGAACATAATACATATTAAATCAATCAACAAAATAGATGTAGAGACCAATTAATATTTTGCTTATCAATTACATGATATCAAAATTAATATGCCAACATAAAGAAAATTCTGTTTCATGCGCTTGAACCATGTACAATAATACACAAAGCAGAAGTCTATTTATAATGAATGAAACTATAATTTTGTTTCTACTCCTATCATCTGTCGTCTAAGTCTAGGATAGTTTAGATACAAAGTATTTGTGGTGGTAAAATCATTGATTTGGTAGCATTCAATAAACTTACTCCACGTTCATTTAGTCTCTATGCCACCGGGTCCAAAAATATTTACGCTTTTATCCCCAACTTTTGCATTGAAATCTCCCATTATTATCATGATGTTCTGATATTTTAAATAACTCTTTGCTTTTTATATTTGTTCATAAAACTTTTCTACTTCTTCGCTATCAGATGTTGGTAACTTGAATACTTTACTATCCGATGATACTTGAATAATTCCTAGCTTGACTGGTTTGGCTACCAGTTGAGTTAAAACTACTCCCTAGACTTTTTTCTGTTACGCTGTTTCATCAACTTAGATACCATCGCTTCTTTTAATCATGTGTATGTCAGCCCAAATAAATTAAGGTTTAGCTTGCCTATTTTGATGGAATCTGCCCCTTTCCATCTTACCTCGCCAAGTTCTAGGATTTTTAGTTTTATTCTGTATATTTCTTGACTATTTTCTAACTTTTCTGTTTGGGTGAATGTACACACATCCCATTTAGCTATATTTGATATTAATTTTGCGAGCAGACGCTGGATGACGCTGGATGACGATACAGAGCCACTTGCAGTTACAGCAGTAGACTCCCCTTGCTTATGTACGGGCTCTCCGCTAGTCTTTGCGTTGTACTATTCTGGGTTCCACTACTCTCCCCATCTATTTAAAATCGATGGGGTTACTGGTTTAGTCGCCAACTGTCCAACGGATGCAAATTAGTGCCATACCAAAGGGAAAAAGTTCTAAAGTTGAAAAAAAATTGGAGAAGAATATATAATTATCAAAATTATTTCCAGGTGCACAGACGAAACACACACAAAAAAAGTAAAGTAAGACTTTTATCAAAAGCATTAATAAATGCTCTCCCTTTTTTTAACGGGTTATCCATTTTGTTATGAAAAAAAAAAAACCCATAGATTTTGGTACAGTTCATTTTTAAAACATATTTTCAACAAGCAATTTCTATTTCAAAAACCAACCACTGAAAACAGATTATTTTTATGAAAGGCCCTTGGAAGCAAATTTAAATCTACATAAGCAGAGACGTATGTTCTTGTATTACTGATACCACGCTCAATAATTTGATGATGAGATGTTGGAAGATTATCCGAATAAATTGAATTAAAATGTGTATGAATGTGTGAACAAAGACATCAATAAATTACATTGAATCAATGATCAAAAACTTTCTACAAATTTACACAGAAAAAGAAATAATTTTCATCATTCACAATGAAAACAAAACCTTTAATGTATACAAAATATGTAGAAGTAGATAGCCAATGATATTTTTCATAACCAGTTAGATGATCTCCAAATTAATGTGCATTCTTAAGGAAATTTTCGTTGTATACACTTAAACCATGAACCATAATAAACACGTATTCTCTTAAAGACAGCTGTTTGATAGGAAATATACGGCTGCTCTGACACAGGTCATTTTGTGTCTTCTAGAGACTAAACAACTGTGATTTGGTTTACTATAGAGGACTGAAAAGTTTTGATTGAATTAATGAGTCTTTTTTATTTCAAACTCGATTCGAGCATGTTATAATATGAACATCATCTCTTAGTTATGAGGCCTCGGAATGCAAAGATATGATATTTTTGTCAATATTTAAATCCAAGAGATATTCAACAATTGTCCCGNNNNCCCCCCCCCCCCCCCCCCCCAAAAAAAAAAAAAAAAAAAAACAAGAACAAAAAAAAACATAAGAGTGAAGGAAACGGAACATGATTGAAAATTCGATTCGACAGTTCATGCAACAAAATGTTTACAGCGATGTATCATCATTTTCAATCCTATTGAAAGAGTAAAGACTATAAATTATATATTACAGACATTTTTCTTTAACATCAATATTTCACATGTCTATGTTATCATGCTTAATAGATGAATTTAAAAAAAAAAAATTTAAAAAAGAAGGATTGATAGTGCACATTAATTTTTGCATTATGATAAGACGTGAATTCAGAGGACCATTGACATATTGACGAACAATCATGTCGGATAGTAATATAGAAATATCAAACAAGAATAAATAAAATATAACAAAAAAACTGGCTCTATAGCTTTCTCAATTGATTAAAAAATATTTACAATAGAAAACACTAATACAATTTTAAAATCAATAAAATTGTGGTAATTATTTGTCTATAAACTTTATATTTACGATAGAAAAATCAGAAGAATGTGAATAAGCATGAGATTTCAAACCGCTGAAAGTAAACAATTATATATAAATCGACTGTTAAGAAACAGACTCAAAATGAGTTTTTGGTTTCCCATGAGCGGACTCGCAACCTCAGGAGCAAGCACTGAAGCAGAGTGTGACACAACAATTCATGACGTGCTTCAGAGACAGTTTTGTTCAGCGTATGCACAAAGTGATACAACAGTTCATTACTTTCTATAGAAAAAGTTTTTTGATTGATGGCTAGAGTGACATTACAGTTCAGGACGTTCTTCAAGAACAGTTTGGTCATTGCACGCACAGAGTGGTACTACAGTTTATGATGTTCTTTAAGGGTAGCTTTGTTTACTGCACGCAGAGAGTGACACTAAAGTTCACGACGTTCTTCAAGGACAGCTCTTTTCAGTGCACTCCCACGGTCACACCATAGTTAATGGATTCAGAAAGGACAGCTTTGTTCAGTGTACGCAAGAAGTGCCACTACAGTTTATGACGTTTTTCAGAGACAGTTTTATTCAATACACGCACAAAGTGACACAACAGTTCAATGCTTTCTATAGAGATAGTTTTTTGAGTGATGCAAAGAGTGACATTACAGTTCAGGACGTTCTTCAAGAACAGTTTGGTCAATGCACGCACACAGTGATACTACAGTTTATGTCGTTCTTCATAGATAGCTTTGTTCAAAATTGCCATACCTATATTGGTCTATGGAAGATAACGTCGTAAAGATTTACCAGAACAATACAAAACATAGTAATCAATTATCCAAACCCAGGACTGTATTCAAAGAAAAAGGCGACAGGATTAATTAATGAACTAAAAATGTGAACGTTTCCTAAAGTTGTCGCCCAGCTCAGACTGAATTATCTCTCCTTCACTGGGCAGTGTACGCGAGCATCTTCAACATGTCCATCTCACACAGTTTTTCTTTGACCATATACCAACGTTGATGTTATCTCTTTTTTAAAATTTGCAAACAAAAGACAGCCTATGTAATATCTTTATACCATTAGGCAGTTATTTTAAATGAATGATTTTCCTAATCAATAGTTGATGAATGATAGGGGTTTTTACCTTTTTTTTTTGGTTCGTCGTCAAAAGCTTTGAGAACCTGGGAGAGTTGGGCGTATTATTATTATATTTGTAGAATTATTGTGTATTGAGCATGATAGTGATACTTGCATAGGGTCCCTCCTGGCGTGGTCTGAGGCGTGGGTTCGCTCATTCAACCTACAGTTCTCTTAGTGACAAGACGTGTTTTTGTCTCCATCAGTATTATTGCACTATTTAATTTTTTACTCTCAATCCATCATCGATATTCCTTAGGCGAGGGATGTAAACAATGAGGGCATGACTAAAATCTACTTTTTCCTAGTTAATGGCTTAGAGAAGATTATAAAATATAAACTTTCGAAAATAAACTTAAAATGTATAAAAAAAAATTTAAAAAATTCATAAGCAGAACTAATAGAAAGTTTCCTTAACTGGAATGCTTTATCGATTAATTATGAAATAAAAGCATAGAATTTGGATGTCAAAAACAAGCAGTAGTGAATTAGTTTATAAAACATATTTGAAAGAAACAAACAAACTGTATATGAAGTTCTCTTTATGGAAGGCCCTTAAAAAGCAAATTTAAATTTACATGACCTCAGAAAATGTATGTTTGTATATTTCTGGTACCATGCATGTTTATTTGATGATGAGATGTTGGAAAATAATGTAAATAGATTGAATTTTATTCTTACTTGAAGGTGGGTATGAAGGCATAAATTATTTACATGCAATCAATATTCAATAACTTTCTGCAAATTTAAAAACGAAAAGAAATAGTTTTGAGCATCCACATTGAATATAAAATCTTTAAATCAAATTCTGATTGTCCTTGTGCCGGACAGATTGACACCTCAGTTTATGTCGTTCCTCAAGGACAGCTTTGTTCAGTGCCGGACAGATTGACACCTCAGTTTATGTCGTTCCTCAAGGACAGCTTTGTTCAGTGCAAAAACAGACTAACACAACAGTTAATGTCTTTCAACAAAGACAGCTTTGTTCAGTGCAAAAACAGATTGACACCACATTTATGTCGTTCTTCAAGGACAGCTTTGTTCAGTGCATGCACAGGATGATACCACAATTTATGACGTTCCTTCAAAGACAACTTTGTTTAGTACAAAAACAGATTGACAACACAATTTATGTCGTTCTTCAAAAACAGCTCTATTCAGTGCAAAAAAATAATTGATACCACAGTTTATGTCATTCTTCAGGGACAACTTTGTTCAGTGCATGCAAGAATGCCACCACAGTTTATGACGTTCTTCAAGGACGGCTCTGTTCAGTGCAAAAAATGTTGATACCACATTTCATGACGTTCTTAAAGGACAGCTCTGTTCAGAGCAAAAAACCACAATTCATTACATTGTGGAAGACGGCTTGTTCAGTGCTTGCACAGAGTGACACCACAGATTATGTCGTTTTTTAAGTACAGCTTTGTTTAGTGCAAATACAAGTTGACACCACAGTTCATGACGTTTTTTCAAGGACAGCTTTGTTCAGTGCACGCATTGATGCAAAAACAGTTTATGTTGTTCTTCAAGAACAGCCCTGTTCAGTGCTTGCAAAGATGGACACCAAAGTTTCTGTCGTTCTTCAAGTACCGCTTTGTTCAGAGCAAAAACAGTTTAACACAACAATAAATCTCGTTCATCAAGGACAGCTTTGTTGAGTGCCTGCATGGAGTGATACCACAGTTACTGTCGTAAGGACAATTTTTTCAGTGCATGCACAGGTTGATACCACATTTCATGACGTTCTTAAAGGACAGCTTTGTTCAGTGCACAAAAATATTAACATACCAGTTCATTACGTTTTTGAAAGACTACTTCGTCAGTGCTTGCACAGTTGACACCACAGTTTATGGCGTTCTTCAAAGACAGCTTTGTTAAGTGCATACACAGAATGCAGCCACAGTTCATGTCGTTCTTCAAAGACAGCTTTGTTCAGTGCAAAAAAAAAAAATAATCACACCAATTTATTACGTTTTTGAAAGACTGCTTCTTCAGTGCTTGCACAGAGTGCCACCACACTTTATGTCGTTCTTCAATGACAGCTATTTTCAGTGCTTGCACAGATTGAAACCACAGTTTATGTCATCCTTCAAGGACAGCTTTGTTAAGTGCAAGCACAGAATGCAGCCACAGATCATATCGTTCTTCAAGGACAGCTGTGTCTTAACGCTTGCAAAGATTAACACCACAGTTTATGTAGTTCATCAGGGACAGCTTTGTTCAGTGCCGGACAGATTGACACCACCGTTTATGTCGTTCCTCAAGGACAGATTTGTTCAGTGCATGCACAGGATGACAACACAGTTTATGTGTTATTCAAGGACAGCTTTGTTCAGTGCATGCACTGATGATACCACGGTTCATGTTGTTATTCAAGGACAGCTTTGTTCAGTGCATGCACTGATGATACCACGGTTTATGACGTTATTTAAAGACAGCTTTGTTTAGTAAAAAAACAGATTGACATCACAATTTATGTCGTTCTTCAAGGACAGCTTTGTTCAATGCACGGAGCGACACAACCATTCATTTTCTTCAAGATAGCTTTGTTCAGTGTAAGCACTGATGACACCACTGTTTTTGTTTTGATTTCAACCAGAGTGACATCACAGGTCATGACGTTCTTCGAAGACAGTTTTGTTCAGTGCATATAGAATGACACCACACTTCATGACTTTGTTCAAGAACGGCTTTCTTCAGTCCGAAAACAGATTGACACCAAAGACAGTTCTGTTAAGTGCAAAAAAAATAACTGATACCACAGTTTGTGTCGTTCTTCAAGGACAGCTTTGTTCAGCGCATGCACAGAGTGCCACCACAGTTCATGTCATTCGTCAAGGACAGCTTTGTTCAGTGCTTGTACATATTGACACTACAATTCATGACTTTGTTCAAGGAAACCTTTCTTTAGTTAAAAAACAGATGGACACAAAATGTTCATGCCGTTCATCACGGGCAGCTTTCTACAGTGCATGCACAGAGTGCCACCACGCTTCATGTCGTTCTTCATTGGCAGCTTTTTTCAGTGCTTGCCAAAACAGATTAACACATTAACACAACAGTTGATGTCGTTCTTCAAGGATAGCTTTGTTCATTGCATGCACAGAGTGCAGCAATAGTTCATGTCGTTCTTCGGGGACAGCCCTGTTCAATGCTTGCAAAGATTGACACCACAGCTTATGTCGTTTTTCAAGCTCAGCCTTTTTCAGTGCAAAAACAGACTGACACCATAGTTAATGTCGTTCATCAAGGACAGCTTTGTTCAGTGCAAAAAAAGATTGATACCACAGTTTATGTCGTTATTCAATGACGGCTCTTTTCAGTGCTTTCACAGTTGAAAGCACAGTTTATGTCGTTCAAGGACAGTCTTCTTCAAAGCTTGCAAAGATTGCCACAACAGCTTATGTCCTTCTTCAAGGACAGCTCTGTTCAATGCTTGCAAAGATTGCCACCACAGTTAATGTCGTTCATCAAGGACAACTTTGTTCAGTGCAAAAAAAAAGATTGATACCACACTTTATGTCAATTCCAGGACAGCTATGTTCGGTGAATGCACAGGATGACACCACAGTTCATGACGTTCTTCGAGGACAGCTTTGTTCAGTGCAAAAAAGATTGATTCCAAAGTTTATGTCGTTCTTCAAGGACAGCTTTGTTCAGCGCATGCACAGAGTGCAGCCACAGTTTATGTCGTTCTTCAAGGAAAGCCTTGTTCAATGCTTGCAAAATTGACACCACATTTTATGTCGTTCTTCAAGGACAGCTTTGTTCAATGCAAAAACAGATTGACACCACAGTTCATGACGTTCTTCAAAGACAGCTCTGCTCGGTGCCAAAAATGTTGATACCACATATCATGACGTTTTTGAAGGACAGATTTGTTCAGTGCAAAAACAGATTAACAGAAAAGTTTATGTCGTTCTTCAAGGACAGCTTTGTTCAATGCAAAAACAGATTGACACCACAGTTCATGACGTTCTTCAAAGACAGCTCTGCTCGGTGCCAAAAATGTTGATACCACATATCATGACGTTTTTGAAGGACAGCTTTCTTCAGTGCAAAAACAGACTAATAGAACAGTTAATGTCGTTCACCAAGGACAGCTTTGTTCAGTGCAAAAAAAGATTAACACACCCATTCATTACGTTTTTGAAAGACTGCTTGTTCAGTGCTTGCACAGAGTGCTACCAAAGTTTAAGTCGTTCTTCAATGACAGCTCTTGTCAGTGCTTGCACAGTTGACACCATAGTTTATGTCGTTCATGAAGGACAGCTTTGTTCAGTGCCGGAAAGATTGACACCACAGTTTATGTCGTTATTCAAGGACAGCTTTGTTCAGTGCGTGCACAGATTGACACCACAGTTCATGACTTTGTTCAAGGACAGCTTTCTTCAGTTCAACAACATATTCATACCACAGTTTATGTTGTTCCTCAAGGACAGCTTTGTTCAGTGCATGCACAGAGTGACACCACCATTCATTTTCTTCAAGATAGCTTTGTTCAGTGTAAGCACTGATGACACCACTGTTTTTTTTTTTCGATTACAAACAGAGTGACATCACAGGTCATGACGTTCTTCGAGGACAGCTTTGTTCAGTGCAAAAAAGATTGATACCACAGTTCATGTTGTTATCAAGGACAGCTTTGTTAAGTGCATACACAGGATGACACCACAGTTTATGTCGTTCTTCAAGAATAGCTTTGTTCAGTGCAAAAAAAAAAGGTTTATACCACAGTTTATGTAATTCTCCAAAGGCAGCTCTGTTCAATGTTTTCAAAGACTGGTACCAACGTTTATGTCGTTCATCATGGACAGCTTTGTTCAGTGCAAAAAAAAAGATTGCTACCACAGTTTATGTCAATTTCAGGACAGTTTTGTTCGGTTATTTCACAGGATGACACCACAGTCCATGACGTTCTTCGAGGACAGCTTTGTTCAGCGCATGCAGAGAGTGCAGCCCCAGTTTATGTCGTTCTTCAAGGACAGCCTTGTTCAATGCTTGCAAAATTAACACCACATTTTATGTCGTTCTTCAAGGACAGCTTTGTTCAGTGCAAAAACAGACTGACACCACAGTTAATGTCGTTCATCAAGGACGGCTTTGTTCAGTGCCTACATGGAGTGATACCACAGTTCATGAAGTTCTTCGAGAACAGCTCTGTTCAGTGCAAAAAAAGATTGATACCACAGTTTGTGTCGTAATTCGAGGACAGTTTTTTCAGTGCTTTCACGGTTGACACCACAGATTATGTCATTCTTCAAGGCAAGCCTTCTTCAATGCTTGTAAAGATTGCCACAACAGCTTATGTCATCCTTCGATGACAGCTCTGTTCAGTGCAAGAAAAATTGATACCAAAGGTTATGTTGTTCTTCAAGGACAGCTTTGTTCAGTGCATGCACAGGATGACATCACAGTTTATGACGTTCTTCAAGGACAGTTCTGTTCAGTGCAAAAAAAAAGATTGATACCACAGTTTATGTCACTCTTCAAGGACAGCTCTTCTTAATGCGTGCAAAGATTGCCACCACAGTTTATGTCGTTCATCAAATTCAGCTTTGTTCAGTGCAAAAACAGACTGACAACACAGTTAATGTCGTTCATCAAGGACAGCTTTTTTTAGTGCAAAAAAAAGATTGATACCACAATTTATATCGTTATTCAAGGACAGCTTTGTTAGATGAATGCAGGGGATGACACCACAGTTAATGACGTTCTTCAAGGACAGCTCTGTCCAGTGCAAGAAAATATATACCAAATTTATGTTGTTCTTCAATGACAGCTATTTTCGATGCTTGCACAGGATGACATCACAGTTCATGGCGTTTTTCAAGGACAGTTCTATTCAGTGCAAAAAAGGTTGATAGCACACTTTATGTCATTCTTCAATTACAGCTCTATTCAATGCTTGCAAAGATTGCCACCACAGTTTATGTCGTTCATCAAGGACAGTTTTGCTCATTGCAAAAAAAGATTGATTCCACAGTTTATGTCAATTCCAGGATAGCTTTGTTCGGTGAATGCACAGGATGACACCACAGTTCATGACGTTCTTCGAGGACAGCTTTGTTCAGTGCAATCAAGATTGATATCAAAGTTTACATTTTGCTTGAATGACAGCTATTTTCAATGCTTCCACAGGATGACACTACAGTTTATGTCGTTCATCAAGGACAGCTTTGTTCAGTACAAAAAAAAGATTGATACCACAGCTCATGTCAATTCCAGGACAGCTTTGTTCGGTTATTTCATAGGATGACACCACAGTTCATGACATTCTTCGAGGACAGCTCTGTTCAGTGCAATCAAGATTGATATCAAAGTTTACATTTTGCTTGAATGACAGCTATTTTCAATGCTTCCACAGGATGACACTACAGTTTATGTCGTTCATCAAGGACAGCTTTGTTCAGTGCAAAAAAAAAGATTGATACCACAGCTCATGTCAATTCCAGGACAGCTTTGTTCGGTTAATGCACAGGTTGACACCATAATTCATGACGTTCTTCGAGGACAGCTTTGTTCAGTGCAAAAAAGATTGATACCACAGTTTATGTCGTTATCAAGGACAGCTTTGTTCAGTGCATACACAGGATGGCACCACAGTTCATGACGCTCTTCAATGACAGCTCTTTTCAATGCTTGCACAGTTGACACCACAGTTTATGTCATTCTTCAAGGACAGCCTTGTTAAATGTTTGCAAAGATTGACACCACAGTTCATGACGTTCTTCAAAAAGAGCTGTTTTCAGTGCCAAAAATGTTGATACCACATTCATGACGTTCTTAAAGGACAGATTTGTTCAGTGCAAAAAAAGGTTGATATCACAGTTTGTGTCGTTCTTCAAAGACGGCTTTGTTCAATGGAAAAAACAGACTGACACCACAGTTAATGTCGGTCATCAAGGACAGCTTTGTTCAGTGCCTGCATGGAGTGATACCACATTTCATGACGTTCTTAAAGGACAGATTTGTTCACTGCAAAAAAAGATTGATACCACAGTTTATGTCGTTATTCAATGACGGCTCTTTTCAGTGCTTTCACAGTTGACACCACAGATTATGTCGTTCTTCAAGGCCAGCCTTCTTCAATGCTTGCAAAGATTGCCACAACAGCTTATGTCGTCCTTCGAGGACAGCTCTGTTCAGTGCAAGAAAAATTGATACCAAAGTTTATGTTGTTCTTCAACGAAAGCTTTGTTCAGTGCATGCAGGGGATGACATCACAGTTCATGACGTTCTTCAAGGACAGTTCTGTTCAGTGCAAAAAAGGTTGATACCACAGTTTATGTCATTCTTCAAGGACAGCTCTGTTCAATGCTTGCAAAGATTGCCACCACAGTTTATGTCGTTCATCAAGGACAGCTTTGTTTAGTGCAAAAAAAAAAGGATTGATACCACAGCTCATGTCAATTCCAGGACAGCTTTGTTCGGTGAATGCACATGATGACACCACAGTTCATGACGTTCTTCGAGGACAGCTTTGTTCAGCGCAAAAAAGATTGATATCAAAGTTTATGTTGTTCTTCAAGGACAGCTTTGTTCAATGCATACACAGAACGACACCACAGTTGATGACTTTTCTGACGGACAGCTTTGTTCAGTGCACGGAGTGACACCACCATTCATTTTCTTCAAGGTAGCTTTCTTCAGTGTAAGCACTGATAATTCCACTGTTGAACAGAGTGACATCACAGGTCATGACGTTTTTCGAGGACTGCTTTGTTCAGTGCAAAAAAGATTGATACCATAGTGGATGTCGTTATCAAGGACAGCTTTGTTCAGTGCTTCATGTCGTTCTTCAATGACAGTTCTTGTCAGTGCTTGCACAGTTGACACCACAGTTTATGTCGTTCATGAGGGACAGCTTTGTTTAGTGCCGGAGAGATTGACACCACAGTTTATGTCGTTATTCACGGACGGCTTTGGTCAGTGCGTGCACAGATTGACACCACAGTTTATGACTTTGTTCAAGGACAGCTTTCTTCAGTTCAACAACACATTGATACCACAGTTTATGTTGTTCCTCAAAGACAGCTTTGTTCTCTGCATGCATGGAGTGGTACCACAGTTCATGACGTTTTTGAAGGACAACTTTGTTCGGTGCAAAAAGACATTGACACCACCATTCATTACGTTTTTGGAAGACAGTTTGGTCAGTGCTTGCACAGAGTCCCACCACAGTTTATGTCGTTCTTCAAAGACAGCTCTGTTGAGTGCAAAAAAAAATTGATACCACAGTTTTTGTCGTTATTCAAGGATAGCTTTGTTCAATGAATAGACTGTTGTCACCACAGTTCATGACGTTTTTCAACAAGGACGGCTCTGTTTATGAAAAAACAGATTGACACCACAGTTTATGTCGTTCTTCAAGAACAGCTTTGTTCAGTGCTTGTACAGGTTGACACCACAGTATATGTCGTTCATGAAGGACACTTTGTTCAGTGCTTGTACAGGTTGACACCACAGTATATGTCGTTCATGAAGGACAGCTTTGTTCAGTGCATGCATGGAGTGACACAACAATTCATGACGTTTTTTAAGGACAGCTTTGTTCAGTGTCACACCACAGTTCATATCGTTTTTTCTAGGATAGATTTTTTCCGTGCATGGACTGTTGTCACCACAGTTCATGACGTTCTTTAAAGAAAGCTTTGTTTGGTGCAAAACCAGATTGACACTACAGTTTTTGTCGTTCTTCTAGGACAGCTTTTTTAAGTGCATGCACAGATTGACACCACAGTTCATGGCTTTGTTCAAGGACAGTATACTTCATTTCAAAAACAAATTGTTAGCACAAGTTCAAGTCGCTCTTGAAGGATAGCTTTGTTCAGTGCATGCGCAGAGTGATACCACAGTTCATGTCGTTTTTCAAAGCCATCATTTTTCAGTGCAAAAATAGATTGACACAACAGTTATATCGTTTTTGACACTATAATTCATGGCTTTATCGTAGAGATGTTTTTTCAATGCACGCCTAGATTCACACTATAGCTCATGATTTCCTTAAGAAACATTTTTGTTTAAATTATGAACATAGCGACATTACAGTTCATGATTTTTTCAACGACAGTTTTTTTTTCAGCGCATAGATACAGTGATATCATACTTCATGACTTTCTTCAATGACAACTTCATTCACAGCTTGCACAGAGTTCCAAACCGTTCATGTGGTTCTTTCACGACAGCTTTCTTCAGTGCATGCACTGATTGATATAAAGGTTCACGGTGTTCTTAAAAGAGAGCTTTTTTCAGTGCACAAAGAGATTGACACTACAATTCATCACGTTTTTGAAAGACAGCTTGTTAGGTGCTTGCACAGAGTGCCACCACCGTTCATGTCGTTTTTTAAGGACATTTTTGTTCAGTGCTTGCACTGATGCCACCACAGTTCACGACGTTCTTCAAGGACATTTTTTTCAGTGCAAAAAAAGATTGAAACCACAGTTTAAGTAGTTCTTCATGGAAAGCTTTGTTCAGTGCTTGCACAGAGTGACACCACAGTTGGTGACGTTTTTGACGGACAGATACCACGGTTCTAGATGTTCTTTAAAGACAGCTTTGTTCAGAGCATGACCAGATTGACATTATAGTTCACGACGTTCTTCAAGGACAGGTTTATTCAGTGTACGCACAGAATGACACCACATTTCATGGCTGGTTTTTTTCAGTCCACGCTTAGATTCACACCATAGCTCATGATTTTGTTCAGAAACACTTTTGTTTAGATCACGAACAGATTGATATCACAGTTCATGACGTTATTCAAAGACAGCCTCTTTCAGTGCATGCAAAGAGGTCACTCCACAGTTCGTGACTTTTCCTCAGAGACAGTTTTTTCAGTGCATCAAATGAGTGACATCACAGTTCATGACGCCCCAGTTAGACAGTTTTGTTCAGTGCATCAATAGAGTGACAGATTATCATAAAAGTTCATGACATTCTTCAAGGGCAGCTTTGTTCAGTGAACGCTCGGAGTGACTCCACACTTCATGTTTTCTTCAGAGACAGTTTTTTTCAGTGCACGCCTAGATTGCTTATTATTTCTTGAGGAGCACTTTAGTTTAGATCACGAATAGATTGACACTACAGTTCATGACGTTCTTCAGATACAGCTTTGTTTAGTTCACGGATAGAGTGATGCCATAGTTCTTGACGTTCTTCAGAGACACTTTTTCTATGCAACACAGATAACCACACAGTTCTGACTTTCTTCAAAGACAGCTTTGTTTAGTGCATGTATACAATGACACTACAGTTCATGATGTTCTTCAGAGACACCTTTTTCTATGCACCACAGATAACCACACAGTTCTGACTTTCTTCAAAGACAGCTTTGTTTAGTGCATGTATACAATGACACTTCAAGAACTGTTTTTTTACAGTGCAGCCATAGGGAAACCACAATTCATGACATACCTCAGGGACGGTTGTGTTCAATGTAGATTTAAAATATCATAATGATGAGGACACAGTCAGTAGTTACAGAACAGATTACAGTGCATGCCTGTTGAAATTACTGTTCGGTGATATGAAAATTGATGCTTCAAATCTATCTTGCTTTTATGAGATTTTCATTCACAGCGAAATAATTCCGTCCATAAATCAACAGGCTTCTTTCCTGATCGAGTTTATGTGTATCAGGGACTGGCTGTGGTTGAAACCATTTCAGATTAAGGATATGGTCTAGTGATTGCCCAGCTTCAGCCGTGGAAGCCATCAACTCTGTCCCAGGTGGGACCCTCGAATCGCCGCTTAGTGTCCTGCTTGGATTCCTCACATTTAATGAAGCCTTAATGGCAAATAATTATCTGTAACGTCTATATAGAAGGGACAAGGTGCAAATCTTTCATGCAAAGCTGCTTTTGTCAGGCCGGAGGCATCACGGTTGGTCTTGCCGTCCGTATGGGGAAGGAAACAAAACCGTCTTGCGTGTGTTGTTCGAGTGCCTGGAAACGGCCACTGGACATCCTGCACAGTGGGCTGCTCATCGCATGAATGAAACTTATTTGGGAGTCGACTAGAGTGATAAGAGTGCGTCAGCGAACGTATCGCGCTCCTTCTTCCAATCAATTTTCCAGTCAACGTCAGACCAGATCTGGCTCCTACCTTCAGATAAAAAAGGGACAGCTTGCACCAGCAAGATGGGATAGGGCAAGGCTGACCATGCCGCACCAGTAAACAGGCCAATTAACCCTAAGTTACTCATGGTGTATGCCTTTTCTTTGTCAGGCCTAATTTATGCTTTCACTGTCAACAGCTTTACTCCCAGCATGCACTTACTCAGACACTATCATTTCTAAAACGATAGTGAATATTTACCAAACGTTAAGATGAGAATTACATTAGCATATTTACATAAAATATGAATTGATCATCTGCATCAAAGGTTTTCATTAATAGGCTGGTACTCATGGCAATGTGATCAGAAATGGAAGATCTAATCGTCATCATCTTCTAATGTACTTGTTTCTTCTTCGGAGGCCTCGTCATCATCTCTCTGTGAACATTGGGATCTCTGCTTCACCTCTGACCCTGAATGTTTATACTTCTTCCTGCTCCGGTGGCCACACACTGGGCATTCTTGATCTTTATAGACTTGGGCATTTCCATCTTGACTGCTAGATTCAAATCGTTTGATCTAAACATAGAAAAATAGAGGATAAAGATGTAATTATATCGTGTAGTCGTAAAATGCAAACTTGGAGCCAAACGTATTTAAAACATAAATACTTCAATTTACAGATAATAAGATTTTCTTGAAAAATGTAAGATAAACAAACTTAATCCAGAGCTAAAAAGAATTGAAAGTATCTCTTCCAAAATAAACATATTTCATTTTATCCACAGTATGGGTTCTTAGCTTCGTTTGTTAAATTAAAAACTAAGACGCACTCAAACTATTTATTTTTTGCTAATTCTTTAAATCAATTCTCTCTCTCTCTCTCTCTCTCTCTCTCTCTCTCTCTCTCTCTCTCTCTCTCTCTCTCTCCTCTCTCTCTCCATTAGATTATCAATGTATCTATTTATCCATCTAACAAGCCATCTGCTTAAGCATCTACCTATCTATCTATCTATCTATCTATCTATTTATCTATCTATCTATCTATCTATCTATCTATCTATCTATCTATCTATCTATCTATCTATCTATCTATCTATCTACCTACCTATATGTAAGTATGTATGTATGTATCTATCTATTTATCTATCTATCTATCTATCTATCTATCTATCTATCTATCTATCTATCTATCTATCTATCTATCTATCTATCTATCTATCTACATTCTATTAAGTATAGCAATTCGGGGTCGACTAGTGTGATATGAGTGCGATAGCGAACGCAACGTTCTCCTTATTCCAATGAACTTTCCAGTCAGCATAAGACCAGATCTGGCTCCTACCTTCAGATACAAAAGGACAGCTTGCACCAACCCGAAGAGATAGAGCAAGGCTGACCATGCCGCATTCAGAAACAGGCCAATGAACTCAAAGTTACTCATGGTGTATGCCTCTTTTTTGTCTGCCCGAATTTATGTTTTCGCTATCAACAACTTTACTCCCAGCATACACTTACTTGGAAACTGTCATTTCTAAAATGACAGTAAATGTTTACCAAACGTTAAGATAAGAATTACATTAGCACATTCACCTAAAATATGAATTGATCATCAAAGCGATTCATTAATAGGCTCATACTCATGGCATATGATCAGAAATCGAGGATCTAATCGTTATCACCTTCTGATACACTTGTTTTTTCCTCAGAGGCCTCGCTATCATCATCCCTCTGTGAACATTGAAACGTCTCCTTCTCCTCTGCCCCTCAATGTTTATACTACTTCCTTCTCCGGTGGCGACATACTTGGCGTTCTCGATCTTGATTACATTTGGTTTGATTTGTTTTAAGCTAGAAATAAACATAGAGAATAGATATATATCGTAATACATGGTGTAGTCTTAATAATGTTGCAGCCTAACTTATTCAAAACATAACTACTTCAATTTGCAGATACTAAACTTTTCTTTCAAAAATGCTATAGGATAAGCAATACAAATCTGGAGCTAAAAACAATTGAATCTCTTTCTACACAAATACATCTATTCCAATTTATCCAATACCATGGTTCCTAGCTTGTTTTTGTTAAATTGAACAATAAGATGCAGCCAAATTATTTATTTTTTGCAAACGCTCTCTTTCAATTATCTCTCTCTCTCTCTCTCTCTTTCTCTCTCTCTCCCTCTCTCTCTCCTCTCTCTCTCTCTCCCTCTCTCTCTATCTCTATCTATCTATCTATGTATCTATCTATCTATCCATCTAACAATTTTACCTCAGTTCAAGTTGGTAGAACATGCTTTCAAGATCTGTCTTAGAGAGACTTTGGTCTGGGGCCGGAATTCTCATCAAATCTGCATCAGCACTGAGAATGTTGAAGATGGACAGTGAGGGAGAGAAGCCAAAGTAATAATCAATGTACAATGGGTATAACCAAGCAAAGAAAACCGTGGTCCAAAAAGGATAAAGTTTCTTTAGCTGTGTACTCCTCTAGTTGTTTCGGAAAGAAAAGAAAATTGGCTATTAAGCCTAAGATCGTTAAGGAAAAAGGAAGTGACAGCTATTCGTACCTGATCCTTAACAAATCGAGTTATTATTTTTTAGACATATTATACAATTGTATACTTTTGTTAGTTATGCACTGAGTTTCTAAAGCACCAATTCAAAAAATGCGTTCTTTTTCTTTTACTGAAAGCTTCTTTTAAATGCTTTGAAACATAAAATGATAAGTGATGTGAAAGATTCTGATGTTGCTTGATTCGAGCATTTACAAAAAATATATCCTCAAAAACTGCTGTGTGACACAAGTCATAGGTCTCATCTTATCAGCCCACCTTCTGGCGGGGACCACAAGACTAAGATCAAATAGGACGTTTAATCGATAGATATACATCGCATATAATCAATTAGTCCCCCCACAAAAAGAACTTTAGTTTTGAAAAAGAAATCCACAAACCTCTTTTCTGTACGCATCAGATTTTCTTGTTTCGTTTCAACAATGGATCCACCGGTAGCTCCTAAACAAAGAAGGGAAAATGGATATAAAAAAGATGATATGTTAAAAGATAGTTGCCATTTAAGATATTAGAGATACTGTCATTTAGATGTTCGCTATCATCATTAACCGGCTTACCGCATGCACACATCATATTTTTTTTAATATGTCTGTTAAAATCATCCATCCAAATAATGTTTGCTAAAGACTCAAATAATAAGCCATGCATGAAAACACTACAGCTTGAAATCACTGAAAGTTCGGTTAGGGCCATTGGAGCACGTAACTGTGGGGTTTAGGGCGTGCGGGTGTGTGTGTGTGAGAAATCAGTTTGTACAATACGCCCGTCTAGAGTTTTTATCTTTCCTACAGAAACCCTCTTGAAAAAAATGTAGAATCTTAGGGCGACCACACAGAGAATAATTTCCGAGGCTGTTTGCTTCAGTACGCGTATGCGCGCTTCCCGGGGCCGTGAATTTCTATGAATCTCATTACTAAAGACCTTGTGACACACATAAAGGAAAGCGTGCTTCAGCGCGTATAAGTGAGGAGCGGCGCTGATGCATTTCATGGAATCAAAACTACATTCTTTCCAAAGCTGTTTGTGGCTTTGAGGTGTGGACAGAGATATATTATTACATTGCGATAGCTTCTAAATTAGTAGCGTTTTTTTCTTACTCTAAAAGGAACATACAAAAAATTATAAACTTACAAAATTTGTTCTTTAAATGTTATTTTTTTTCTCTACTTATAATAACAGTATATTTAACTGCTCTTTTAGTATTTTAATGCTGTAAACTTTGAAAAATTATTTGCGTAACATTTGAGAATGTATCCAAATGTTTCCTAATTCATCCTAGTGTAGGCATAAAACCTATCAGGGTAGGATTTCAGTTGTATGAACAAATGATGGTATTCACCAAGAGCTGCCCGCTCTTTATTGATGTTATGGACTTTGCATCTACGTTTTGGCCATTTTAATTTAGAAAACACACTGTCCATTAGAAAATATTCATCATCAGATGACGAATCCATTTCTAGAATGTTATCCCTAGTAGCTAGTAGCTAAGAGCCAACTGTTACTGTACTAAACACCTTTTAACAAGGCGAAAAGTAAAGGAAAGTATTCTCTATGTGGGGTCGAGAAGACACTTTCCAAAACTTATCAGCGCTGTTAAAAGTACGGCCTTGGAAATTATTCTCTGTGTGGTCGCCCTTAATCTGTTTATAGATCTTTAGCAAAACACATAGGAAGGGCGGACAAGCTAGAGATTTAGGGCGGTACAAATTAATAGTTCAAGGTAATATGGCATATTAATCTTCAGAGTTTAGAATTCAATACGTTTAAAACCGTAGAAAGCATTTAAGAGATCGGAAATAGTTTGTAGCAGACTTATTGACATGGATTAAGGTGCTTTGTATAGAAAATCCATGGAATTTGGAATCAGGGCCGCGTTCGCTTTTCATAAATCGTCCGTTTATCCGCCTTTGAATATAAATTTTGTTTTTTCTCAGCGACTTGAAATCCTCTTTTCTTGACACTCATTTTAAAAATTTCTTTTCGTTTAATATGTAGAAAGAATTTCTGCTGTAAATGGATGTAATCTGTGATGTGACATATGAATCAAGGACACAGGGGTCAAGTTTTATTCACAATTTTATATTGGAGGAAAAAAAAACTAATTGCACAAATCGCTCACTAGTGTTTGACCTCGTCGCATTGGTAAGGAAAGACTTTACCGCGGGTGTGTGTGTCTGTCTGTCTGTGTGTTCATGCGATATTGCCAGGTTTTCCAGATACTGGAAATTGAAGGCGCCGTCAATTGTGCGCCTGTGTTTATGATCGTGACCATAATCAAATTGTGTGGAAACTCCTTTTAGTGAATGGTAGCGTCATTGTGTGAGTTGTCTACAGAATTGTAGAGCCCTAGCAGCATGCTGTTCCTCTTTGTAAGTATTTTTATAATTATGACGTGAAGTTATTTCGCACGACAAAAAGATTGAAACCTCACTTTCTATTTGCACGGAACACGTAATGCGTAATGCGTATTGATGTACGTGCGTGCGTGCATATGGATGCCTGCGATAAGCTTGTTTGTTCTTTTGGTTCTAAACACATCACAGTTTGGTATAACTAAAACAAAGGCTACATGCTTGTCTAGACATGCCAGAATGTGAGAGACAGGACGATAAGGTTGGAGAGATCGCAACTATTGGACTCTGATAATGCCACGCATCAATAGGATGAGATACGAAACATCATCAATGCGGTACTTCAGGCTCATCATCTTAAAATTGTCCTTGCACTCCTTCCTGAACGGATTAAAAAGTCGCAGTTTTGGCTTCAAAAGATCAATGGATTGATAAGGACATATTTTTGGTCGAAATTTAGTGGCAGTGTGCAATTATGGTTTGTAAAATAAAAAAGAAACCCACAAAATAAAAAAAAAAATCAAGCAAAACCTGCCGAAACAGGCAATTCCTGAAATTTTTCCAAAAATTTCCCCCTTTCGGTTTCCATATAGTTTCATGATGTGTATTTCGAAAGATGGCCCTTTTGTGCGAATACGCATGACACACGATGTATATATATATATATATATATATATATCATTGTATACTGATGGCCAGTTCAGACTTCGTGAATTTGAGCTGTAAAAAGTTAATTACATTGAAATCTCGTGAAGCAACACTGTGAGTCCGGTTGAAATTTGGTTAACCCTAGAAAAGTGCAAAAGTGTCATTCTTCTTAAATCTTTTTTGTTGAACTTCAAACAACTTAAATCGGCTTTGCTTGTGAATTTTCTAAACTCTAAAACTGCATGAACTCCATGATTGCTCAATTTAATATTACAGTGGGAGTTTCCGCAAGTTATGCACGAAAATAAATGATGTAAAAACAAGACGGCGAAGCCTGAAGCCACGAAACCGGGTAAAGTTGAGAGAACCTAATAAATTTATGTTCATGTTTAAATAATAAATGTGATCAACTATTTGAAGACAAAAACCCCTTTATCTCTGACTCCGCCCTCTCTCTATTCCACAAAATCTCTCTCTCTCTCTCTTTGTCTCTCTTAATCTCTCTCTCTCTCTCTCTCTCTCTCTCTCTCTCTCTTTCTCTTTCTCTACTTATTTAGCTTACTCTCTCAATCTTCCTGTTTATTTCCGTATTTTTCTTTTGCTCCTTTGATCTATTTTCTTTTCCTGAATTCGTTTGCTGCAATTTTTCCAACATATTTTTCCTCTCTCTCAGCTTTGAGCTTATTTTTGTCTTTTCCTTAAGTATCTTTATGTCTGTTTTATATCATCACACTTCTCTTACAGTTTTTCTGTTTTCCTTAAAATTTCATACTCTCGCTTGCTCACTGTTTTCATCTTTCTCTCACTTCTTATCTCTCTCTCTCTCTCTCTCTCTTTGTCTCTCTCTCTCTTCCTCTTTCTCCTCTGCTATATTTTTCCCCTTTTCTGAGCAACCACATCATCATGTGTGGAGGAAAACACTTACCCTCCGAAGGCTGAAGCTCGCTGCATCCAGAAGTCTCAAACTCTTCGACATCTGAAGAAGCCATGTTATCTCTGCCAGTGTTGCAGCTTTCTTCCTCTACGTCATGTTCTCTGAGAAGTTTGGCGATTTTAAGGTGTCTTGTTTTTTCCGCAATAGACAGCGCCGTCCTAAAAGCATTACCTTTGAGCTTGACTGCAGGTTTGTGGTTGAGCAGCAATCGGACAACATTGATGTGGCCAGAGCAACAGGCAAACACAAGGCACGTCCATCCATCTTGGTTTTCAAAATTTACATTGACGTTGTTGATCAGCAACGCTTTGACAATATCCTCAGCCCCTGTTCGGCAGGCATACATCAGAGCTGTATCACCTAGATTATCCTGCACGTCTAGTTGAGCATTATGGCACATCAAATCATTTACAATCACGTAGTGTCCCTTAGCGCATGCCACCATTAAAGCTGTCCGACCCTCCTTATCAGTGGTGTCTTTATTGACGTTAGCCTCTAACAGAGACTTAACAACATTTTCATGACCTACATCACAAGCAAGCATAAGTGCTGTTGCTTCCTGCTTGTTAGTCTTCATGTCTGTATTAGCATTGTGCCGCAACCATATATTTACAATGTGGTTGTGTCCTTTCAAACAGGCTATCATAAGAGCTGTAACATTGCTATTGGTACCAGTGTCTACATTGGAGTTATGTTCCAACAGAGCCTTCACCACACTGTCGTAACCGTTTTGACAAGCAAGCATGAGAGCTGTACAGCCGTTTTCTTTTGTGATATCAACACTGGCGTTTTTCTCCAACAGAGCCTTCACCACACTGTCGTGACCACTCTGACAAGCAAGCATGAGCGCTGTACAGCCGTCTTTTTCTGTGGTATCAACACTGGCGTTTTTCTCCAACAGAGCCTTCACCACACTGTCGTGACCGTTTTGACAAGCAAGCATGAGAGATGTACAGCCGTCTTTTGTGGTATCAACACTGGCGTTTTTCTCCAACAGAGCCTTCACCACACTGTCGTGACCGTTGTGACAAGCAAGCATGAGCGCTGTCCAGCCGTCTTTTTCTGTGGTATCAACACTGGCGTTTTTCTGCAACAGAGCCTTCACCACACTGTCGTGACCGTTTTGACAAGCAAGCATGAGCGCTGTACAGCCGTCTTTTTCTGTGGTATCAACATTGGCGTTTTTCTCCAACAGAGCCTTCACCACACTGTCGTGACCGTTTTGACAAGCAAGCATGAGGGCTGTACAGCCCTCCTTTGTTGTAACAACACTGGCGTTTTTCTCCAACAGAGCCTTCACCACACTGTCGTGACCGTTTTGACAAGCAAGCATGAGCGCTGTACAGCCGTTTACCTTTGTGGTATCAACACTGGCGTTTTTCTCCAACAGAGCCTTCACCACACTGTCGTGACCGTTTT
>BLXT01001356.1:365818-384094 GCA_019648995.1 Plakobranchus ocellatus
GTAGTAGTAGTAGTAGTAGTAGTAGTAGTAGTAGTAGTAGTAGTAGTAGTAGTAGTAGTAGTAGTAGTAGTAGCAGCAGCAGAGGTAATTATGAGGTGGTAGTGATGCTACTAATAATTAACAATCACTACTAATTCTACTGTTGCTGCTTCCATTCTAAAAAATTATACTTCTGTGCAGAACTCTGTGAAAATATGATTATGTCAAGCAACACAAGCTAACTTCTGCTATTTGTCAGAACTATTTTGTAACTTTTACCCATTGATACCACAATGATCTGAATTTGTCGATATGGTGGTGCTCTTGAAAATTTTCCAACCGTTTATCTTTTATTAAAGAAAGTCCTCAGGTACGGTATGTCTAGCAGTAGACTCCCTTTCCTGCCTGGCTGTGATATTTGTGTAGCAGTGAAAAATCCCAGCCAGTGCTTGCAGTTCTTGGCAGTTCAAAAGTTCCAAACGAGCTGAATTAACTGAGAACATTCAATGAAGACAAGAACAACAAAATCCATCATCCATAGCAATATTTTTTAAAAAACTTACTTCTTCAATTCAAGGATTTTATTTATAGAAATCAACAACAACCTCTACCATCTTCTTCATCAGGAACATCATTTTGTGCAAGACGCATGTAACATTCATATGTTTAAACAAATGTATCAACTTAAATTGTGACCTGAGAGAATTTGGCATGGAAATTGTAACAATGTACATTTATCACGTAAACTATCCGAGTGATGGTCAGTACCCTTTATCAAGGCCTCTTGCATGGAATAGTCACTGTTTTTGTATTTACTTACTGTCTGGACCACACAGCATCATTGTCACATAACATATATAACAACATCAATATAAATTAATCGTTATATAACCAAATGCTTTTGCACACCTTGCCAAGATGGCCGACTTGATTTTTGAACAGGTAATATTTAGAGATAAATTCTTATATATATCAGATATCTTGAGGAAAAAAAAAACATTGAATAAAACAGTAAATGGGGTAAGTCATTGTGCAATTTGATTCTTAATATTATTTCTATGTCTTTCAAATTCTAATATCTCACAAAAGAATTGTGCTTGCACTATGCAGGTTTTACCTATAAAAAATCAACAACAAATATTGTTCTAATTGTTCTATTTGGACTAAGCAAAGAAATGTGTTTAGAAGTATAGTACATATTTCTGTATCAGACTAATCTTTTGCAATCAAGCCCACTACACTTCCAGAGCCCCAAAAGTTCTTAAGGGTAAATTTCCTCAACACAACAGCCTCTAAAAGACACTAGCAGGCCTACAATGAAAAGTTTTGATGAGACTTGAGCCAGAGCTGCTAACCTGAACAATTTACTGCCAGTAGTTTGAGGCCCACATTAAAGCGTGTATTTCTTGAAACATTTCAGAGCTCATTTCTGGGGTATTGAAATATTCACCTACCATTACCAAGACATAACTTTGCCATCTTCAACCAAGAGAGCAATGTGTTACCAAACATAACAAAAAAGAAAGAGAAGAAAAGAAGTAAAACGTAACATATTCTGGTCACAGGACACGGAGAACATCATTAAAGTTTGAAAACATAAAATCAATTCAAATGGGACCTACTTTTTTTTTCTAAACAAAAAGAAATGTGCTGAACGATTAAAGTTCCAAAATTAAGAAATTTACAGGCCTACATGCAGCACATTGAATACAAAAATTATTAAAATACTACTACTAGACAACCTTTCATACTTGCCGCCTCACCTACATAGAGCGTTTCTGGCCTTACAAAACCATATAAATCACTGAAATAATTAACAGTTGGCAGTTCTGTATTAAGGCACAAACACCAACTTTTCTCAAGACGTAGCTGCTATTGCTGAGCCACCAGGCCTCCTCCTTGGAAGACAACTCTTTTTTTTATCTTATTATATATTTACTGATACTGATACAGTGATAGTTATATGATTGGTCTTTTGGATGTTTGTTTTATTCAGCTCGAAAAAAATGGCAAAAGAAATGTCAGAGTTAACAAGTATTAAGATGAAACAAAAAAAAAAATGTCTTAACATTTTAAAAGTGGCTTGTGAAAAAAGCGCTGGTACAGATACATTACTGAGTTGATCTAAGTGGATCGCAAGTTATTATCATTTACAGTGAAAGCAGAAGCAAAGTCAGAATACTCTGGCAGTGATAGCAAGTCAGGAAAAATATTCTAAAGGAGATATTATCACATGCTTTTGGGAATCAAAAACATGAAACAAGGTAATTTAATATCAGAAAAAAATTGTCTCTCTTTATGCTTTCTCTCATAATCTGATAATTGATATTAACTTAGAAATAAAGACAAGGATTTAACAAGTAAAATTATGAAGAATCACTGCAAATTCACGATGGCACATGCAAGAAAAGCATAACAGTAAGAAAACTTTTTTTAAATCCAACTCAGTCAATAATGCCTGAATGTAAAATCAGTATCGGACAAAACAATAGGATTCAAAACTGCATTATGAGTCCAAATGAATTGCCAGTGATGCAACTGGTATAATTGATATAGTTTACTAAAATATATGTGAACAGCTAAGCGGAAAAACCAGATATGTCACATTTGGCAGGTTTGTGATATTTTATGTTTAAAATTGTAAGTGAGATAGATCTTTTAAAAAAAAACACTAATTTAAACGCTGACTTTATGTGGCAGGATTGGTGTTGTCCAAGTTTTTCTCTGAACAAAAAATAATCTCCAAATCTACAGGTTAGAGTAGATATTTCAATATTATTCAATTTGTGACATGCCTGGTTTTTCCATAGAACACTTCATTTGTCTCATAGAGACTGCACAATAAAAAAAAGATGAGAAAGAATAATCTATTTTGTGCTGAGATTTAAACACTAGGTTTTGTAATTATGCTTGCCTGTACAAAAAAAAAAACCTTTTTAAAGAGCATTTTTCGAAAAAATCTTTGTAACTTTGATTTACTAAACTGTCTATCAAGAGAGTAACAACTCAACTTGAAAGAAAAATGTGTGAAAACTTATTGAAAATATGAACAACATGACATGAAAAGTCTGCACAAATGAGCAAGATTCAACATAAAAATTGCAGTTTTTTAATAATTAGATGAAAAAAATCAATGCAGATCAGAAATTACACCAGCACCACACACAAGGTATTTCAAAATTATACTCGTAGCATTTTCCATACAAAACCAACCACAAAATAACTTAATATACACACCATGATTTCAGTGACACACACACAAATTTTCACCTAAGCAGAAAAACACTCATCATGATATCACAGCAAAAATGAACCACACTCTCCAAAAATCACACAAGTCTTTCAAAAGCCAAAAAGCCAAATAAAAGCCAAAAATCAATACAAAAGCAGTCTTTCAAAAGATAATAAATAAGTTTTGAAATCAAGTTTTCAACAAAATCCTCCATTTTTATGTTAAAAAAAAAAGTTTCCATTGATACAATTTCTGTAATCACCGGTTTCAATAAATTCATACAAATTTGAGGATCAACACTTTCTTTACGATGGTCAAAGGCATCATTGAAAGTCAATAGGTAAAATGTTTTCTCCATATATCATTTTCTTAGTCCTGTCTAAAGTTGGACTATAAGGTTTAGTCCTTAAGATTGCCTGAACTGAGAGATCTCATTTTGTTTTATACACTTTACATGCTTAGAGATTTTTCAAGCTTTATAAATGCTGGCTGTACACAATCTTTCCTCACAGGCTGCAACTTTTGCTCAACAGTTTCATTATTTTCAATATGATTTTCAGATTCTGTTAACAACGCTTCTCACAAATTCTGACACATCAAATCCTTGCTGGCGAGCTTGTAAATGCTAATCCTTGCTGGCAAGCTTGTAAGTGCCTTTCATCAAATCCTTGCTGGCAAGCTTGTAAGTGCCTTTCATCAAATCCTTGCTGGCAAGCTTGTAAATGCCTTTCATCAAATCCTTGCTGGCAAGCTTGTAAATGCCTTTGATCAAATCCTTGCTGGCTAGCTTGTAAATGACTTTCTTAAGATGAGTGATCTCAAATTTCTCTATGAAGTTTATACAATCAACTCAATCACTGCTTTCAGACTTAACAATGAACTGCCTGTCAAAGCAATAAAAAAAATTGTTTTCATGTTAGTTTAGCTTGAACAGATTTTAAACATTCACAAACTCATATCTTTTTTTTTTTGATACACTAGCCAAAAGCAATACTGAATTTTTTTTTCTGCCATACCCTTTAGACAAACTGATTTAAAGAAGAATAAAATTAAATGAAGAGGAGAATTAGAGAATAATATTGACAGCATATATGCATGTGTCTCGTTTTCACAACAGAATAACCAGATGACCTCTGTCCCTAGTTTTGGCAGGAAAGAAGGATTGTACTCTTCACAAAGCATCTACATACAATCAGTGTGTATGTAACTGGTTATCTCTCTCAGTTTGTTATACCATATAATATTGAAGCATTTCAAATCATACGAATTTTAAAAAAAACACAAGTTTCTTAGTAAAGGTTTGTTTGTCTCTCGATAGGCATCATTTGAAATCTTTTGCAACAATGAGATTTACAGCTTGCTTGAACTTGAAAAAGAATGGGTGATTTTTTATCTTTGAGTCTTCCTTTGCTTTTGAGCATACAGACGTCCAAAATAAGGTGATTTCAGATTTTAAGGCCCTCTCCTGGCCCCTGCTTTTGAATGTTCAAAGAAATAATAATACTGCTTGCAAATTAAAAAAAAAAAAAAACTTTAGAGAAGACAATCGTAATATATGTAATATGATTATTCAAATTGCCTTGGATTGAATATATCTTTTCTGTACTCTAGGAATACTTGCATTTTTGTATATATGTCTGTGGGAATTGATTATTTTTTATAAGCTGATTCCCCCAATAGTGGAAAAATGGAAAAAAAACCTTAGTGACAATCTAAATACAGTAAAGTTAAAGCAGAAAGAGCCTATGTAACAAAAAACTTGGCTGATTTAGAGTCCTGGGATGTGGGTTACCTGATAATGTCTGCCATTTCAGGGGCCTGGTAGATCAGCTTGTGTCCATACCCTAGGTTGGCCTCAAAGGGAACAAATTCTACAGTTTTTGTCTTTTCTGTTCTTGTGGCCTTTGCTTTGTGGTAAAGCTGTGATAGAATAACACTCCATAAAATATTAAATTGGCAAATTTGTTAGGAGGACCAGAAATGTTTACATTTTGACTTAGGCGGTAATTGTGGTTATATGAGAAAGTTTTTATTCCAAATTGTTAGCTTGATATTGTCAAGATTTGAAATTAAGCACTGAAATACAATGACAAAGAGGTTCATAAATTAGCTGCAATATTGACTTAAGGCTCCTTTCTAACAGATTAAAGGGAAATTGGATTTAAGGGTGAGACAAATCATAAATTGTGCTACGAAATGAAGAATCGAAACAAACCTTTTTGCCAAGATGAAACGGAACAACTAAATCATCTTTGGCATGAAGAATCAGAATGTGAGGAGTCACTGAGGAAATACTGTAAATATAAAGTTAAGATGAGAAAAATAAAGGTTCTGGGTTTTTTTGTTTTTTTTTTGGGGGGGGGGGGAGTGCAGTGTTTAATTCATTTACATATAATGAATGAGTTATGAGCTATTCAATTGCTCAGTTGTGTATTTTTAATAGATCTTCCTGTAAAGGTTTCTAGTCTTTTTCGAAATTCTGATGCACATCTATGACAAAAATACATTTTTATGCTGTTTACCTAAAAAGTAAGTAAGTATCGCATAACAGAATCTAACAAATTTTCAAAATTTGCTTTTTTACGATCCTAGACCATTTTTAGATATAAATTTTTTAAAAATGAATTTAAACAGGGAAAAAAAGAATCGAAAACCAATTTTTTTTAAAAATTATTTGTCTCATCATATACAACATGCTCCATAATGAAATCTATCACATTCCCATTTCAAATCTGTAGCAGTTTCTAAATATAGACTTTTCCATGTATAGAAAGTCTACACTACACAATACAGCATGTTTTTAGAAGGTTCTAAAAACTCTAAAATTTTATCAATTTTGTCTCTTGCAGTATGAGGGTGATGATAGAAATCATCAAATACACAAAAAAAAAAAAAAAAGAAAAAAAAAAATATCTAAGTCTAGACATTGGATCTCCTTTTCCTCTCTTGGTGCCATTTTTTTAAAACTTAGCAGTCAAGTGGTGTGAGAGAAAAAAAAATCAAATAACCATCAATTTACTCATCACTAGAAAACTCAAAATTGCATAAGGTACTCTTACTACCTTCATAGCCCCTGAAAACCACCACAAATGATTATGTTAGGAGTAACAGTGCAACATATTATAAAACAATGAGAGATAAACAAATAAAAAAGCTGATTCAAACCTCTCATCACTTTTGAAATAGATGCCCTGGTCGCCAAGGCTTTGCAAGAAGATCCACTCAAACCAAGGCAACCTGCGGTAAGGCTGGAGGGAGAATATGAAAATAAAGCTAACTCTCCTGATGACTGGATGACAAACTGCTTTAGACTAGGGAAAATTAAATACTGGACGAATTCTAATGGTTCTTTTTTTTTTTTTTTTTTTTTTGTCACTTTACAACTGATCATGTAAACATGTTTGTTTTCAGAGATGTAATACCTCACGAGCCCCAGATGTAGAGTTAACCCTTGAAACTCTAGGGATGCTTCTGGCAACCCTTTGTGATGATGCATTGTTATTTTAAATATGCAGGATTTTTTTTTTAATATAGTCTTTTCAACCTACAGACATAGTTATCAATTCTATATATCAGTTTCTATTACTGTGGAGTACCTGGCTAACTCTTTTCCATCAAAACTGATCTTTTCTTCAATTCATTTTTGTACAAGTTTGTTTACACCCGAGTCAACCCTCTCTTTCTTAACGCACTTGAACATCGCCTGTTGTTGAAAAGATTCATACCACAATGACATTGGTTACATAACAAGGTGAAGATCACTGATGTCAAGGTGAATTTTTCTTCAAGTGAGCAGAGCGATTCATTTGAAGGAGGACAGTAATTTATTTTAGACAACAGTTTTTTCTATTTAATTTGTTGTCTCCTTATAAATCTAAAAACTTATTTGGTTAGAGAAAAGATGTGCCTTGACAGAATAGACCTATAGAGAAGTTGTTTCATGATTTTTAAAGCCAAAAAACCTACAAAAGCAAACGGATGGTAAGTGGCAGCGTCTTGCATGTTGTTGAACGGTGCTTCCAATACCACGCCAGCTGGTTCGTCTCCTGAAAGAAAAAAAAACACACACGCACACACACAAAAAATAAATAATAGCTTACTTTTTAATGCTACGAGTGCCAGATAAATGCTTTAATATAGTGAACTTTGCTTAACAGTAAATTCATTGAAACCAAGTATTGTATGATTGATAGAAACATAATGGCTTTCCTATTTTTTATATTTAATGCCATAGTCAATTCCAATGACACAAATTAGATTTTGTTGTTCAATATTTTTTTTATTAAAAAAGACAAAATAATACAAGCAAAGATTTGTAGACCTAAAAGAAGCCGAAAATGTAAGAACAAGTACTGGTATCAACTCAATCAATTCTGACCAACTCGACATGCGCTGGTCTGCATTCCCATGCACCCCTAACCAACACACCATGCTTTTATTGAGTTATTCGGGTTAGATTTACTTGGTCCAAAAACCTGGCAGGGAAGTTGCATTGTTTATAATTTATAAGTTCCAGAAAAACGTTTTTAAGCTACTTTGATAACAATTTTACACTGGTTTTTAAAAGATCCATAAAAATAGCCCCCAACTCAAAAAGTTAAAAAATGGTATGTTCAAAAACCACAAATGAATGAATCACAGAGGGGAAGTTTGTGTTCACACTATCGAGACACCCTACTTTCCTGAGAGATACTAAAATCTGTGCTCACCTTCATCACAAAGAATCTTGGCTAACTTTGTTGTAACTCTGAAAGCAAGCAAAATTTGAAGAGAAAAAAATGAAAAAGATTTCAAAATCATTATCCATAACTGAAATTATTTATTGTGGTAAAGTTTGCAAAAAAGAAATTAGGTTCAATTTAGTTAATAATTTTGTCTAATCAGGTTTAGTAATGAATTCATCCGCTTGCAAATAATTCATATTAGAAGGAAACAAACTCTGCACTATATTCCCATTCCCCAAAAACACAGATCCTATTGCAGTGCCCTGTTAATATTTCTTTTTGTGTGTTGTAGAAGTTGTGTTTCAGATTTAAAGATTACATTTAAATATATGTAAATACTTGTATTCACCTCTTCATCCATTAATACTTCAACAAAGTTTTATTCAATTTCAAGTACCTTTTTTTTTTGCTATGACTAATTATGTGCCAGGAAGAATATGAATAGAAAATAAAGTAGTGAAAAGCCCATAATCTTAGATATTGACTTGAATCTGATTTCTTTAGTTCACAAGTGCTGTTCATCAGCTTTGATGAAACACTAATAATAACTGAGATTAACGTAAAGATGTCCTTAGGCATTATATATATGTGTTGCATATTAACCTGAACAAAACACGTAACAACTGAGAATAACATGACTTGATAAAACACAGTGACATAGACTATAGAAAGCTAACTAATTTCATGACCTAATGAACTTTTCTAACATTGGTTGTCTTTCTCAAAAAGTGAATAACCCTTTGTTTACAAGGGCAAAGATTATCTTGCTCAAAAATAGGTCAAGAGATAAAAAACGAAGAAGAGGTAAGTGATTGCCATCATTTTGAGTTCACAGTTTATCTGAAATTTCACCACTTAGATTCAAGTGCCATGAAGCACTTCGGGAGTCACAAAACCCCTCTCAAGAGGGCAACTTTTAACTTTGAAGTTGAAAACTCTTTACACTGTGCTGGCTTAAAACCATTTAGTTTGGCTGAAGTTTGAACCCAAACTCAAAATAAACGATTGAGTTTCATGATGGATCCTTTCCTTTCAAATTTTATGGTGCCATAGCTTTTGTTTTGGTTTCAGCAGATTTTTAGTATATAGGGGTAAAATATAAAGGGTAGGCACCATGATGGCCCCAATATTCCTTTCATGTTAGTCACTGATTCTGAATAAAAAAAGTATTGGTTGAATTGAAGTGGATTCTACTGTGGGTTCTACATTTTCTAATTCTTCCTTACCCAGTGCCTAGAGAATGACCCCAAAGAAAGATGTTGCTCCCCCCAACCCTTTGTTTGAGCCATTTGTACACAAAGTAGGCATCTTTCACGACTCCTTCTTCAGTGGGCACTCCAGTCGAGTCACCGTAGCCTGGTTTAAAGAAACAAACAAATTCAAATAACTTATAAAAAAATTTTTTCTTTCAAAATATGTGTTAGAACCAGGCTGAAAAAGTTGTCACATGCTGCAAATAACACTTTAAAGGAAAAAAAAATTGATTTTATATATATATATATATATATATATATTTTTTTTTTTTAGTATCCTATGTTTAACAAATTTAAAAATGTGCATCTATACATGGAACAAATATGTCTCTATATCCCATCTTCACCACTGCCAAAGATTGTCAGGCTCAAAGAATCCAACACCCAGCTATGTCAATGACTTCAAAAGTTCAAAATACATCATCTGACTCATGAGGCCCTGATCTCAAGGCATACATGTGTGTAATGGTCTCACAAAGTGAGTCAAGTTGCAGATCTGGATCACTGAGATCAAATCAAAATATTGAAGTAGAGAAGTTAAACTCCCAACGCTGTATGTACCGAAAGTCTATAGCATGTCTATAGAAAGTTTACCACACAGAGAGCTGAGTGGTTCTCACCGCTCTAGGCAATGGTTTTCATTTCAAGCCAATCATGCAAAACCACAACACAACTCTTTTTGTGGGACTGCTACATGTTATATATTTTACATCTGAATGAATCGTCTAAAATATATTCTTTTCAGCATCTGTAACTGTGCTTGACCTCATTTTCCAGAAAAGTTAATCTTTGATATTAGTATGTCAACTCAACCATCAGATTACATGCAAACTTTCAGACTCAACAAACTGTAACAAATTTGCTCAATAAGCCTGTGTCCTCAAACTGTTCAAAATACATTACTCAGTTCTCATATGACATTGACATTGATGAGTACTGGCTCATTGCCAAAAAAAAAATAGAATGAAGTCATCAGTATATGGACCTTGCAGATGTTTTCAAGCCTAGGGCTAAATATGCAGACTGATGCAGTAGGCAACATTCTTAAGTATTGGAGACCAGACAGATTAATTTTTTTTGCATATCATATTATCAATTTTAGATGATGCATCATATCTGTAGTGTCGACTCAAAATGAGACATTTTGCAGGATAATCAGTCAAGCTCAAATAGATTTTATGCTTTCTAGAGAACAAAAACACAACCACTGATTTTTTTTCACTGTAAAAATTTGAGGAATATGAGAACCGTATGCAAATCAACCAGGAGTAAATGAGGCACGAGCTGTTGAAGACACACTTTGGCATGAGAGCCTTTTGTAAAGTTTTATTGACTCTTTAAGATAATAAAAGTATAATGTTCAAAGTCACATAGAGTTTGATAGAATTAGAAAATGACATAGGGATTTTTCTCCAGGTAAATTTAAATTATAAGTTCAACATCATATCCATGACTAAGTATGTCCTAGATGTGCCTGATTTACCCTGGTGCCTCACATATATTTATAAACATCTTTTGTGCTGTAACATGTTTTGTGGTGGCATTAGTTGTAGTAAATAATAGTTTTTTATTTCCTAAACTCTCAAACCATTAATTAATGGGTAATTTTTTTTGATTCCCAGTTTTGTATTTCCCATGTCAATCAGTTTCACAGGATTAGTGTTTTTACAACCACTCACAGAATTTTCTGTTTTCAAGTGATAGTGTGAAAAAAAAAAGTTCATAAAAATGTTAATAAATAAATCCATGACAAAATGAAGTAGTTGGTTTCTTTCTCTAAGTTAGTCTAAATTTCCAGATATAGCAATTATTAACACAGAATCTCCCTTGGACTATTGGAGCATCTACCACTACATATAAATCAAGCTAACTGTTAAATAACTACCACTATTTTATTATCATCCTAGACCTCAATTTTTTTCGCAAATGAACTTGGGAAAAAAAAACAGAACTGTATAACAAGCTAAAAACAATAGGAAACTAAAATATCAAGAGACAATAATTATCTTTGTTCAAGTGCAATATGACATGACACGAATGGACCACTCATGTGACTCATTGAAAAAAAGGCCCTTATCAGAACAAAGCTAATACAATTAAGTCAGTCACTGAAGCTGTGTTGATGTATCTCACCTGATTATAACTGAAAACATTCGAACATCATCATACAATTTGATTTGTGTTGATACTCACCTCTGTAATCTAGCGTGACAACATGAAAGTCAAGATCTGCCAATAGCTTGTACAGTTGAACTCGATGATGTGATCCCCTTGAAAAAGCCATTACGTCAAGAATGTGTAAACATCAAGCTAGGTTAAATTAGTTCATTAGTCAGAGGCTAATAGTATTTAATTTTTTCTTTATTATTATGTTATTATATTGTTTATATATAATCTTATTTCTTTCCATGGTGGATCTAATCATGTGATGGGTGTTGAAGAAAAAGTTACTTTCAGAACATTATCTCTCATCATTAACTATGACATTTCAAGGGTTTTTTTTCTTTATTTATTTTTTTTAGATATATATATACATTTTCTTTTTGCTGGATCTCATCACTTCATTGGCATTTAAGAAAAAGTTACTCTCAGAACATTGCCTCTCAAGGGCTGAACTAAAAACATAATTTTAAATTCACTCACTCATGTAGAGAACAAATTGATGATTCTTATTAATTCTCATTACTCTGGTTGTTTCTTTCTTTCTTTCTTCTGCTTAAAGTTTCCTTCAAAATTCGTTAATTATTTCCATAAATCATCATGAAATACATCTCTTTTTTTTTTTGTCTGCTCTCTCTGGTTTTAAGTTTAAATAGGACACAGTAGCCAAATTTTACTTATTAAATTTGATAAAAAGTGTAATCTTTATAAAATAGATATTTTAGAAAAAAAAAAGGGAAGACCATGACAATCCTCATATCTTTTGCTTTGTATGCACAACATAATTTAAATAATGCCATCATGGGATACCTTGTTCCGCTGTTTCCATGGAGATACAGAAACACTTTTTTTCCATTTCTCAACTGATCTTCATATTCATCCCATGAAATGTGCTCTATCTCGTCTTGCAGACTTTTGGGCAACACATGCCTGGAAAGTTTGCAATTTTTTTTCTTTTTGTTTTACACATGGTAGGAAAAAATTCAATGAAAGAAGATACTCAAATCAAAGAGACAGACATGAGTATTACCCATCCCTCAAAAATTCATAACCTTTAAATGCCTGAAATCAATTTTTTTTTCTTAAATCAGATATCCCTCTTGATATTTGATCAGCAGAAATGAAAATATTTTTGTCACTCTTATGGAACATTCTTCATAAATTCCAGTCCTTTCCATTGAAAAGTTTGTTTATAGAAATTTACAAAAACCCATTAACTTTGCTTCAACTGGCTACCTAGAAAAAGTTGCTGGACAATCACAATAGGTCTTCTAGGTTCTCTAAAAATAGGCACTTTGGATTTTGGAAAATGGTGGACAGGAGATATAAATCTTAAGACAGGTGGAGAGAAAAGGTTTAAGCTAATTGTATAATATAATGAAACTACATACAAGACTAAAGAAAACCACCAAAGTTAAATGAAACAAAAAAAATTCTGAGATTACCACGTGCCAACTGTGACGTTATCTTCCACATTCAAATAGAAATGTCTGGTATTGAGCAAACCAAAATCAGCTGGAGAGGACAAATTTATAAAAGGTGGCCAGCGCACTGTCAGAAAAGCAAAGAAAATAATAAAGTTTGAGACATTTCAATCATCATTCAATTAAAAAATGTCCACTTTCTCTTACTTTCCATAACGTTTTTCACACAATTAAAATTGCTGGGAAGGTGATAACTAGACTCATATGCCCCTCCATTATCACTAGTCCCCACTTTGTTTGTTGATTACAATGACTGAAATTGATAAGAGGGATGGCCACTGGTTACACAGCTCATCACAAGCTGAAATACAAAAGGCTTGACAGGAGGGGAGATGGTGTAGGGTGGCTGGCATTTTCTGAACTGGTCCATTTCAGCCACCAAATTGGCCATCCGATCAGCCATTGGCATTGTTTATTCGCCCTGTGTTAGCATGCCTGAGAGAGATACTGAAAGTGAGAGAGACTGGCAAAAAGAAAGTTTGTACACTGTATAAGAGGAAAAGGATAAGTTACAGGATTACATGCTGCGTGCATGGGCAGAATATCACCATCTGTCAAAGACACAAAAAGAGAGTAAGGTTTTCTTTTGTGTATATCAACTTGGTGTGTGTGCCTACCATCCTACATTTGAGAAAGAGCCTTTCATTTTTGTTTTCATTTTTATATGGACACGATAAAATATTTATTTGAGGTCACTGAGGCGCTGGTGCAACTTTCATATCTTGTCTTTAATTTTTAAAAGATTTTGAGTATCTTTATATTGCCATTCCCTTGTATGGTTATATAAGGTAAAAGATGGTAACTTAAAAACCTAACAGGTTATATTTCTTTTGTCTTTTTAAAGTTTTAAACGCCTTTAGCAATTTACAATGCCATAACTTTAAAGTGGCATGAAGGCAATTCTAAGCTCGCTGACCATTTGCCTTTTTTAAAGTGCATTTGGGAACTCAGTGGGGAAAGTTGATTTTTTTTACTTGATGATAGCTAACATCGTAATGTAGAAAATTGACCTCAAGACTTTTGTAATTCTTGGGAATCCACTGCTTTGTCTAAGGTCACCACATTTATCTAAATCCTCAGCAGTCACCAAGGACAGGTTTGGCTATACATCAAGCTACTTTCATTGAGTAAAAAAATTCATCCATCATATTAATTAAGTTTTAGCAACTATTCAAAAGCTCCAAGTTTGTTTAAATTCTTTACAATTAAACTGAACAATTCTCTAGGCTGACTGAGTCACATCGAAGGTGTAAAGAAAATTTATTAGCACTTATGAAAAAAAAAATTTTTAAATGACATTTAAGAAGAAAAAATACTACACAGTTAGAGTATTCAGATCGAGATATTAAGCTGGGACAAGGATCTGTTGTATATTCAAATTAGGGTCTTGGATCAGAATGCAAACTTTTTAAAAGCAAATTAAGCCATATATTTTTTGCTAGCATCATTTTTTTTTTCTTTTATCAATCCATAATATATTTAACTTTTAAATTGAAATGTAAAAAATACTCACACAGGTTTGCAAAAACCACTCTGGGCATAATCCAAGGATTAGACTTGACGAAAATTGGGATGCCTATGTAAATCAAGAACAAGGTGAGCAGTGTTGTCTTCACTGTGAAGAAGAAGGCTGGAGCTTGCTGGTGAGCATATCTGCAGAGGGACAAAAACTTCTGTTTGAAAGCATCAAAACATTGACATTTCCATACTCATGATAGGGCTTTTGATTTGATACTCTTACCAGATTAAAATATTTTAAAGTCTCATAAAACGTGTTCTCAAGTAGAACAATTGTGTCAGTTGAAAATGATGGAGGATTTTTTTTATGGAGGCAGAAAGATTAAGGAAGAAAAAGAAAAAAAAATGTACACAATTTCTTGATGGTTTGTCTGCTCACTTTCCTTCAAAGGCTTCTATTATTAATTATAATGGTGTCAAATATTTTAATAAAAATCTTGACAATCGTTTCATTTTTAAATGCTGTGTATAATCTAGACGCTAGCTCAAACTTGCATCTTGGAAGGGTCTTTTTTTTTTTCAACCCAGATCTCAGAAACTAGATCTAATCTAGATCTAGAATTGCAATCGCTTTGGCAACCGATCTTACAAATATGTATTGTAAGAACTGGTTTGACCAAAAGGGAATTTCTTTGCGAATTATCTTCATCGTGTTGAAATTTGCCCATCGTCCTTGACCAGTGTTCATCCACTAAAACAATCTCTTCACAAGTCACGGAACCAGCTCAAGGGGTCAAAGTCCACCACAAGATATTCGCCTTCTTGTAATTATTCTTTCGTTTATGTCGTAGATCTAGACTTTCTTGAAAACAAATCTTGGTTTGTACATACTCACCTCCAGTATGAATGCACAAACGGTAAATTTTCGTTTGAAACTTTTGGTATTTTTCTTGAGGCCGGCAAGCTGTCTCTAGACGTGATGTTCATGGTCAGTGTTGAAAATTAAGCCAGAGTCAGGAAGAGTGGAGCCCACCGTTAGGCCAGTGTTTACAACTTTACCTTGAGTGACTGGCTGTGACTGCTATGAAGCGCAGCTGACCCAACCCTGAAAACTTTTCAACCAATGAAATGCTCATGATTTGTTTACAGGTAAAAGTTTTTGAAGTAATCTCCCTTGAGCTATAGCAAAAAAATTTTTCTTTATTTTCTTTTTCTAATCATTATATACCTTTATTTGACAAACTTTGAATGAATGAAGAGAGATATGTTTTAAATTTATTCCATTCCTTATACTTTTGATTCAATTTAAATGGAAAATGTACTGCTGCTCTTTTATTTTAAAATGATTTAGACTAGAAATTTTGCCAAAGCATAAGTCAGGAAAGAAAGCTTCCCTTCTCGAATTGCCAGCTATATAAATCGCAAATTATAATATTACGATTTTGAACCCTCTCTTTCAAAATTAATAAATATTGAAATGTATTAGGAAAGCTGTCCCTGATGATTTTTTTTTAAGGATAAGCAGACCTAAGCCTATGTTTATATTCTATGCTACAATTATTAGAGTAGCCTCCCTTTGTGTGGTTTTGTAAACATGGCTAAAAATACCTCCACGCGTTATACAACATCGAAGAAAACTTGCCTGAGCTTTACTAGATTTTGTAACATTCCATTAGAGCCTCCAGGCTTGCCAACGTCGGAGCTCAGGTCACTGATGGTAGTAGTTGTACATAAAAACCTAAATTCTACACTCACTCTAGATCTATGTACCTTACCATTCGGTTATAGTGAAGCCATCTTTCTTTGCAAGGTTAGGACAGATTTAGGAGTAGTCTGCCAAGACCTGCAAGCATTTCGGGCTTCGATTGAGATAAGTATGTATTCCAAACGCTTTTTATTCGGCTTTCGCATTTTACCTTGTCCCATTTTGGATTTTTTTTTTTTTTTTTTAATAAACATTTTGCTTGATCGTTATCTTTATCAGTATTTCATAAAACAATTGCTTTGTTATATAGTGACTCATATGATTATATTAGTATTACAATTGCCCTGCCTTCTCTTTTGTGCTCTCTCTCTCTCTCTCTCTCTCTCTCTCTCTCCCTCTCTCTCTCTCTCTCCCTCTCTAAGCCTTGCCATGAATTTCGAATTGATCATAATTAAATTTGCGTCAAATAAACTTGCCTTTAAATTTTGAACGTATCAAAAAAAAAATATCTGTGAGTCCCTTAGTCTGGCAAATCGTACGCACAGGGGCTATCAATGGGGTCAACTTTGTATATTTGTTTTGTTGTTGTTTTTGTTTAAGTTTTTTTTCTGTGTTTTTTGTGCCTGTTTTGTTTTGTTTTGGTTGGGTTTTTTTGTTTTGTTCAAGCTTTGTGAGGTTGTTTACTTTTGCATCATCAGCCGGTTTAACCCTCGTCGAGTCTAAAACTGGGAGACTCACTGCCCTAGCTACGCAATTTGGTATTGGTGGAAAGCGCAGAGCGAACAGTTTAAATCAGTGGTCCCCACTGGGAATTGAACCAATGACCAAACATCACACAGATTGCGCTATCATTCCCTGTTGTACATTGCACTGTAATCGGAATATTGGCTGACAAACAAAAAACAGGGTCACAATAGTTTCTTATCCCGCTTCCTATTAGATTTATCGACCTTTATTTGTTTACCTTCTAACCTGGTTTTGTGGGGGGGAAAATCATGAAACGTTAGAAGTACTCATCTTCCTGAAAGAGCTTTGTTTATTCTAATGATCAAGGTCGCAAGCAAACGTTTGCGAATTTCCTATCGGGATTGTGAAGAGATAATGTTTCAGTGTTACCTACAGTGTTTTCACATTCAAATTTATCGTATTCAGTTTATCTAATCTCTAAATCAATATTTTTGAAGGATACCGTAATCTAAAAAGCTAACATTTTCGTGCAAACAGTAAAAAAAAAAAAATGCAAAGCTGCTATTTTGTGGCGTAAAAACCTTCAATAGTTACGGATATACAGTAGACACATGTAAGTACATTGGTCAGTAACCCAACCGTTCTTGTATAAAGTGAGTATTCACGTAGCTGATTCTGAGCGTGAGCGACACGGACCGAAGAAGAGGAGAGATCTAGCTTGGTGGTATCGATTCTTGATTATTCAACATAGGCCTGCAGTACCGCACCTGAATCCTGACCTAGACCTGTTGCATTATGTATACATGTACATAGCTTTAGCCAAGGCCCGCACTGGAAGCGACGCGTCATGGCTAAACTTGAAGGACTGATGTCGCAGTTACCGACAAGTTATTCTGTAGTTTACCGTTTCCGATGGAACATCGCCAGTTTACACGCTATTTCTTCAGTACCATCAAAAAGCGTCGGCATGGATGCGCATTGTATTTTATTATAGAAAATTCGTGTTAGAGTGTAAGGGGGTGGGAGTGGGGGGTCTATCTGTCTATTCGCGTGATGGTGGCCGAAAATTGTATTTAAAAAAAAAAGTAAGAAAGTCAATATTGAGAGGTGATCAACACTTTTTTTTTAAAGAAGTTACAAAATCTGAAAGTTAGCAACCTGTTGTTCTCACATTAAAACAAAGCGGGAATGAGAGGGTTGTTTTCATACAATCCTGCTCTCTGTTTCTCTCAGATACACACACACACACATAGTTTGTGCCTTAAAGGAGGTAGTCATTGTTCTTTTCATATACATCCCACTACTCCCTCCCTCTCTCTCTCTCTTTCCCTCTCTTTCTCTTTTTCGCTCTCTCTCTCTTTAACATACATGTAGTCAAACAAATTTTGAAATTTTTAGCAAACTTGTAAGAACCCTCTGGTCGGGCTCAAGTCCACCACTCGGGCCCAGTCATATGGTGGCTGAAAACTTGAAATCATCAAGTCGTGGTAGGCCAGCTTTATGGCTCATACAAAACACATCAGGAGAGAGACACGGGATGGCGTGCGAAAAGAGGGAAAGACAGGCAAACAGAGAGAGGAGAGAGAGAGAAATG
>BLXT01001356.1:402198-413380 GCA_019648995.1 Plakobranchus ocellatus
GAGTCTTACTTAAATCATTTAGTATTGGCTGTCAAGTAGTCTAGCTATTACACGAAGTCATTAGAGACACAATTGTCCATCAGTCTAGTCATCACTTTATCTAGTTAGTGCAGCAGAGCACGAGCTGTTCCTCCACAGGAGCTCAGGCTTTCTTGCCCCCTCTAGTTTTTTTTTAAGATGTATTGTTTTTCTTTTCTTTCTCTCTCTCTCTCTCTCTCTCTCTCTCTCTCTCTCTCTCTCTCTCTCTTTCTCACTTTCTTTCTCAATTTCTCTGTCTCTCGCCTCTGTACATCTTATTATTTCTTATCCTATTTGTCCCGGGGACGTCGGTGCCTCAGTGGCTAGCGAGTCCGCCCTGAGATCTGCAGTGACCCTTCTGTCGCGGGTTCGAGCCCCTCCACCGGCGCCCTGGCCTGACGGAGGGCCTGAAAGCCATAGATCACCTTTCTAAGGAGTGGCTATATACCAAAAACCCAAAAACCTTTCTCTTTGTCCCAAAAGACTTTTTAAAATATTTTTTTTTCATTTATTTCTCCTTCTTACATTTTTGTGATATAATATAAAAAAAAATGACTTGAAACAGTGAGTTAAGAACGAGATGAAAGTATGAAGATGAGAATGAGTTAGGAACATGATGAAAGTATGAAGACGATTATTGTGTTGTGAGAAATCATCTCCTTAATAAATGAAGGAAGAAAAATTATCCTTTGGACTTGACTTCGTGAATAATTAATATCTTTTCTGGGCAGTCAAAGGGGGAATAAGATTTCTGTGGAAATATGTCTTAAAAAATAAATAAATAAAAGAAGTAATAGCACTGGGAAAAAACCACCCATTAATTTTAGAATATTTAGCTTGAATCTCTCAGTAGATACTTTTCTATCATTTCTTAAAAAATTATTTTCACGTATAGAATTTTTTAAAATCTAAATTTCTTAATAAACAAGTAGGATTGAATGATAGGTGACCTACATCAAAAGATCATAATTCTGATGCTTTTATCTCATCCAATTCCTTGTTGGCGCCTTGTTAAAGATCACAGTTACGTAAACTCATGTCAGGGAAATGGAAAGATTGTAGTCTCGTAAAAACAAATAACGGAAATGTGATTTATCGTCCTTCGAGAAATAACTCTTCAAAGTGTTATTACTTTTTATGGAGAAACTAATAATGAGATGTTGAAGTACTGTATAAAATATATGAGGTTGTTGTAGTTTAAGAGGAACTCGGCTAAAAAAACTTTTTGATGTTGTGAAATTTGCCGATAATAAATATACCGTGTACAATATGCTTGAAGTACATCACTCCTGCGAAAGGTTTTAAACCATTAAAATGAAACTTTAAATCAAGCTCAAAGCCGAAGTCACAGTTGTAAACTATGATTCATTTTCATATTAACAAGCGCTATGTTAGCGAAAAAATACATTCATTTAAGTTCACAAAACATTAAAAATTCAGTCTGGATGCAAAGAATTATTAAACTTCAGTAGGTAAAGAATTGAAGGAAAAGCGCATCATTTGGGCCTCAAATTCAGATTCAGAGAGAAAATTTTTCACCATAGCTCGAAAAAAAAAATCCTTTTTTTAAAAGGGCGGGCAAATAAACATAATAAAAACTCATCTAGATCTGATTCCATCGGTTTTCGATACAAAGGAATTAAATCCGCTTAAATATGCCCACTGTAAGCTTTTCAATGTCTTTGAAGGTCTGAAACATTTTTAACCTATTTTCTAAAAATGAGCACGCCATAGTGTCAAGAACTATTTGTGCAGCCCTAGATCTCTAGCTTGTCCGCCCTTCCTAGAGGACTATAGATAGATTAGGTTTCTCCACTGTATCGAGAACATTCTATTGTGGTTTGGTCATTGCGACTTTAAATCGCGCAGTTCAGGTGTTGAGGCCTCTTCAAATGATTCGGTCACCGCAATTTAAACATTTTAGAGGATCGATACATCAGGACACAATCTTATGAAATTTGCAATAGCGAGAACTGGACAGCAATATAATTGTTAGTCTATGCCAACATATTGGCGTTTTAAAACCTCGAAAGGAACAGTGAAAAAAAGAGGAAAGGGGTGGTGGTGGTGGGGGGTTGGGGGGGGGCGGCTAATAAGAGAATCCTGCTCACTAGAGTTACTAAAGTTGCAATCAAATAAGATCCTGAGTTGTTTTCTGCACTGCATGATTTATTCTTTTTTCCATTCTTTTTTTTCCACTTTGAAAAAAAAAATATGGGTTGTTTTTTTTTACTTTTTACAGAGCATGTTGGCTGTGGTAGTTTACGGAAGCAGTTGGTCGCACTTATGTTATTTTGCATTTCCGAAAATCTGCATGTGTTGCCTATATGCGAGTGAGGTTTTATCTGGCTTGTTCTGGTAGAGTCCGTTCATCTTAAATTGGTGATCTCAGACCTTGGTTGTAGCCATAGATGAGCACTAAAAGCCGATTGTAAAGCTGAAATCATTACAAGTAACTCGCATAGACCTCAGAGGTACAAGCGTTTCGTTTGCATTGGCCCTTGCTCGACAGGTGCATATTTATATAATATGACAAAAATATGACTTAAATGTCATCGAGCAAACTTACATGTAACCGACCTAATTATTATTTTTACATTAGATGCCATAATTTATTGAGCTGTTAAAATCAGAGATGCATTTTAATGCCTGTGTAGATTTTTCTGTGCTTGAGACTTCATGATTAAACATGATTATAGGTATGCTTCATATATTCTTTGGAAAAAAGAAGAAAACAAGGATCTCATAATCTTAGTAGGTACACAGAGAGCTTGATGAGGCTGGTGAAAACCTGTTGCTGTTGTTCTAGATACGCAACGATGCGGTTAAAAACTTGTTGCTGTTGTTCTACATGCGCAACGCTACATCACTAAACCATAGAGTCTGGCATTAAGCGATACAAGTTGTGCACTCTCAGAGTTTGACCTTTAAACTTGTCTAAATGTGACAGACTAGAATGTGAAGGTTCGAAACTCTTGCACATCTGTCAGTATCATGCTAGATTTTTGCTAGATATTGATTACTTATGTGAAAAAGAGGAAAAATGTTTGATAGCTAAAACTATACAGTAACCGCCGTGTGTGGAACTATCAAACAATAAGCACACTATTATTATGTGTATAAACCCAAGGTTCTCGTATCCATGAGGGAGGAATACATAACAAAAACTGCTAGAGTAAAACAGACTTAGTGTCTACATGTAAAATACAGGCATGTACATCATTCAGAGGATGTCAGCTACTCCTTATAAATTAATTCGCATCCTTTTTTCTCATTTCTCTCTATATCTCTGTCTGTCTGTCTGTCTGTCTGTCTCTCTCTCTCTCTCTCTCTCTCTCTCTCTCTCTCTCTTTCTCTCTCTCTGTCTCTCTCTCTCTCGCTCTCGCTCTCTTTCTCTCTCTCTCTCTCTCTCTCTCTCTCTCTCTCTCTCTCGCACTCCATTTCCTTCCCTTTCTTCTTCCCATTATTTATCTCTCTCCCTGTCAACTCTCTCTCTCTCTTTCTCTCTCTCTCTCTCTCTCTCTCTTTCTCTCTCTCTCTCTCTCTCTCTCTCTCTCTCTCTCTCTCTCTCCTCGCGTTTTGTTCTCTTACATACACGTATACTATAGGTTAAGGTAAGGCATTAGCTTAACTTCAAATTTGGAAGGAATTTCAAATACTTTCGTTCAAAAAAAGCTAATGAATGATTATAATAGAAACTTCATTGCTTACTTATATGCTTTCCTAAAACGTAGAAAAAGTAAAGAAGATACAGTTTTGAGTTGTTTCCATATATAACGTTGTAGAGACTAGACTTGCCTATTTTTTCAAAGAAAATATCAATTCTGTTGTTGTTGTTGTTTTTGTCATTTTTCTTAAACCGAATACGGTCAGTTTAAGAATCATGGGACCGGGCTTCATGCATATTCATGTATTACAGTAAAGTAACAAGCATTGTTCCCCTTATATTTATCGTAATTGTCAGTGTAGGCTCTGTATTTGTGCGAGCCTTGTTTCTCAGGTAATAAATATTGGTGCATGTAGTTGGATCATTCGAAAAAGTGTCCTAAACTCAAAGGCTTATGTTGATATGCGAAGAGAAAGCGGATTGATTGAAAGAAAAATGAACGAGTACGTTCAGGAGATCACGAAAAAAGAAGAGGAAAAAGAGGGAGGGGGAGTAAGAGGAAAGAGAATAGTAGCAGCAGATGGAGCAGTCAGAGAAAATGATACGAAAGACCTAACGAAAATGAAAATCAAAATGACAGTAAGAAAATGTATGAGAGGCCTACAGGGAATAAAACAGCAAACAAACAGTTTAAAAAATAATGTAACACAATCACACCAAGTTTACATCATTATATATCTAAAATTATTTTTCCACCAACAGTACTTTTAATACAGGTAACGTCTCTTTTGCTGAATTTTTAAACGTGAAAGATCCTTCGGAAAGTAGGCAGGTTGAATACGTGTACATTTAATAAGGCTACACGGGCAATATTTCAATGTTATTCTAACATAACTAGATTTATATAAAACATTGTTTTCTCTCTCTCTGTTTCTCTCCTCAGCACGGCCCTTGCCCCTGGCGCTAGTCTTGATGCTTGCTCTCCTCATTGTCTCTACAGTCACATGAAACAGCATGACTATTTGAATATTTTTTATTATTATATTATGTGCTTGCCAAGTATTATGATATTGTAATGCTGCAAGGTTTCTTTGTTTTTCTGGTTCTAGCAATGAATTATTAGATTAATTTTTCACTCTAGCTCTGACTTATGTATTGGTGCCTCTTTAGTCCAATGTGCTCCATGGTATCAGGCGACAGGTCGAGGAAAGTCAGGCTGGAAGTGGAGAACGTAGAGCTCGTAACAGTACATCATTGTATTGTTGTAGCAGAATTTAAAATTAAATTTTACTCTCGCATGTCCTCGGATCAGTCTAGATCTAGAAATCAGCCCAGCATTTTATGTGCAAAACATGTCCACAGGCTGACATATTGTATGTGCGGACTGAAGAGTTTTGAGAAGTTTGCTGGCAGATCTTACATCTGGCTTGCTGCTTTATATATTTTCCTTATATATATATATATATATATATATATATATATATATATATATATATATATATATATATATATATATATATATATATATGAAAAGGCCACGTTTGAGGCAAAGTAGAGCTAAAAAAAGATTAACTGAACCTTTACTGTGTTTCGTTTGAACGTATTATTTCTACAAGAAGAGAAAAATTAACAGAAATCTCTTCGTATTGACGTTAATGCGACAACTTGCATTGTGTTTCTCATCTGCTGGTATTTTTTATCGACTTTAGTCGTTCTGTAGCCTGGTTCTATAAAGTACACGTTAAGACTTTATTTATGTAAGTAAGCCATATTAATGCCACTCATTTTACTCATTTTATTTTTTCCTTCCTTTTCCTTAACCCTAAAACTGCCAAGAGCCGTTAAATCAGCCAAATTTTGAATGCCCCATTTTTGTGTGGGAAAACTTTAGATATTCCTTTTAAAATCAATATATCGTACAACAATCAAATGTACATGGTTTTATTCTATATGGCACTCCTTGAATTAATAAAATGGTAAAGATTTTCAGTGATATGTTAATGTACTAAATCTTTGGCTGAGTTGGTAAAATGGGAAAGATTTTCAGTGGTATGGTAATATAGTAAATCTTTGGAGCTAGCCATGCATTACCGTTCTCGTTTCTAAGTAACGGCTCTTGATATGACGTTAACTTTAAGCTTTTCTAAAAATTTTAATCGTCTTGTAAGCCTACATAAAAAAAATGTTATTTCAACCAGCTAGAGAACGGGTGATTGTCCAAAGTAACAAGCTTACAATACTAATGTATGAAGAGCTAAAAGATGTACATGTACCTCTAAGCCCAGACTACCTCAGCTTAACATGAGAAAAATAATCAGCTTAGACGGAATTCATCACAGCTGAGGTTTATTAATTCTGCTGTCTTATGTATAATAAAGAAAGATGAAAGACTCTCTTGGAATAATTCCACATGCCAGTAAAGGATCAGATCCTTGTAAACCTGAACTCGTTTGGCTGATGACCTTTCGAATGCCAATGTTGTGATAATTGGGACCTTTGACTGAGCACCCCTGTAAACAGTCAAAATAGGTGTTTGGACTCATCTGGAAACTAGCAATAAGCATGAAATAGCACATAGATTTTTTTCCTTTTTATGTCGTTTTAGTACAAAAGTGGTTTTGAAAGTTAAAGGTTAGTATTTTCATGTTTTTAAATTATAAGAATTGATGTTATCTAATTATGAACCTGTGCAGTTGTTGTCTCCAGCATTACTCTAGCATTACTTCTTCCATTGTCAGGGTAGCCTATTTGAATCCAGCCAAGAATGTAGCGAATATTGAATTTACCATTATTGGTTGAAATGAAATACCATCCAGCCAATATACAACTTGTATGATATAGGCCTCAATGTGTGTTAACCCTACAGCACTGGAACCCGCGAATTACCACAGAAACATTCATTGTGCGGAAGACATATAAGCTTACATATTTTAAGGAAAGTGTAGGGTTTTAACTACAATGTTTCATTTTGTTAACTTAACGAATGCGCAGCATTGAATTCTTGGAAGCCTCTGAACAATTCGACACTACGAAGATTTACTTCGATAGCTTAATGAGGGAACGGAACAAATCAACACAACAATTAATTGTAATAGCTTTATGGAGGAATGAAACGAATCAGCAATGCAATAATTTTTTTAAAGAAGTTGGTGAGAACGCAATATTAAAATTCTAGACATAACCTTGCCAAGTTTCCGTCGAATTGGTTGAACTCTGAAACTTTTTTGCGGCGGCGCCATTTTATTTATTGTACGAATTGAAATCAATGTTTTACAATTCTTATTGACTTAAGAACACCATTTTAATTGTCAATGGTTTTTACTATTTTCTTATTGTTTCTGTCAAATTCAAATCTGTTTTTTTTTTTCCTTTTTATTTCTTTATTTATTTTTTTAATTTTTGGAGGGAAGGTTACGCAATAAAATACCAAAAATGTTATCCCTGTTTTTGCATATTATAATATATTATTGTCTTTGTCATTGTCAGTGATCTCTGTGCATATTCAATGGCGTTTTGTCCCGTGGGTTTTTTGAAGATAATTGAGGCAAAAGCACCGAGTGATAATGATAGAGATCATTAAATTTCGTTTCGTTCTACTGATTACTTTCTAGTCTGTATCGTCAATCACATCACACAATAATGCTCCACACCTAGTTGCGAAGCATCTTCGTGGTTTTCCTCTAAACACTAGCATTGTTTTGGTTTATATCCATTTTCATTCTTTCAAATCGATGTATATTTTAATCCCTTTGTTATGTTGAATATTTTTTTACTGCTGAAAAATAGGAGTACCGGTAACAAAGAAATTTACAAAATCTGATGTAATCCACAAAAAAAAAAAAGAAAAAACCCACAAAGTGCTACATGGTAGTAAAGATCACATTAGCATGCTTTAATTTGTCTGCAGTGCACCCATTTCGGACCGAGCCAATCCATTTAATCTTAAGCAATTTATATTTTAACCGCTTCTTCGAAAACAGAGATAGGAGTAGGTTATGATCACGGTTGGTGCTTTATATAGAAGGTATCAAACATGATGTAATTGTTTGTTTTTAAATTGTAAAATAGTCACGCTTGGCCGTGGCATTTAATCTGTATAAAAATTTGAACAATGCTTTAAATTAATAAACATATTTATACATATTATAAAAAAAAAATAATAATAAAAAATCGAGCGACTAAAATTGCTACCATTTTTTTTCTCTCATTTATTGTACATCGAAGTCTGGAAAAGATCGAGATTTAGACTTACATGAAAAGAAAAAGATTTTGCTTGTTTTTGGACCAGAGAGTTATATAAAGACGTGAGATCTGACAGATGTGTCGCTGCGTCATTTAATCGTGAAAACAAAAAAAGAAACGGATAATCCAACTTCACCACAGAATTTTCATTTTTCACAAATGTCTAAGCATGGCTTTTGTTACGCTGCACACCATCCCTTCCACAATTTTGTATGCTGTTTGATCATATGAATTGCACATAACCGGTTAATAAAATAATATGAAATTAGCTTGCATTTTTATGTTTATATCCCCACTGAAGAATGTTTTGCATAAAAAAGTTTGTGCATGTAATACACTTAAGTAAACTAAGCTACCTAGTATGTCTATGTATACTTAATTTCAACCATTGTTCAGTTTAAAACAGTACTGTACAAATCAAACTTCTGGAAAGTACAAATGTTGTTTCAGACAAAAAAATACATAGGTTTACAAAGTTGCAAGAGATGAAAATTTGTAGCTATTAATATATTTTTCCTTCTTTTTAATTTCGGCAGAAAAAGTGTATAGGGCAAGTAGCTGAACTGGCAATCGATGGAATGGTAGCATACATGAAGAGTCTATCAATTTCGATTGATTTTAGAAGAAGTGGAATTGAAGGTAGAAATAGTAGAATAAGAAAAGAAGGAGTAGGGGAGAAGGAGGTAGAAGATGATGATGATGGTGATGATGATGATACTATTACTATATCCAGCTATTGTTTAATGTAATTATAAATTTATATTCCAACATGTTTGCATAAGCTTTGCCTTGCTCTAGAAAGAGTAATTTCTGAACAAAATTATTGGGCAAAGTCTTACCATCAATTATCATCATCATCATCAATGGCTTTTTCATAGCATCTCTGGCTAACTGGTTGTACAATCTTGGTGGCCTTTTGCCGCCAGTAATAATATATTATATACCGGTATTATACGTTTTCTCCACAGCGAGGAGCAACTACAACCAATACAGGTCAAGCAACACACAAGACAGACAAAGATCTAGATATCCTTACCGCTCCAGATCTGTTGTGGGGTCTGCAAATGCTCGTAATTCCAGCAGCAGACGGGACAGAACGCCAAGCTCTAGAAGCAGATCTGCAGCCTCACGTTCATGGACGAGTCAGCGACGCACACAGCAAGGGGGCGCCACTGTACGGGAAACTCGCGATGGACGCCAACAATATCGAAGGACATGGCGGAATCAGAGAACCAATACAAACACAAGAAGCAGTTCTGGTGTTTCCTCAACAGCTGGTGCTGTTGGGGTTAAAGATCCCTCCAGGTCACATCTACACGATAACAAAAGGGAGAGACACTATGGGGCACGGGCAGAAATAGAGAGCAGACGGTACAGACAACTCCAGGCCGAATCGGAGAGAAGAAGACAAAATGAACGTCGAGCTGAAATGGAGAGGGGAAGAAGGGCTAAGATCGAAAGAAGAAGGAAAGTTGAAATGGAAAGAATGGAGCCTGGCCAAGAAAGGACAATAAATGCTGAAGTGGAAAGAAGGAGGAAACTTAGCATGGAAAGGTTAAGAAATGCTGAGATTGAAAGAAGGAGAAAACTTAATATGGAAAGATTAAGAAATGCTGAGATAGAAAGAAGAAGGAAACTTAACACGGAAAGGTTAAGAAATGCTGAGATAGAAAGAAGAAGGAAACTGAACACGGAAAGGTTAAAAAATGCAGAGATTGTTCGAAGTTGGGATCGTGAAACTGAAAGAAAATGGAAGCTTGAAATGGAAAGAAAAAGGATGGAGATGGAAAGGAGGAGAAATGAAATGAAAAATGTAGGGATAGAAAGAATGAATGAACATAGATCACATAATAGAGCGAATTCAGAAACTACATCGGATAGTGAGAGAAGGGCTGAACAACGGAGGGGAGAGATAGAAAGAATGAGAAAACGTGAAATGGAAAGAGAGAAAAGGAATGGAATATCACATAACGTACCCAGATGGGATGGTGAAAGAAGGGCGGAAGAAGAGAGAAGAAAGATAGAAATGGAAAGAAGAAGGACTGAAATGGAAAGAGAGAGACGGGCGGATCTTGAAAGAAGAAAGATGGAAGAGGAAAGAAGAAAAAGAATCGAGATGGAGAGAAAGAGACGGGCGGATCTTGAGAGAAGAAAGAATACCAGAAATTCTGAACTTGAGAGACGGTGGCAAAGCGCATTTATTACACCCGCCCCCCACAGAAGAACAACCCTTTTGAGCAGGAACGAAGAAGACACAAGAGGAAACAAGGCCCGTAACTCTGATGCTGAGAGAAGAAGGATAGCCGCTCGCCGGGCAGAAGAGAACGCACGGCGGGCTGCTGAAGAAAAGCGCAGAAGGTCATCGTACAGCAGTCGCAGAGCGAACGAGAGGGAAATGATGATCACACAAAGATCTAACTTAAGCGCAGAAGAGAGGAGAAGAGAGTATTGGCGTAGGATCACAGAGCAACAACGACGAGAGAGTGCTCGCCGAGCCGAAGAGGAAAGAAGAGACAGTTTCCGTAGAGCAGAGATAGGCCGGAACCGGGACAGGCACTCTGACACTCGTGAGCGAAGAAGGACCGAAGTCTTGGACAGACGGAAGAGTCAGTGGAATACCACAAACAGGCCTGCTGCCAGAGGATATGAGAAGTTTGAAGATCCCAGAGCCAGAGAAAGGTATCCGCGCCACAATGTTAGGCCCACTCACAGGCCGAGAGAAAGCGCTTTGGACAGGCGCTCTGAGAGCAGAAGATATCGCCCTGAGACAAGGTGGACAGAAAGGGACACAGGACGATCTGATCGAGTCAGACCTTCCCGGTACCGCTCTTCCTATTGGTCCGGCGCCAAATCTCCAGCATTCCATGGCTATGCACGATCCTCTAAAACGACAGGGCATCAGGGTACGGCCTCCATCCACAGGGGCGCAGCATAGATAGTAATAGTAACCCTCTGCATCATGTCCTCCATGAAGAGGTGATTTCGTGTGTCGGATGTTAACACACACACACACTTTTAAAAAATATTATTCTAACAAGCCAATACTATCTATGAAGATGATACTTCTACCGATTATCAATATTGTCTCTGTCTTCAAAAAGTATTTAGATAGATTTATACTTATTTATCATTGTATGTTAACGTTATTTTTTTTTCTTTTGTTTCCTTTTTTTTTTTAAATAAATATATTCATAATGTAAGCTATTGCTGCGCCTACTTCCAACAAAAAAGGAAAAAACAAAAAAAAACTGGGATCCAACAAGGGTAAACCTATATAAAAACTCTTTTTTGTGAGTTGGTTTTTTTTTTTTTTTT
>BLXT01001356.1:433670-444088 GCA_019648995.1 Plakobranchus ocellatus
AACTAAGTGATAAAAATGATCAAAACACCAATTTGAAGGCAAATAAAGATTTTAGGGTTTTCAGGGTATGAAGCCCCTTAAATAAGTCCTTAGAGATGTTCAATAAATTTTTTGCTACCCCTATTCCTATTTTTCCTATGTAGTTGCAGAAAATGCTACAGATAGCTCTTTGAAATCAATATCACCTGAGCTTCATTTTAATTGTATAAATTTTAAAAAATAAAATTGTGCCTCGCTTAACATTTAAGAATTTTAAGAATAAGGGAGAATCTATATTTCTTGAGACCAGTGTGAATCAGTCAGTCTTTGCACTTTAACTTGAACATTTTTAAACAGTGAAACAGCTTGAGCCTTCTTTCTCTGAGCTTTGAAGTATTAAAAACTGAAAAGGGGTTTGTTGAGTTTGAGCCAAGATGTGAAATTATGGAGGTTTTTCTTTGTAAAAAAAAAAAAAATCATTTTAAAAAGGAAAAAGTAGCTTACATTTTACTTTTCTCAAAATGTCAATGTGTAACACACAACCCGTTAGGACTGGCCTCTAGATGACTTTGTTTATTAATAACTGAGCAAGTAAAAGTATCTGCAGTAGTTTAACCTTTTAGTGGATTCTGTAAAGAACGACATGTTCTACAACCAATGAAGAATTCAGTATGTTTAATTTAGTTGGATAATAATTAAATACAGAATCTGTGATCTATGACAATTAATATAATACATATTTCAATTTGTATTCATTCATCCAAACAACTATTCTGCTTTACTTATATAACTTACAAAGTATCGCTCATTGACATGAGATGGTCTCTTGTTGCAATTCGATGAACAGGTGAAGTTGTCTGATTTTGGTTTCTGTGCACAAGTGACTCCAGACTTGCCAAAAAGAAAATCCCTGGTAGGAACTCCTTATTGGATGGCTCCTGAGGTCATCTCAAGGTTACCATATGGGCCTGAGGTACAACAATCTGACACATACAAATATTGTTTGCTTGTTTGTTTGATTTGTTTGGACATATTTCTGTTTTTATTTTTTATTTACATATGTTATCATGGCTCAACATTTGGACTTTTTTTTCTGTTTTTCATTTTCTTTTTGGTGATGTTTAATTTAGTGAATGTCTCTTTCTGTCTTTCAAACATACCAATTAATCTCAATATGAAATATTGAAAAACCCTTGAGATGTAAGTATTTAATCGTTTTTAAAAATTATGTGAGAAGGAAAGATTTTTATCTCAAAACTCTAAAAAAAGAGTTGATAGCAACTCGTTAAGACTATCTCTTAGTTTTTCATTTTTCTATTTGAATTGTTTCTCCCTTTAATGTGTCAAACTTGGCCCTTTTTTTTTTTTTAAATTTTCTTACAATTTCTTGCTTTCACCACAACAAAGCTCATCACAGCCTGATATAAATTTCCTGAAAAGGACTTGGGATTCATTTGAAGAGATCTTAAAATGTATTGGTGAAACTGTAGGAAACCAATTACATTTTTTTTTCTGCTCTTTTGAAGATTGTTCTCATCCTTTCACCTTTACTAAAGAAAATTGTATGTTTTATTGGAGAAGCTTGATCACTGAACTGCTGTGTAATTTGAGAAAACATTTACTGCTCAGGGAAAAAATAATATTTTGGCCGGTATTTACTTTTCCATGGACATTTTTTTCTATGCTATTAGTGCACTTGTGTTTTTTTCCCCTGGAGTAATTATATAAGGATTAATGAGGGCGTCGGTGGCTCAGTGGCTAGCGAGTCCACCTTGAGATCTGCAGGAACCCTTCTGTCGTGGGTTCGAGCCTGGCCTGAAGGAGGGCCTGAAAGCCTGAAATAGATCATCTTTTTGTGGACTGGCTGTATACAAAAACCGAACAACTATAAGCATTAATCCACCATGTTATGGCCAAATTAATAAAGTTTGATCTTACTTACAGTTTGTGAAAGAGGATGAATTCGGCCTCATATCAGTGAAAAGGTTAAGATAATTTCTCTTTTGGCATTACCACCAAGATCCTGTTGCATTTGCCATGGTTTTTTTAGTTTAATTCTTAAATTTTTTTTTTTTTAATGATGAATTCTTTTTTATGGGTGAGAGCATTTTAAATCACGTTTGAAGCACAATTTCTGTGTTGTTGGTATGCAATATCGAGAATCTGTGGTGATCTTTGACTTTAATGCTTGTCAGGTGGACATCTGGTCTCTGGGCATCATGGTGATTGAGATGATTGATGGAGAGCCGCCTTTCTTCAATGAGCCGCCTCTGAATGCCATGAGGCGCATCAGAGACATGCCTCCACCAAAGCTCAAAAACACTCACAGAGTAAGGGAGACACTCTGCTCTCTTTTTTGATTTGTTGTGGAATATTTGTAATATTTGTTTGTTATCATTATAAAATAATATGTTTTGCAGGAAGACAAGTCTTTTAGGTATAAATACAGCAGTAATAATTCTTAATATTTCACATCAAAGTTCTCTTGTAAGATTTGGGGAGAGCGGCAGTGGCTGATGTGTAATGGTTATAGTGAGTGCTTTCTGGAATCTATTACTATCAGTTCTAGGGCAAAGTGTTCTGGAAACATCCCATTTTGTAATGGTACACCACATTTTATACTCTAAATCTTATAGGCTTGTGGAATTTTGCTGTGAAGCTTCTAATGATAATTTGAAGATTATTATTGGATGTTTGCTTGTATTTTTGTTTTTGAAATGTTATTGTCCCAACCAATAACCAAAGAGGGCAATACACATTTTCATCTGCAGGATAAGGTGTTGAAGACAGATGGGTGTATTTGCTGCATAGCTTCTTTAGGTACCTTGTCTGGAACAGACATTGGCAATCGTGTCTCCCCACTCAATTCTATTCTTGGTTAACTTCATAAAGTTGTTGCTTCTCTTACTTATTCCCCATGACTTTAGACTTTCAAGCTGCATAGCTGGAATATATTTTTATGTAATCTTAATCATTGCAACTCTTCAATGTAATGTTTTATAATACTCTTCTAAACTTTGTTTCTTTTTTTTCTTTTAAACATTCAGGTATCACCCAGATTTCAGGGGTTCCTTGACCGCATGCTGGTGAGGGATCACGCAGAACGTGCCTCGGCTGCCGAGCTGATGCAGCACCAGTTCTTGAGGGAAGCTGGACCTCCATCTTGCCTTGTTCCTCTAATGAGGACCACAAGGCATAGCCCATGTTAATTCATTTTATAAAAAAAGCAAACAAAAAATCATGCAAATAATGTGTAAATATGTCGTATATATATATATATATATGATTTTAAGACCTATTTTTTTTATATACCAGCTTGAGTTGTGCAAGCCAACCAGTGTGATGCCTCCCATCTTGCTGAACGATGGATCTACTGACATTTAAAACTGTTGTAGATTTATTTTTATTCTGTTAACTTAAAAGCACATCTATAGAATAAATAAATAAATTATTGCTCACTTTTATTTATTTTTTTTTTTTTTTGTGGTAGCAATAATCCTTTTAAAAGAGAAAGAATTTTTAAAAAATGTTTGAACTACAACTTTCATCAGAGAGGTATAAAATTTCTAAACAAAGTGCAGCATAAAATTGATGAGTTATTCTACATTATCAGTATTTAAGAAATACTTGATAAATAACACGAAGAAAAATGACTTTCAATGTTGTTTGGGTCTTCAATGCTATGTTGCCATATGAATTAATAAGTTACAAACAAACAAACAAAAAAAAAGTAGAGCTTTTAGTTTTGGACGGAAAGAGTAACAAGAACTGTGCTTTTAATTTTTTTTTTTTCTTTTAGGTTGAAAGACCGGGTGTATGCTCACTTTTGAAGGGGACCACTGGTTGTTTTAGTATAAATTTTACTCAAAAAACTTAAACCATACCATTTTTAAGCATTGCCATGTATGATGGTAAGGGTTTGGTTGATCCTGCTCTTTTAAGTTGTAATATTCCCCAGAAGTTTGTAGAAATTGGTGGCCTAAAAAAAAAAAAAAAAAACCTGAGCTATTGTGATATTCAATATTTAATATACACCAACTATTAATGAACAATTGTAAGCAAGTATTGTCACACAGTTTACCAAACAACTCCCTGTTCATTGTCACCACTTGGTGCATTTACATTTGTAATATAGTAGTAGAGGTACTCGTAGAATTTGCTACTAGGGAAGTTGAAGTCGTTTTACTAAATTGTTGTAAATAAAATGAATTATTTAATCCAGATCTATATATATGAGTTTTAGTTGTATAAAGTTGTACTTTTGTGTATTTCACACAAGGGGAAAAGCTGTAGCTTTGAATCTAAGATTTTTTTGTTTTTACTCGCATGTATCACGTCTTGATAAAATGGTGAATGATACGATTAATTAATCAAAAAGTTTATAAAGTTATCACCTTTTCGACTGAGTATTTGTAGATAGCACAGCTTTTTAAAAATTTTTTTTTTAAGGAAAGAAATGCTTATGCCGATATTGAGGAATGTAGAGAGAGATGTGAAGTGATTGTAAAAGGTAATAAAGTATGGAATCTTGAATTGGTGAATAGCATTCAAGCCATTGGTTAGTAGGGAAAGGTCCACAAATGTCGAATGTTATGAGCCCACATAAAAAGGTGTGTTTTGCTGCGGCTCCACATGACTGTATACAAATAAAAAATCCTAAATTCAAGAAGTTATTACTTCAATTGGGAAGACAGAAAATCTAAAAAATATGCTATGAATATTCCTCTCTCCCCCCAAAAAAAAAAAATTTGCTTGATGTTTTACACTTGCAATTCACGGTTTTAATTTGAAATCGAGCATGTAGATCTACAATTGATTCATTTTGCACATTTGCCACGTAAATCATATTTTTTTGTCCCTGACTATCTTTATTTTATTTTTTTTTTTTTATGAACTTGATGTTGATGATAAGAGAGGGCTTAGTTTTTACCATGCTGTTGTTACAAGCAATTCAGTGCCCATATTTTTAACCAGAGCAAAATGGTGTCAAAACTACATTTCTAGCAAAAACAGCATTTTATGCGTCAGTTTACCATTGCTTTTGACATGGACTTTTTACTTTCCTTGCATGAAGAAACTCTCACTATTCATGACTGAGTATATGTAAGATGCTTTCTGCCAAGATTTGGTATCAGGATCTTCTTTGATTTAATTAAAATTATATTTGACATGAAAAAAATTTGCTCTTGAAAGTGTTTAAAAATCTGGTTAATTAGAACATGTTTTTTGCCGTTTTAATAAAAACTAATATCTAAGCTCTCTGTGAAGATTTGAAATATCATTATTCTGAACTCTAAATGTGAAGTCATATCAATAGCAATCAAGTGCAAGCGCTCTGAGACTAACAGCCAAAAAAAATGAAAACTTGAAAATGGGCCTGACCTAGACGAGAATAAACGTGTGAACTGGATTTCTAAGTTAGTGATGGCATTTTATGAGTATAACAGCGGGTTTCATTAGCCTTCAAGTGTAGCTAAATTTGCATTAAGTCTATTGCCAGATTTCGAAAAGCTCCAGTGCTCCCTATGTTTTGTCATCAAATCTTTTCATTTCGTCAATTTGGCAGCAAAAGTTTCCTATTGTGATTTATTTTTTTTATTATTAAAAAACCCAAACCATGGCAGTTTTTTTTCCTGTCATGGTAGTATTTTAAAGTCCAAAACAGATGTGGCCATTTCTCTAGTAGTACAAAAATAAAAAGTTTATGTGGTAAAAAGCTGCAATAATTATTTTAGAAAAAAAAATGATTGTTCAATGATTGTTGCAGTTTTTCTTTGTTAAGTTACAGACTAATATGTTGCCCCTGAATTACAGCTGCTTGAGTTCACTGGCTGTTTGGCCACTTTTCTCCTCTTCCCGTACAACCTTCTATTGTACTGTTTTGATTTAAAAGAACTGTAAACATGGTATGGAAGCAAGCAGTCACCCATTGCATTCTGAAATGCTCTATGAAGTACAGTTGCTTCAAAGATGATATCTCTTGTTTGCTATGTGCTATGAACCTAACATGTGCGTTAGCTTTCAATCACCCAAGGGTTGAATGCATTTTTTTGTTGTTGCTGTTGTTAAAAGAGACACACATCTGTTCTGTTTATCTGATGCTTATGCAGTTCATTTCTTATGAGACTGATCATGAGAAACAATTTTTTTTCTCCCTGTATTTGATGTGTTCAATTGTTCCCAAACCAATTTTATTTCAATGCTTGGGAATGGGACAGTCCAGCCGTGTTGTGAAGTGAATAAAATCACATGATAATACATATCTTAAGCTTGCTATTTCTGTAAGCATCCTGTTGCATTTTACCCAATGCTCTCTATGTTGCAGCTGCCCTAGTTTAAAAGATGATTTTTTACGAAAAGTTCCTTTTAGCTTGCATTCCCAAATGGCCATACTTTAAAAAATGCTGCGACAAGTTGCGAGAAGTGCCTCAATTCCATGTGTGTAAACGAATCTGGTGTCTGTTGAGACCATTGTTAATGAGTCGGTAGTCGCATCTTGAACCGTAAAAACCTGTAACTGCTTTCTGTAAGCTTTGCAGTGATAAAAACTGCTTAGATTCCACTCATTCTGAGCCAAGATTCTTTTATTTTAAAATTAATTCTTTTTATTTTTTGGTTTGTTTTTAAAGTGCATTAAAGAGGAAAAAGAAACCAATATATACAACATCTGACTCATTACCACTGGTCTTTGAGCCACCTATGGTGTTTCTGTGTTGTTTTTTTGAAATGTCTGCTGGTTTACTAAATCAGAACCTACGTGAAGAACAAAGATGCAGCTTTCTGTGTATTGTTTTTTTTTTTCTGTCTTTACAAAGTGGTTGTGTCCATTTATTTTTATAATTTCTGCACTGATTTTTATTCTGTTCAGTCAATTTACAGTTGTTATTTTCTCTATTGAACCCTCATCATGCTATAACGCATTCCTCTATTCTGTGGAGTTGTGAGGGACAGGGTTTCTTGTAGAGTTAAAAATATCATATTTTAACAGTTAATTTTGTAGTGTATTCTGAAGTGGGAAGCTGCCAGCCAGATGGTGATAGAAGAAACCTGAGTGCATAGAGGAATTTCAAACTCGGATTCAATCCTCTTAAAAGCCACGATCAAGAATAAGCTAGCAGTCTTATCACTTGCCCTTCAGTTGTATTCAGATTTGATGATCTAGTCAAGCATTATACAAATTCAAGTGTTAGGGTTTTTTTGTATTTCTAGCTGTAATGGGTAAATCAGAAAGTGGAATTGATATTTTTTAGACCTCTGGTTTTTTAAGACAGATTTTTTAGCCTCTTGAAATAACTTTCAGAAAAAAGCATTTGGATTTCTTTATTGGTATCAAACATTGGTTTGTTAGTAGAGAGTGAAACTCAGAAAATTAGCTTGTTGTTTTTTGGGGAAATTCATTGTATTTTCAATAAAAATCCAGCATGAGCATGGTTCAGCTGAACCGTGAAGACACCAAACTCAACGGCTGTTATAGGCTCTGTAGTGTGATGCAGTGTTTATTTAGAAATGGGTCTGGCCATCTATTGATCTAAACAAAGAAAGAACTGGAACATGTTTCAAAAAAAAAAAAATCCTGCCATTGAGCACTTTGTTTTCAAATTGCAATAGTTTTTAAAAAGATTGCAATTTACCAGGTCAAGTTGTAAAAAAAAAAATGGTATACAGTTATACAGGTTTACAGTTTTCTTGAGTTTTGAAAAAGCTGTTTGAAAATTATTAGGACTTTTTAAGGTAGAAATATGAATACTTGAATTTTGTGTCTTGTTTTTCTTCAAAGTTTTTGCTCTTTTTTTTTCCTATGTTTGTAACATGCACTTTCACTGCCTGAGCCTAGATTGCTGTGCCCTGTTCATTCAGTTCATCGCCCCATCAAGATTGTTGTGTGCATACATTAGCATTTCATCATCCTATTTTGATTTTTTGTAATTTAATCATTCTAACAACCCAACCTTGTTAAAACTCTGTTGTTGTTGTTTTGCTTTATTCAGTTTGCTTTTAAATATGAAATGTTTACAATTCTGTTTTTTGTATGTGGGAGTTCAAAAAAAAAAAAAAAATATATATATATGTAAGAGTAGAAAGTTGAGGAGACTGAAATCAAAACCATATTCCCAACTTTCATTCCTAATAATAACAGCGAGCAAGATTTCTTTTTCCCTTTTCTTTTCTTTTTATGCCAGAATTATTTAAAACTAATTCTTGCATCATTTCATAATGTGTAAATAATTTTGTACAAGATCATTGATCACCAAAAGTTAAACTGCATGATCTTTATTCCCTTTTCTATATTTTGCTTCACATGTGGCAAGAATCAAAGAATTTTTCATTTGACTAGTGTCACCACAATTTGAGAAGTTTTATGTAAGGAAATGAACAAAAAAAAAGAATTGTGAGATCTGGGTCTAGATGAGCACCTATGTAGCATATCAGATATCAGAGTTTTACACATTCTGAATGTTGAGCTAAAATAATTGTTTAATTATAGGTCAATAATTACCACACCTCCATTAGAATAATTATATGTACAATGCTAACAATTACCTCAGCTCCACTAGCTTAAATAAATATGTTGTAAAAAGGTGCCACAGCTTTGCTAGAATAATTACGCGTAAAATGATAATGATCACTACAGCTCTGATAGAATGTAAAATATTAGCGCTTACCACAGCTCTGCTAGAATAATTGCTTTTAAAATGTGAACTGTAATCACAGCTCTGCTAGATTATTCAACTATCAAAAAGTGTTTAAATACGATAGTTTCGCTCGGTTTGTACTATATTTTTGCCTGTTGCAGAATATCTCAGTTTGAGATAGGCAGGCATTAACTATTTGCACCAGTGATATTGAATCAGTCTTATGATTGTTTACCAAAAAGCATGTACCTAAACTCAATTATGCACCAGAGGAGAAATTCTAGTGATCAGGCTTACTTGAATTCCACGTCTGACTTGAATTGACACCACAGGAGTTGGCAAAGCTATGTCCATCTGCACCCCTTCTGTAACTCAGTGGTTTGATGCAATGAAACGAAGAAAGCTGGCTTCTACCAAAACGAGGTCACATGAAATTTGTGTGGTTGGGAATTTTTTGCTTTTTCTTCTGGTGCAAAAATTTGTCGCGTAGGCTTAAAAGGTGATTAAAATTGTGACTGCCCCAGTTTATTGTTTAATATAATTAGATCTTGGTTAATTCTATATAGACCTGTAGGTTCTGTCAAAAAAGTTTCTATCAGAATTGATACTTTCTTTGTTGGCATCTTAGTTGATATGGTTGTGAGAAAGATCTTAGTCTCGGTTCTTTTTAATAAAATTATATTATTTTATTTTAACTTTTTGCACTGCATGTTTTTGTATCCTAAAATCTATGAGTTTTTAAATTTTTTTTAGAAGCTATTAATTTTTTATGTGTGTGTGTGTGGTTTTTTGTTTTTTTTTTTTGTGAGGTGACATTATGGTTGTTTTTTTTGTAAAGATCTGTTACTTAATGTAAATATTGCACATAGTCTTTTTATCTGTGTAAAGTTTTATTAATTTTTTTTTTTTTCTTTTTTTTTTAGCATTTTCCCTTTTTAATTATGAAGTTTTAGTCTTCTCATGTATTTTTTGACATGATTTATTTGCATTTTTTTGTCCCCCTCCGAATCAGAATGTTTTTGTAGGAAATAAGCGGCATGGACTCAAGTGTTGGAATTTCTATTGCAAGCCCTTTCCCCTTGTGCAGTTTTTTTTCCCACTTAGAGAGGAGCTTTATGAAATGTTTAACAATCTAGAGCGTTTCCTCATTTGTATTTCTGTTGAAAATGAAAAAAAATGGATGCTATGTTGTGGTTTAGTTTTATAAAGGTTTTAAATTGTTCCTTGTTTTTACACAGGTTATTTCTGTTGCATGATGGAATTGTTAGTTTTTAATGTAAGATTCAGCTTACAGTCAGGGGAAAACAGGTTTCTGTCAACATAATGTCATGCTGATTGTTGATCTAAGTCTCGAAACCAGTCCTTGTCACCAGACGTTCAATTTCAAACTTATTTCAATGATTGATTTAGCCTAATATGCAATGGTCAAAACTGAATCAAGTTGAGGATTATGTGCGAAGGTTAAATAAAAATGTTTAGTGACTTTGAAAAAACTTGTAAACTTGTGTTTCTCTCAAACTTTGACATCTGACTTATAGATGGACTGGTCTGTAGTAGGAGAGCAGCGAAGATTGTTTTTCTTTCACAGTCAAATAATGGAGACAGGGAAGCTTTGAGCTAGGAGGAGCTATGCTTTATATAAAGCAGTCTCTAGGGTTAGGTACAATGTTTTATCCATTCTGTAGTGCCGGCGTGAAATTTATCGAAGTCTGACTTTACCAGACTCTGCAACATGAAATAATTTACCTGGTATGTTTTGATATTTTGTTTTCTTTGGGATTGTAGTTGACCCCCCCCCCCCCCCCT
>BLXT01001362.1:38187-67012 GCA_019648995.1 Plakobranchus ocellatus
GTGTTCCAGAGGTATTGACTTTATCTACATTATTAGGATAACAGATTGTGTCAATAACTCAAAAAGTGGGTTTTTCATTATTGGTACAAGCTGTGCAAATAATCATTCCCTTTCTTATACACCTTTTCATAAGCATTGACAAAATGAATATTGCTTCTCTAGTCCCTTTATCAGGCATAAAGCCAAACTTTTGGAGATATTACTGGTCCTAGACCCTTCATTTATTTCTACTGGTATATTTTCTGGCTTTTCAATTTTTCATTTTCTTTATTGATGCTTCTACCTTTTCTTTAAAGACAGTTGGGCCTTCTATGTTTTTTTTTCCCACCTATCATCTTTAAAAAAATCATGAACATATTCCGATAATCTGTTTAGTATTTCTTTCTTTTCTACTAACATTGTTCCATCTTTTGATTTGATGCAGCCAGGGCTACCGCATTTGATTTTCTTACTATTGATGTCTTTAATCTTAGCATGCATGAATTTGCTGTCTATATTTAGCTTTTGCTCCATTTCCTGACATTGTTGATTAATGCCTTCTTTTTTCGCTGCACTGCATTTTATTTTGATGATTCTAATTGAGTCTTTGTATTTGGCTTCTACAATTTTTGATTCGCCTTTCTTCCATCAAATCAAGTATTTCTTTATTTATCTATTTCTTAGTCTAATGCTCTTTTTTTAAAATCTTTTTTGGGACGTTTTTCTCTATGATTTCATTAAGTGAATTTTTCCTTTCTGACCTTAATTCTTCTACTTTTGAGATGTTGTACAGAGTCTCATATTTATTATGCACAGCTATAGCAATTTTGTTTCTTAGTTTTTCATCAGATTTTAGTAAGTCGATTTGGAATTTGGGATTAGCGTTTTTCTTCCGTAATTTCTTACAATTTTAAGCATTGTCTGAAATGTTCACGTGACTGGAATATGATCTGAATCACAGTCGGCTCCCGGCAGTGACTTCGATGTTATGACGGCGTTTTGGAATCGTCTCTGAATGAGAATATAACCAATTTTGTCTCTACCTCCATCACCGGGGCTCTTTCAGGTCAAATATCGTCAAGAATTTTTTTTTAATACCAAGTCTTTGTGATAGTAAAATCATTGATTTGGCGCCATTCAATTAGCCTTCTTCAACGTTCATTTACAGTCCCAACAACATCTACCCTTTCATCTCCAACTTTTGCATTGATGTCCCATTATTATTATGGTGTTCTGGGATTTTAATTAGCCTTATTTCTCATTATTATAATTATCATTGTTGTTGTTGTTGTTGTTGTTGTTGTTGTTGTTGTTGTTGTTGTTGTCGTTGTCGTTGTCGTTGTCGTTGTTGTTGTTGTTGTTGTTGTTGTTGTTGTTGTTATTGTTGTTGTTGTTGTTGTTGTTGTTTTGATACAATGCCGAAAAAATGCAACAACAAAAAGATAAAAAATGCAAAAATTTATACAGTCGCAATGAATGTTTTGTTATTAATATTTATGAGGCGTCCATCGTGCCATGAACATGAATAATTTCAATCTTTGACAAGCATCTGGCCATTTTGTTTAAATAAATGAAACAGAACACAAAAAAGAAATAAACGCATTGTATATGAACTTCACCAAAGCAATTTACAAATTGAATTGAAAGATAACCAATAGTACATATTAAAAAAAAACCTGATTTTTAAAAATCTCATTAATATAATTGCTACAATTATTGTTTTCCTTGTTCACTAATAACATGTGCTTAAACACTCTTTACAACATGTTTACAGTGATTGAGATTAGACTACTTGCTATTATAAAGCATTCTTTTTTTTTTTTTTTTTTGTTATTCTTATTTATGTTCACCATTACGTGAATCTAACAATTATTTACTGCTCATTGTGCAGATTTTTAATAGTTTGGAATTCTCATTAGAAAATCTGTTATATTGTTATTATTATCACATGTTTGCAAAATCTATTGCAGTCTCTGCTCAGTGAGAAAAAAGGACAAGCCAATTTCACACAAAGATTATGCATGAAAACAATGTTGTGCACACAAAAGAAGCATTTTGTTTATTTAATATTATTTGACACTGAATTAGAATTAGATCTACACAATACCATTATAACAATGAGGGTAATGAAAAAAATTTTCTCCGAGAAACCAATGTTTATTGCTTTAAGATAAAGAGTGACGGCATAGTAAATACTTGCGCGAATAACTGGTTTCAAGTTCACTTTAAAAACAGTGAAAAGACGTTTTATAATAGCGTCTAAGTAACCATTTCTTTTCGTAACTTTCATCCAATTACTCTTGTTTAGACAAAGCCAAAAAGGACTTGACCACCGTTCCCTCTACGAGACCAAGTCAAATCGATAGATAGATCGTAAGGTGTTTAGCAAGGTCACGTGACCAATTTTTAAAGCAAAATAAAAGCCCCATTATTCATTCAAAAACAAAAACAAAAAAAAACACAAAAAAAAACGAACAAAAAAGTGCTGACAAAGATAAATTACTCGACTTGTATTTGAACTATTCGCCGTCTCTGTATCGGGTGTTTAGATCTCTCGCTCATGCAATATTGCTACCGAGATACAGATCTGTCGCTGAAGATCTATATTCATATTAATTTCTAATTTCTCGTCTGAAATGAAGTTTTAAAAATATAATAGTGTTTAAGAACCACTTCGCCCTAGGCCAAGCCTAACGAAACCGACAGGAGTGAACAAAATTAACATAAGAGGTCAAATCTTCGGGGACATTAGGCATAATATTTATTTCGAATTTTGATTTTTGACATGTTTCAGAAATATGGATGGGCTTTCTTGTGATATAAATGTAGTGCACGTTTATTTATTTATTTTTAAAATTTCCGAGCAAGAGAGGAAGGGGTCGATTGCTCATGCTCGCGGCCGCTGTAAATCTCGTTAGGAGGTTGATTTTTGAAAAAATTGGAAAAAAAGTAGTAATAATCCACAGATTGACATCAAACAAAGACCTACGTGTGCAAGAAGAATAGGTCTTTATTTTTAAGTGCAGATTTGAAGACGAAACAAAAGCAGATCCACGAATTGAACGTTAAGATTTTTCAATGAAAACTTAGGCCTCAGCGCCACCGACGAAAGTTTTGGGATATCTATTTTTCCAATCTTTAGAGTAAAATGTACCATCTTGGCAAAGCTAGTATGTCGCGAAATAAAAAAAAAGATATTTTTTTTGGTCGCCATGAAAATTGTGTTGATAAATGAGAAAAAAATGCGGGAACAGTGCGGAAAAGGAAAAAAAAATCCGGCCTCAAATCTGCCAGTGCGGCCGCATTAAAGCACGATGGCAGAAAAAAATTGTGTCCGCTGGGGCTCCAACCTACGACCTTAGGTAATGTGATAAACACTGCACTACGGAAACCACATGTAATGTACATTAATTATATAATTCTTATAATAGAGAATCATGCGGGCCTGTATTTAAACAAGCTTTTGTCTTATGAGTATAATTTGGAAAGAGGGGTTTAGCTATCTTGTTTATTATAAGAGTTTTTGTGGTCGGCCTAAGACGCTCTTGTTGGGTTAATATCTATTTTTATTGAGGAACATTGGACAAATGCAAATTCAATTTTATTCTTAAGTGTAGGGCTACATCTAATCTAAATCTAGATCTTGATTTCTGTGAGACTAAAGTCTAGACTTGATAAAGATCTAGATTAGATTTGATCGAGATGTAGGTCAAAGTTGACAAGACTTGAATGCACACACAGGAAAAAAAAGGCTGCCACTTCTCGTCCTTAACACTCAAGATGATTAAAATTGTTAAAGCCGGAAAAGTTTTAACATTTTTTAAAGCAACAAAATCTTCGAAATAATCTTCCCCTGACACAACCGGCTCCGCCATTTTCTTTCAGTCGAAATGAGAAGGAGACGGAAACAACGCGGCAGGATATTTCTGTGGTCTCCCTAGCCTCATTGGCCAGATACACCTCGTTTAGGATTCCTCTAGACACTGGATTTTTTAATGTTGCTAACAGCCGAGTAAAATTCCATTCATTTCGTCATTATAACAATCGAAATAATTCTTTCCGTTTTCCTCCAAAACTAACCGTCTAATGGTAATTAGTTTTGTTTCTCCAGTCAAGTCAGTTGCTTATTTGCTTTTTACGTTGTAAGAGCGATGGGCCATGATTGTTGCTTGCTCGGGTGGCCACATTAAGCCACAATTGTGGCTCTATGGCCCTGTCCTATTCTCTCTTATTTTAGCCTATCGAAATACTATTGTGGCAACTTTTTAAAGGGTCTCTTTTGGCAAGAACCTGATATTCTTCTTCTTTGGTTACCTATAATGTACGGGGGTAAACTTTTTAGCACTACGCTCAAAGGGTCAATATATTCTATAAACTACCTGTTTGTTAATGATAAGCCTGTCAAGATTTGTGCATGCATGAAAAGTAAATTTAATGAACGCTAGACTTTTTATTTAATGACGTGAAGAAAAAAAAAAGACAATATCTTGAGAACAGTTGCGAATTATTCCTGAATTGATTGCTAAATTGGATATGATCAGTATATCTTTTTTTTTTTTACAATACTAACTAACCCTTGCTCTTTTTTCTCTTCTTTTTTTAATAAGAGAAAATGGCCTTATAGCTCTCCTCAAAGGCCCACATGTAATTTCATTTTATCACTTCGCTTTAAAAAAGTTGCATTAAAATGTGTCCTACGTTAGTATTAGTAATAGTATCTTCCTATCAACTAACTCTATCTCCATTCTAAACAAATGTCAAGGGTCAAACTGTCTTGGTCTAAAAAGTTACTGCCTTCCTGTAAGAGGTATTTTTGAGGCAGTGGAAATCGATAATGTTTTTTGCGTCTTTACTCATTAAAGCAGAGTTTGTTCCATCAAATTTGCTCTTTGCAACAAGAAGTGTTTGCCTCTGAAACAAAAGTACAAATTTATTTTAGATTTTCCTACCTTTATTCTAATTTTCCAGACTTAGGGCTGTGCCTCTGTTGAACACTACTGCACGGGAGTTGTTCCCTTGCACACGGGAAAGGGTCAAGCCATGGGCAGATTTCATCAATTGTGAGAAAATGGGGTTGCCAGGAAGTGTGTTTATCCTGCCATTTAGGATAATTGGAAATATCGATCGTTTTCTAGGAAACTACCTCTTGGTGATTTTGGGATCAATCATTTACTTCAAGTAAGGTTTTATGTTGCAGTCACTCAAAAACAAAATTTCATAGCTCTTGCCTAATTGATTTGAAACTTTTGTAAATCTTTATGCAGGCATCCTATTTATAGATTGACTTATCGCTGGGAATGATGAAAGTTTGCCCATCGATTTCCCTTCCGATTTTATGAATTAGACCCACAGACAAGTCATTTAGTTACTGTGGGTCTGAGTCAATCAGATAAGAATGTATTTGTCAAGAAGTTACACAGTCTAGACAAAATTTTAAGAAAATTTGCGCGATGTGAATGAGTCAGTTGTTTAAGAAATGTCACAATTTGAACAAAGTTACGATAAAACTTGGTTGAATTTTAAGGGAAATAGTTATCTAAGAGTGTCATAATCAAGAAGAAGTGGTTATAAAATATGTTTCATATCAGGAAAATATTTTTTTGATGTTTTCCAATTATTAATGGATGATATTGCTGGATCTTAGCAAGCAAGTTAAATTATCCGTTAAAAAAAATTGCATGAATTCATTTTCTCATGATACTTTTCATTCTTCCTCCAGCCCGACTTTGCTTATATTGTTGGTGGCGATTTGTGCCTGCCTCATGGCTTTTTATTTAATCAGCACTAAAAAGCAAGAGAGGAACATCCCTATAATGGGTAAGTTCTTCTGTGCTTTTGTGGGTCTTGCTTGTGTGGGTTCTTTCCCCCAGTTCTAGGTGATAACAGTGTTTTTTGGGCAGGTCTTTAATAGCGAGTTCCAAGCTGTGACAGCAAGAACCCTGAGTTGTTAGTCACTTTGCAGTCTGCATAATGCTCTCAAACGGTTAATGTGAAATTGCCAAGTGATGAAGGATATATATGACATTTGTAGAAGTAAGGGATTTTTTTTTGTTTCCATATGCAAAAGAATCCATGTTTGTGTAGTGAGAAATAAGACTTGTTCTTTTCATTACTTCTTTTTTTTTTCTTAATCAAAAAATTGAAACCCTACTTTAAATCAACAGTCATTCAATTGTATTGGTTATTTTTTTAATTGTTATTATTATTTATTCCGCCCCCTGTAGCCGTCAGTTATCAAATTCTATTTCCCTCACTGCTAAATGAGAAGACCTTCCCGTCTTTCACTGTCAGCGTTATATTTTCTCCTCTCTATGACCAGGACGAGAGCACAATCTAGCCAAGCAGTACGCAGCTGTAGGAGCCGCATCATTCCTACTTTACTGGAAGGTTGGAGTTGGCTTAACTAATTTCTGGGTTATAATAGGTGAGTTATGTCGCTTCTCAAATATCTGCAGTCCTCTGCAATGGAATAAATTAAATAATTATGAGGGGCAATTAAAGCTTGGAACATTTTAAATCATTGAAAAAGTCCTGTAGGTGAGATATGTTCCTTGTCAAATACCTGCATTCCTCTGTATTGGTATAAATTTAGACAATATGATTTTGCATTGTGTAAGCTTTTTTGTTGTGGGTATTGGATGGACTCTTCTGGCTCGTTCACAGGAAATGAGTTGTTTGTTCACACTGGCCGAATGGAGACATAAAGCAAAGTGTTAGAATATGTTTGGTTATATGAAAAATACTGTATTTTTAGCCTAGCAAAAGCATAAGTTAAACTATTGAAATCTAAAAAAAATAGTTCCATATCTTTAGCCCTTTCTGACTTGCCTTCTCGATTTGTGTTTTGTAAGTTACACTTTCAGATATTTTTTAATGGTCTAGATTAAACGAAACAAGAGAGTAAACTGGAAACAGTGGAGATGTGGTTTATCAGAGGAATGATGAAGATATCGTGGAGAGAAGGAGAGTAGAGTGAATCAAGACTGAGGAACTAATTTTTTAAAGGATCATTCATTAAAAGCGTGAAATGGAGGCAACTAATTTTTACGACATATTGCCAACGAAGGTTTTTAGAAAACTAAAAAATCAATAGAAATATTGAAGGCAAACACAGTAAAGATAGACAGAGAATTACTTTTATTGAAAGCCTCAAACTAAGGACAACAGGTAATATAGTAACAACAACTTTATACAGTTTACAGAGAACAGGTAAGCATAGGGGAACATCATTGCCATGGTCTGTATCAGATAAGGCACCTAAAGGAAAAAAAGAGGAACAACCACCAATATTATAGAGATGATGGTATTGATTTGGTTTCATTAAATACAGTTGATGATGAAGAGATATTTTCTTTCTTTCATTGTTCTAAATTATCGGAAAAAAATCAACAATTCTCTTTTTCTTCCCTCTGTGTGCTCAGGTTCTTCTTTCTTTGTGATAATGCTGCACGCCAATGTGTACGAGACGCAGGAAGAGATCGAGGTGCCACTACTTCTGTTGGACACGTAAGAATGCCACGTCTGATTGTAGCACACACTTTATGTTGCAGCATCTTTTTTGCAAATGATTACAGACCTAGTGGAAATAATACTTTTTTGTGTTTAATGTGCTTAGGTTCTTCTTTTTTGTGGTGATGCTATACGCCAGTATTTACAAGACGCAGGAAGAGATCGACAGGTTCAAGACAGCCACATCTGATTGTACACACACTTTATGTTGCAGAATCTTTTTGATATGATTACAGACCTAGTGGAAATAATACTTTTTGTGTTTAAGTTTTTGTCGCCAGACAATCACTTGCAGCTCTGCCTTAAATAAAAGATTGATAGCATCTCAATTTAAAATAGAATAGTAAGCCTTTGATTTTAACACAATCTACAGACCTGCCAACATATCGTTTTGCCTGGAAAAAAATTACTTTCAACGCCCATAAAATCCGTTTTTCAGGCAGTTCCGTTAAAATCCCGGTCAGCAGTCCCAGTGACAATGAAAAGAGAAAAAAATAGCCCTTTGTTTTATATTTTGGGTTAATCCTATATATCGACGACCGTTGTATACTTTTTTATCCTATCTAACCTGTTTTAAAGAACACATGCATTTTTTAATCACCATAAATATGATCCAAGCGTATAATTTGCCTTCCATAACAATTATTTTAACATGTTGTGTTAGAGAACCGGGTAACTTTTGCCTTATTAGAAAAGAATTTGTCACGGTGTTACGTGTTACTGTGGTCATGTACCCAACTCTATGCCATTGATGCTTATGGTCAGTGCATTGGGATGTGTATATAACGCTCATTTGCAAATTGTTGCAGTACACTTACCTCTGGCGCCGCAAAGGTTGAGCCTTGTCAACGTAGTATCAGTGTTTCCTCTCTATACAGTGGCTGGTATAAGGCTGAGGCAGGGTATTTACTTCTCACCCATTCTCAAGGTAATTTCATATCATCATATCATGCTGTGAAGTCACAGAACAACCTGTGTGTTTCATGACCTTTGACAAGGGAAGGCCATTCAAACTCATCTACACTCACTATTGTCCTAAGATACGGTTCCCTTCGGAGGTAAAGAAGGCGTAGGGAGGTGACATCTTTGCATGGTGATGACCACCAAATACCCTGCCTCTGCATTGGCACCCGTCAGGCCCGTGCAGGCCCGGGATTTTCACGTCCATGAACAGCCGAGTTTCAGTTAATATGCCTCTTTCTGGTCCTGCTTAGTCAACATCTATAAACATTTCCTGAACCTGTCACCGCCTTTGACAATCCCCATGCACTGCTCTGCATGATGGATCCAGCATTCATTGCTGTCCACCTTTTGGACTGCAGAGGACGAGTTGATCCACCTCTGTGAACCTTCTAACTATGGATACGTCTCCTACCATTCCCATGATGACCACATCTTTGGCCCGTCTCAACCATGAAGGGCTGGACTCTGGCTGCGGTCACACCTGTGACCTGCTAGACTTTGAATTTGGTCACCTCTGTGACCTCGATCCCTCTTTGACAAACTGGACTCCGGCTATGGTCACATCTATGCCCCTTTCAACTCCTGTTTTTGTCACCTCTATGACCCGTTGGACTTCCATTACATTTACATCATTCTCTATAACCACATGTATGAGAGCTCTCGCTATGGGGGCTTCTTGGACTGTGGCGGCCTTGTTTCTGACACCTGCGAGACCTCTCGTCGCATCGTCTTTTTGACTGTCTCGTTTTCCACACATACGATATTTATCATCGTAGGGGCTTCTTTTGGCGGGAAGTTCTGCAGCTGCGTTTGGGCTGTGATGGACGGTCTTTCGTACGCCTCAGCCTGTCCGCCGAGGCCAGTACATTGGGAATCTTCCTTTGCGGTTGGTAGGGTGGAACCGATGAATTAGGGTTGACCAACTTCTGTGGTTTGTCTGGTGGATCCAACCCATTCAGATTATCTACTTTCTGTTGTTCAGACAGTGAGTCCAACCCATTAGGGTTCAGGGCCTTGTTTGGGTAGCTGTCTTTCAGATAATCACCAGGAGAACATCTGTTATCCCCCCTGGCTACACTTGCATCTGAGACATCTATCTTCTTCCGTTCTTGTCTTCCTCCTTGCTCTGCTCCTTCTACCCCATCCTGTCCCTAGGTCGGTATCGGGGAATCTATTCCTCAAACCGGATGTATTTAATGTCGCATTCTGTGAGATGAAGTGGCCACGGTTGTCACATCTATAGCATGCCAGGGGACTTGCGGAGTGGGTCCGAGGACTTGGTGATCTACAACTTCTCTCTAGCTTTGTCATTATGTCCTCAAGCTTCTCTACTCTTAGAGACAAAGCGGACACTTTAATCCCAATCCTGGGTGCAAATTTATTGAATTTTCCATCCATTATCGTCGCCTTGCAAACCAGCCATCATGCTTTCTATCAGATTCCTTAACTCTGGCTGGTCCGACTTTGCTTCTCCGCCTCTGCCTGATGGAGTTATCTTCCTCCTCTCCCGAGTTGGCTTAAAAGGTGGCATGTGATACATCAACATCTCGACCTGATGATTCTCCGGGGTTCTGAGACCCTTCAGCTCTACTCCTAACAGAGGTTACATCCCTTTCTCTGTACTCCCGATGTGGTGGAGATCTCTCCTCACTGTAGTAACATCGAGAGCAGACAGAACGGAATGCCACTTCAGGCGAATTTATCCTCTCTTTTTCAATTCTGTGGCTAAACTGATACTGAAGGATATATACAGTAGCCTCTTCCAATGACTCCGGACGCATGTTCATAGTATTGCGTTCCGGTTCTCTGTCTGAATAGCCTGTGCATAATTTTAGCACCATCTGATTGATTTCTTCGAGAGCATATAGTGCTCAATGGTGGAGACGCACCGCCCATTCTTCGATTGATTCTTTAATCCGTTGTTTTGCATTCTGAAACCAGATTAGGGCTGTCTCTCTCAAATGCTCGGAGGCAAACCGCTGCTCCATACGTTTCATCAACTGACGAAGCGGCGTGTGCCTATTTTCCCGCATCATTAGGGTATAGTAATCTGCAGCTCTATCTACTAATACCCAGAAGATATAACCCTTTGCCTGTCTCTCAGAGAACATCTGCTCTTTCAAAAATCTTTTACACTTCAATTTGAAGGCTGCATAATTATACTCTCCTGGGTAAATTAATGATTTAGGTGGTTGGATGAACTCCTTCAACTGCCTGTGTTCATCATCGGCGTCGTCTGAGTCATAACTATACTGTCTCGCCGAGATACGATTGTGAGTTTGGCCGGACCTCTGGTATTCATGGAAACGCCCTCTGTATTAGTCCTCCTGAAGATCTGCAGAGTATCGCCCATGTCGACGGTCTTTGTCACACAGTGATACCGGAGGGACCTCCCATCGTTCCTCTGTTGGCGCGTAAGACCTCACAGGCTTCATTTGCGCGTGTTTCGTCCTAGGAAAAAGTAACATTCCTCTCGTCGCAGAGGTCCATAGTGTTCTTCATATCAGCGAATTCATAACTCCTGTCTGACTGCTTCGAGCGTCCTCGAAGGTGTCTAGCTTCTCTATCTCAGCAAAAGATCACATAGAGAGTGAAGCATAAATGGGCTTTCAACCCTTTTTAAAATAATTTTTGGGCGGTCTTCTCATCAACCTCTGGTTCTTTCTGTAAATCCTCTACATCACACGTATTAACATTTATTTTCATACCTCTCACTCAGTACAAAAATGGCAGGGTACACGACAAATTTTTAAAAATTGCTAATAGTGAAACTACTTTAAATATTACTCAATGAAAAGAAATTACAGAAAAGTCAAATTATTTCTATTCTTTGTTTAACTGATTTGGATCTTAATTCACTTTGAAAAAATTCTAAATTGTTTTTAAAAATAATATTATTTAATTAACTTGATAATTAAATTACATGAAAAATAAATATTTTTTCTTACAAAAGACTGTTCTATTATTTTTAATTTAACAAATGCTAGATAAAGGGTAGATAGGTATATACCTTATTCTTTTATACAAGTCAATAAATATTGAAATATAAAATTAACCAATCACTTCTTTTTCACACCACAAAAGATTTACTAAAGCAGCGAAAGACAAGAAAAAGTAAATAAATACATAAAAACAGAGGAAAAGAAAGAAATGGGTACTAAAGTTATCAAGAAAAGGAAAAACCTAGTTAGAGTTATATGTAAAGAAAGATGACTGTTGATACCTTTACTTTAGTAATTTATAATGGTAAGGTTCTTGCAAACCGAAAAAAATATTACGTGTCAAACAAGATAGGGTAGGAGAAAAGAAATAGAGAAAAAATGGTTGAAAAGAAATAAAACACACTCAACAGAGAGAAGCAAGTGCAATGCAAAAAATGAATAATATAATATAGCAGGTAGCTAAACAACAAAAAGATGACAATAAAGTCAATTAATCTACAGAAGCAAACACATAAAAAAATGCAATATTTCGTGCTTATTAACTGATGCTAATTTTTACTTCGATAGAAAATTAAAGATAAGAATTTAGACTTGATAAAAACAGAAATATGACTTAGGGTGATGGAAATCAAAAGAAAAAGGAATAAATAGAATCAAACAAAAGTAGGAAAATTAATAGCTTTTTACTCACCAAGTCTATTCGTCATAGAATTTCCTACACTCCTTAAATAAGACTACAGAAAACTAAGCGTAGATTGCTGCTTAATACTAGTTACTATTGAAAATGTTGCTAAAGAAGAAACTATCTAATCTGAAAATGCTAGAAAAAAATTCAGCTACAATAAATGCAATTAATTATTAAGAATGAATGAATTAATTCTCAAAATAACAAAAGTAATATCAATCACAAGACCTAAATCTAAACTACACGAAATATACTATGATCAATTCTCTATTGTAAATTAATCCTATAAAATTAAAGCTAAGTTGGTTCCAGATCAAAGAAATTCTGAAACTCGGCCTGATTCAGAAAAATTACACTAACCCTATCAAATCAACAAATCTGGTAACGAAAAAAAAAAACGCTCAGATCCAGATTTTGTAGATTGTGATGTATAAACTGGGCTCAAAAGATAGAGTCTATATTTTTTGGGTTTGCTATCATTTTTGAAAAATCGTATAAAACCACACCATCAATTAATTTTTTCACATTTTTTACGTCAGCAATGTTACTTCCATCCGACAAAATTTGACTCCTTTCATTGATTATTTCAACATATTATTATCAAAAATTGTTGCTTTATTTTTAAATCATCATGAAACGACCTTAATTTTTCTTTAATAAGGGTATCAAATAGAGCTCATTTATTTCTGCAACCATTGGTGCTATTCTTAGAATGATGAAATACACGGCGAGCCTGCGCAAGGCTAAGGAAGAGAGTGTGTTCGCGAGATCAACCCACACAGCCTGCAAAATATGCACTTTACACGTTCTTTTACAACCTTCTCAGTGATAATGCTATAAAATACACCTATTCGGGCTATACATGTGTGCTTCTCCGCATAAGTTTTGCCTAAAGCTTAGGAGACGTAAAACAAATTTAGAAAACCTAATTCTTTTGAAAAAAGGAAGGGTTATAGCGTTTTAACCATAACAGTATAGAAGTTATTGCATGAAGCTACGGGATTATGCAGTTGAAAAGCATCGAAATGCGATTTATCAGCAGCAGAGAGCACATCCCAGTCCTGGCCAAACCAATTTTTCATTGCTCCTCCGTGTCCACCCAGCACTAAATGGGGAGATAGGTCTCTTAAGACCCGGCGAAAGTAAAGGCAGCGAGGAAAACAATGACAAACTACCTCATAATGAGGTATGCCAAGAACAATAATTAGGACCCTACGCCTGGTTCCCCGATGCTTGGACTAAGAGTGGGACCCACTTTACTTTTTTTTACTTAGAAAACCCTTTACACATTCTACGTTCCCAAATCACTCAAAAGAGCCTACCCACTTTCCTTTTTTTTTCCAAGGAGAACCCTTGACGTCATCCATTTCCTCAATGAACTTGCCCCAGGTCCGCTGCATTCGCTGCATCCGTAGGTGGTATTCGGGACAATTCATTTGAATTGCTGTGTAGCCTTCCCTGTCTATTGATGATTTCCATGTCAAATGGGCTCAGCTCCTCTAGCCATCTGGCTAGTTGACCCTGTGGCTCCTTAAAGCTGGTGAGCCACCTCAAGTAGATACGGCCAAAACTGGTGGGTGAACCGGAACACAGCCAATAGTTCTTTTCGGGTGGTACATTAGTTCACCTTCTTGCAGCTGAATAAAATTCTGCATCAATTGCAACATCTGTAGCATCGGTGTAGGATGAAAAGATCAGCTGTGGAGGGAATCCCCAAGGCCGGAGTTTACGTTAATGCCTTTTTGAGATTCTCTAAGGACTGTTTCTCTTCTTCTTCCCACCGAATCTTGTCATCCCTCAGGATCGTAAACATCGTTTTTTTCCCACGAGCCTCCCCAGGAACTCCACTTCTCTTCTGAAAAGGAAGCATTTACGAGGCTTTAACAGAAGTCTATATATACGAAACTTTTTGAGGGCTTTCTTGAGTTGTTTATGTGGTCCTCATAGCTCTTACCAAGTACACACACATCATCCAAAAAACGCAAGGACTCACTCCCAGTTCAGGCCCAAGAGAACCAAATTGATTACCCTCGAGAAGTTAGAAAGCGTCGCACAAACCAGTTAAGTGATACCATCAAAACAAATATTTGCCATCACTTAATTAACATGATGAGGTAACTGAAGAGTTTAAAACTTGAGTGGTTCAAATAGCACACATGTCAGTTCTAGATCTAGATTCTATTTCATAGGTAAGATGTTTTCATCAAATCGGCTTAATAGAAAGGCAGGGATAATCAAAATAGAATATCCACTATATGGAGAACTACATTTACCAAACAAGCCATCAATCAGATAAATCAGGATTATTTAGGATTAGCCTTTGCCTCGCCTAATTTCTAAATTTTTATCTAAAAATTTACACATTACTGGAATATGATCTGAATCACATTTGGCTTCCGACAGTGATTTCGATGTTTTGACGGCGTTTCGGAATCGTTTTTTAATTAGGATGTAATCTTTTTTGTTTCTACTTCTAACTCCGGAACTCTTCCAAGTCAACAGCCACCTCGAATGGTTTTGATACCAAGTAATTGTGTTTAGATATAGCCTCGGCGTTTAATTATGTTGTTATTTATTTTTGTAACTTTACTTCGGAGCATTGACACATTGCAATACAATATGTATTTCTGTTTTATAAATCATAGTTCAGAGCTGCAAGAAAACTATTTATTTATTTAATTTTTTTAAAGATTAGTAGGATTTAATCGATGCGTAAAGATACGATGATTGAAAAATGTTTTTCTTACCAATTTTTTATTAATAATAAAAATTAAAGAGTATAGGTAGAAGAGGTGACAATTTTAAGAAAATTCGGAAATACAGTAAAGCAATAAATTCGAAATTTTTGTTTTGTAAACGTTTTTGATCATTGTGTTTTTGAGTAACTCATATTTTTAGAAGGTCTCAGCGTACAAAAATTATGGCCATGGCTTGTGAGCTATTCTCAGCCACAGATTTGGCAGCATTCTAATGCTAGGCGCAGGAAAATTGCACTATTGTAGCCAGAGAATTTAATGATTCTTAAAATGATATTTAAAAAAAAATATCAGGAAATAGCAGGACGAAAAATAGTACAGATATTTCGTAACTAAGCTACGGCTTTCACGATTGTTAAAAAAATTTTTTTTTCACTGTATTATTTTAATGTATAAAAAAAAGCTAGTTTTCTCGCCCCTCATGCCTCTTATCAAAAGCCTCTGATATGGTTTGTACTTTAAACTGTGATTTGGTATTGGAAGTGTCAATTCGCATCGTAAAAACCCATGTTCATTGCCTTTTTTTAAAATTCCCATTGTAAAAGCACTGAACAAAGTTAACTTTGCCTTGGAATCGAAGTGGGGAGAACAAAATAAGGGAGAGTTCACATTGACGTCAACCAAGATGGGGAAGTCTGAAAAAAAGTTGACAAAAGTTTTATGCAACAAAAGAAAACTTCTCGGTCACAAGCTATCTGGCATTCATGATGTTACCGTTGTTTTCACAAACTTAAACAAAGAACTCAGCGATGGATGCCTCAGAATACTATCAAGATTCTTACAAAGCTTTTAAAGCAGCTCATCCGTCTCTAAAAAGGTTCTGAAATTCGAGAAAAAGTGATTTCTCCATGGACAATTTAAAGAAAAAAAAATGAAAGAAAGTAGTGTCATGACCTTCAATGATCAAATGAATTAAAAGAAAAAATATTAATAATTTTACTTCTCAAAATCGAATAGACTAAACATTGCTTATGCACTGTGTACATCATCACGCATTAGATTTAAGCGGTGAAAATATATAGATGAGTGCTCAACTTGCAGTTTTCATTTAACTATGTCAGACAGACATTTTAATATCCCATCTGGATCCAATTCAAGACCTAGGTATTCTGCTCGGGTATACGATGCAATAAGTCCTGATTTTTTCCCCAGTAATAATGACGCCCTCTTTTCTAAAAAAGTAATTCGGTTTATCTACATTTTTCAATCCATTCTCCCACATGTAATTTCAGAAAAATAAACCCAACCAATAACTAACTATAAAGCCCCTCTGCAGGTTTGAAATGATTAATATGGATCTGTAATGAACCTATAAGACTCCAAAAAATGTACAGATTATAGGTCTAGATCTTACGGAAATTCAGGTTTGTTTACATGTGTTTCCTATCGCGACGAAACCACATGGCAAACCAGGTCAAAGGTCACTGAAAACAGACGTCACTGCCGGAATTCCCCTCTGGATGCAATAAGCTTATTGTTAACGGTCCTCAATAATGATACTAGCTATTTACACAGGGTGTGTCCAACGTCCAAACTAGATCTACATAAAGATATGAATTTCAATATTTTTAGATCTATCAAAGCTCTAGATCTAATTCTAGATTTAGACATATGCAGTCCAAGTAAGGTACTAGATACTTAAATAACATTCGACTTTGTTGTCTGCATAACATGGGTCTCCTCCCCAATCTTTCTGTTCTTTGTCTATCTCACAGAACCGAAGAGGCTACACGTGAAATGTTGCCTCGCGAAGGGAAACGATGGTGACACTTTTATTTTTCTTCTTTTATTTGCTGTCTCCCCTTTTTTCTGAAGGTTTTTTTTTGTTGTTGGAAGAACGAAGGCGTTACCACGTGATAATTCTTCAAACTCTTTCGAGGTTTTTAAAAAATCTTCATAGCTTTCAAACGTGTTTACCACCTTCATAGCTATTCCCCGTGAAATGGTGCTTGGCGGTTGTGTTGTTTTGAGTGAAAATGAATGTGCGAGTATTTACGATGTTTACGATGTACTTTGCAAATAAACCAAAATGCATCGGATTTTTCCATGCGAATTGACACTTCGTTTGGTATTTTTTTTTTAGTATTTCTTAACTTGGGGATTTATTTCATTTTAAATTTTCATTTACATCTGTAGTTTTTATTTAGTGGAATGCAATGAAACTATTTTTTTTCTTTGACAGGTTTAATTTGCTAATCATTTGCTGCACCTTCATGACGACGCTTTTTCTGCTCATAATGGGATGCACGGAGCTTATTCTGGTATTTTTTTTATATTTCTATAATGCATAAACCTAAAAATATCTCTATACACATTTAAAAAGAAATATTGTTTCAGATTGTATGTGCATGTTTGTTTCTGCCATATAAATACATGTATTTATTGGAGAAAAAAAATTTTTTTTTACCTCTGCCATTTGGATGCTCCAGTTTTTTGCTGTTGATGTTGCTATGGCTATATGTATTGTGAAATGTTATTTTTTACTGTAATTCTTGTTCTGTGTGAGACCTGACAGACCATATGAATCATTAATAACACTTGAAATTTTCTCGGGGTCATTTCATATTAGAGTGAAATTTGTTGGAAAAATTGGGGCCACTTGTAAGTAATTGCTTCTTCTTTTTAGCATCTGTGCTTGTTTGGCAGTTTAGATTCATGACTCCTCAGCACTGGTATTGCTCGAGTATTGTCCTCCAATAGGGTTTCTCAAAATAAGTTTCATAGGTTGCTCTTTAAATCCCGGATTTCTTATTTCTTCACACTGGAACCACTTGTCTACAGTTCTCAATAGGTTTCTCTTTAAACTATGATTTCATGAATCTTTTGCATTGGAATTGCTTGTCTCTGTGGGTTTTTCTGCATACCCTGAATTTGTTACTCCTTTTCACCGGTAATGCTTAAATATAGTTTTTAATAAGTTCCTTTTTAATATATTAATTTAGGACTCCGCACCGGTATCGCTTGTTCACAATCTTCAATGGGTTTCTCTTTACACAATAGATTTGTAAGTGCTTAGCACTGGTATTGCTTGTCTACAGTCCTCAATAGGTTTGACTTTTAACCCTGGATTCGTTTAAACTTCACACAGGTTTTGCTTTTCTACAGTCCCCCCACAATAGGTTTTTATTTAAACCCTAGATTTTTAACTTTTTTAACACTGGTATTGCTTAATATAATCACAATAGATTTCTCTTTTAAACATTTGCATCAATGAAGGTATTACCTTGAGGTTTTTATAATTAGAAATAGATGTGTACACTTTTCTCCTCTCAGTTTCTGAGTTCTGTCAGTTGTGTACGGTAAGATTAGCAGACAAATCAGCCCTAGTCGAGAGATTGTAGTACTGCAGTTTCTGAGTTCTCTCAGTTGTGTACGATAAGATTAACAGACAAATCAGCCCTAGTCGAGAGATTGTAGTCCTGCAGTTTCTGAGTTCTCTCAGTTGTGTACGATAGGATTAGCAGAGAAATTAGATTGAGTCAAGAGACTGTAGTCATGCAGTTTCTGAGTTCTGTCAGTTGTGTACGGTAGCATTAGCAGACAAATCAGCCCGAGTCAAGAGATTGTAATCCTGCAGTTTCTGAGTTCTCTCAGTTGTGATAAAGAAGGTTTAGGAAACAAATCAGCCCTAGTCGAGAGATTGTTCTCCTGCAGTTTCTGAGTTCTGTCAGTTGTGAAAAGGTAGGATTAGCAGATAAATCAGCCTAAGTCAAGAGATTGTAGTCCTGCAGTTTCTGAGTTCTCCCAGTTGTGTACGGTAGGATTAGCAGACAAATCAGCCCTAGTTAAGAGATTGTAGTCCTGCAGTTTCTGAGTTCTGTCAGTTGTGGATGATAGGATTAGTTGACAAAATAGCCTAAGTCGAGAGACTGTAGTCCCGCAGTGTCTGAGTTCTCTCAGTTGTAAACGATAGGACTAACAGACAAATTAGCCAGAGTCGAGAGACTGTAGTCCTGCAGTTTTTTAAGTTCTGTGATTTGGCTAGGATAGGATTAGCAGACAAATCAGCCCTAGTCGACAGATTGTAGTCCTGCAGTTTCTGAGCTCTGTCAGTTGCGTACGGTAGGATTAGCAGACAAATCAGCCCTAGTCAAGAGATCGTAGACCTGCAGTTTCTGAGTTGCTGTCAGTTGTGATAAGGTAGATTTACTGACAAATCAGCCTGAGTCGAGAGATTGTAGTCCTGCAGTTCTGAGCTCTGTCAGTTGCGTACGGTAGGATTAGCAGACAAATCAGCCCTAGTCAAGAGATCGTAGTCCTGCAGTTTCTGAGTTCTGTCAGTTGTGATAAGGTAGATTTACTGACAAATCAGCCTGAGTCGAGAGATTATAGTCTTTCAGTTTCTGAGTTCTTTCAGTTGTGATAAGGCATGATTAGCAAACAAATCAGCCTCAGTCGAGAGTTTGTTGTCCTGCAGTTTCTGAGCTCTGTCAGTTATGTACGATAAGATTAACAGACAAATCAGCCCTAGTCAAGAGATTATAGACCTGCATTTTCTGAGTTCTGTCTGTTTTTTACGATAGATCTAGCAGACAAAACAGCCCTAGTCAAGAGATTGTAGTCCTGCAGTTTCTGAGTTCTCTCATTTGTGTACAGTAGGATTTGCAGACAAATGACCCTAGTCAAGAGATTGGAGTTCTGCGGCTTTTGAGTTTTGTCAGTTGTATACGGTAGGATTAACAGACAAATGAGCCTGAGTCGAGAGATTGTAGTCCTGCAGTTTCTGAGTTCTGTCAGTTGTGTACGGCAGGATTAATAGAAAAATCAGCCTGAGTCGAAAGATGATAGTCTTGCAGTTTCTGAGGTCTCCCAGTTGTGTACGGTAGGATTAGCAGATAAATCAGCCCTAGTTGAGAGAATGTAGTCCTACAGTTTCTGAGTATTGTCAGTTGTGTACGGTAGGATTAACAGGCAAATTAGCCTGAGTCGAGAGACTGTAGTCCTGCAGTTTCTGAGTTCTGTCAGTTGTGTACAGTAGGATTAGCAGACAAATTAGCCTGAGTCGAGAGACTGTAGTCCTGCAGTTTCTTAGTTCTTTGAGTTATGTAGGATAGGATTAGCAGACAAATCAGCCCTAGTCGAAAGATTCTAGTCTTGCAGTTTCTGAGTTCTGTCAGTTGTATACGGTAGGATTTGCAGATAAGTGAGCCCTAGTCAAGAGATTGCAGTCTTGCACTTTCTGAGTTCTGTCAGTTGTGATAAGGTAGGATTAGCAGGCAAATTAGCCTGAGTCGAGAGATTGTAGTCCTGCAGTTTCTGAGTTCTGTCAGTTGTGTACGGTAGGATTAGCACACAAATCAGCCCTAGTCAAGAGCTTGTAGTGTTGGATTTTCTGATTTAGATTGATACTTCCTAGTCGTTTTCCAGGGGTATTGTTGCCCTTGCTAATCTGCAATTTGGCTGATGATGCAGTTGTGACAAAATGTTGAATATCAAATGCTGGTGCTTCAGGCGTTGGTGAGCATGGTCGTCCACGCCTTAACCTCATGTTAATGGTCGCACAGATGAGTAATGTTGTCTCTGAAATATCTGCTTTCCTCTGCAATGGTATAAAGTTAAAAAATATGAGGGACAATTAAAGCTTGGAACATTTTAAATCATTGAAACAGTCTTATAGTGAGTTATGTTGCCTCGCAAATAACTGCTTCCCTCTGTCAGTGTATAAGGTTAAAAAATATGAGGGGCAATTAAAGCTCGGAACATATGAAATTATTGAAACAGTCCTGTTATGCTGCTTGTCAAATACCTGCACTCTTCTGTATTGGTATAAAGTTAGGCAATATGATTTTGCATTGTGTAAGCTTTGTAGTTGTGGATATTGGATGGATTCAACTGGCCTGTCCACACGAAATGAGCTGTTTATTCACACTGGCCGAATGGAGACATAAAGCAAAGTGTTTGAATATGTTTGGTTTTATGAAAAACAATGTGTTTTTAGCCTAGCAAAAGCATAAGTTAAACTATTGAAATCTAAAAAAAGATGGTTCGATATCTTTAACCCTTCTCAGCTGACCTGCCTTCTCGATTTGTGTGCTGTAAGTTATGCTTTCAGATATTTTTAGTAGACTAGAATAAACGAAAAAAGAGAGAAAACTGGAAACAGTGGAGATGTGGTTTATCAGAGGTATGATAAAGATATCATGGAAGGAAAAAAAGAGTGAATCAAGACTGAAAAAACTAATTTTTGAAGGATTATTTATGAAAACCAAGAAATGGAGGCAACTAAAACTTTTACGACATGTTGCCAACACAGATTTTTAGAAAATTAAAAAATCAGTAGAAATATTAAAGGCAAATACAATAGAGATAGACAGATAATTACTTTTATTGAAAGCCTCAACTTAAGGACAACAGGTAATGTAGTAACAACAGCTTTATACAGTTAACAGAAAACAGGTATGTATGGGGGAACACCATTGCCAATGTATGTACCAGACAAGGTACCTAAAGGAAAAAAGAAAAACAACCACCAATAATATAAAGATGATGGTATTGATTTGGTTTCATTAAACGCAATTGAAGATGAAGAGATATTTTCTTTCTTTCATTGTTCTAATTTATTTATGTTGCAGCATCTTTTTGCAAATGATTACAGGCCTAGTGGAAATAATACTTTTTGTGTTTAAATTTTTGTCGCCAGACAATCACTTGCAGCTCTGATTTAAATATAAAAGATTGATATCATCTCAATTTCAAATACAATAGTAAGCCTTTGACTTAAACACAATCTACAGAACTGCCAACATTCCGTTTTGCCCGGAAAAAATTACGTTGAACGCCCATAAATTCCGTTTTTCGGGCAGCTCTGTTAAGATCCCGGTCAGTAGTCTCGGTCACGGTGAAAAGAGAAAAAAATAGCCCCTTGTTTTATCTTATGGATTAATCCTATATATCAACGGCCGTTGTTACTTTTTATCCATCTAACATGTTTTAAAGAACACACGCATTTTTTATCACCATAAATATGATCTAAGCGTATAATTTGCCTTCCATAACAATTATTTTAAACATGCTGAGTTAAAGAACCGGGTAACTTTTGCCTTAGTAGAAAAGAATTTGTCACGGTGTTACGTGTTCCTGTGGTCATGAACCCGACTCTATGCCATTGATGCTTTTGGTCAGTGCATTGGGATGTACATATAACGCTCATTTGCAAATTGTTGCAGTACACTTACTCTGGCACCGCAGAGGTTGAGCCTTGCCAACGTAGTATCAGAGCTTCCTCTCTATACAGTAGCTGGATCAAGGCTGAGGCAGGGTATTTACTTCTCACCCATTCTAAGAGTGAGTTCATATCATCATATTATGCTGTGAAGTCACAGCACAACCTGACACAAGGGAAGGCCATTCAAACTCATCTACACTCATCTACACTCACTCGGAGGTAAAGAAGTCGTCGGGAGGTGACATCTTTGCATGGTGATGACCCCCAAATACCCTGCCACTGCATTGGGTCCCATCAGGCCCGTGCAGGCCCGGGATATTCACGTCTTGAACAGCCGAGTTCCAGTTGGTATTGTTCTTTCTGGTCCTACTGAGTCAACATCTATAAACATTTCCTGAACCTATCACCGCCTTTGACATATCCCCGTGCACTGCTCTGTATGATGGATCTAGCATTCATAGGTGCCCACTTTTTGGACTGCGGAGGACGAGTTGATCCACCCCTGTGAACCCTCTAACTATGGATACGTCTCCTACCATTCCCATTATGACCACATCTTTGGCCCGTCTCCTCTGTGAAGGGTTGGATTCTGGCTGCGGTCACATTTGTGACCTCTATCACTCTTTGACAGACTGGACTCCGGCTATGGTCACGTCTATGCCCCTTTCAACTCCTGTTTTTGTCACCTCTATGACCCGCTGACTTCCATTACATTTACATCGTTCTCTATAACCACATGTATGAGAGCTCTCGCTATGGAGGTTTCTTGGACTGTGGCGGCCTTGTTTCTGACACATGCGAGACCTCTCGTCGTGTGGTCTTTTGTGACTTTCACGGCCTCGTTCCCCACACATACGACATTTATCATCGTAGGGGCTTCTTCTTTTGGCGGGAAGTTCTGCAGCTGCGTTTGGGCTGTGATGTTCGGGTGACTTCACTGCACTGAACGGTCATTCTTACGCCTCAGCCAGTCCGGCTAGTCCAATGCATTGGGAATCTCCCTTTGTGGTTGATAGGGTGGAACCAATGTATTAGGGTTGACCAACTTCTGTGGTTTGTCTGGTGGATCCAACCCATTCACATTATTTACTTCCTGTGGTTGAGGCAGTGAGTCCAACCCTTTGGGGTTCAGGGCCTTGTTTGGGTGGCTGTCTTTCAGATAATCATTAGGGCAACATCTGTTATCCCCCCTGGCTACTTTTGCATCTGAGACACCTATCTACTTCCGTTCTTGACCTCCTTGCTCTGCCCCTTCTTCCCCATCCTGTCGATGGGTCTGCATCGGGGCATCTATTCCTCAAATCGGATGTATTTAATGCCGTGTTCTATGAGATGAAGTGGCCTCGGTTATCTCATCCATAGCATGCCAGGGGACTTGCGGCGTGGGTCCGAGGACTTGGTAATCGACAGCTTCCCTCTAGCTTTGTCACTTATGTCCTATATCTTTTCTACCCTTAGAGACAAGGCGGGCACTTTATTGTCAATCCTGGGTGCAAATTTAGTCAATTTTCAATACACCATCATCTCAAGTCGACTTTTCAAACAAGCCATCATGCTTTCTAGCAGATTCTTTAACTCTGGCTGGTCCGACTTTGCTTCTCCGCCTCTGCCTGATGGAGTTACCTTCCTCCTCTCCTGAGTTGGCTTAAAAGGCGGCATTTGTTGCATCAAAATCAGGACCTGTTGTTTCTCTGAGGTTATGAGGCCCCTCAGCTCTACTCCTAACAGAGGGTTCATCACTTTCTCTGTACTCCCGATGTGGTGGAGATCTCTCCTCAGTGTAGTCTCGTCGAGAGCAGACAGAGCGGACTGCCACTTCAGTCGATCTATCCTCCCTTATGCAGTACACAGTTCTGTGGTTAAACTGATGCTGGAGGATATATATAGTAGTCTCTTCCAATGACTCCGGACGCATGTTCGCAGTATGGAGTCCCAGTTCTCTGTCTGAAGAGTCTGTGCAGAATTTTAGAACCATCTGCTTGATGTCTCGCTTTCAGAAACCTGCTCCTGCATCTTCTTCGAGAGCATATAGTGCTCAATGGTGGAGACGCTCCGCCTATTCTTCGATTGATTTTTCAATACGTTGTTTTGCATTCTGAAACCAGATTAGGGCTGTCTCTCTCAAATACTCGGAGGCAAATCGCTGCTCCAGACGTTTCATCAACGAACGAAGCGGCATGTGCCTATTTTCCCGCATCATTAGGGTATAGTAATCTGCAGCTCTATCTACTAATACCAAGAAGATATAACCCATCTGCTCTTTCACAAATCTTTCGTTTGAAGGCTGCATAATTATACTCTCCGGGGTAAATTGATGATTTAGGTGGTTGGATGAACTTCTTTAACTGCCTGTGCTCATCATCAGAGTCGTCTGAGTCATAACCATACGATTGTGAGTTTGGCCAGACCTCTGGTATTCATGGAAACGCCTTCTGTATTAGTCAGATCTGCAGAGTATCGTCCATGTCGACGGTCTTTGTCGCATAGTGATACTGGCGGGACCTCCCATCGTTCATCTGTTGGCGCGGAAGACCTCACAGGCTTAATTTGCGCGTGTTTCGTTCCAGGAAAAAGCAGCATTCCTCTCGTCGCAGAAGTCCATAGTGTTCTTCATATCAGCGAATTCATGACTCCTATCTGACTGCTTCAAGCGTCCTCAAAGGTGTCTAGCTTCTCTATCTCCGCAAGAGATCACATAGAGAGTGGAGCATAAATGGGCTCTCACCCCTTTGATTTAATGATTTTTGGGCGGTCTTCTCACCAACTGTAAATCCTCTACATCAAACGTATTCACATTAATTTTTATACCTCTCACTCACTACAAAAATGGCAGACACATTTTTTAAAAATTACTAATAAATACTTAAAATATTATTCTATGAAAAGAAATTCAAATTATTTCTATCCTTTGTTTAACTGATTTGGATCTTAATTCACTTTGAAAGAATTCCAAATTGTTTTTAAAAATAAATATTATTTAATTAACTTGATAATTAAATTACCTAAAAAATCAATACTTGTTCTGATAAAAGACTGTTCTATTATTTTTAATTTAATGAATGTTAGATAAAGGGTGGATAATTGTATACCTTTTTCATTTATACAAGTCAGAAAATATTTAAAAATAAATTAACCAATCAAATTATTTTTCACATCACAGAAGATTTACTAGAGCAGCGATAGACAAGAAAAAGTGAATTAATTAATAAAAACAGAGGAAAAGAAAGAAATGGATGCTAAAGGTACCAAGAAAGGGAAAAAAACAGTTAGATTTATAATATGTAAAGAAAGGTGACTGTTCATACCTTTACTTTAGTAATGTATAATAGTAAGGTTCTTGCAAACCTAAAAAAATATTACGTGTCAAACAAGATAGGGTAGGAGAAAAGAAATAGAGACAAAATGAATTAACTCTCAAAAGAACATAAATTATATCAATTACAAGATCCAAATCTAAACTACACGAAATATACTATGATCAATACTCTATTGTAAACTGGTCCTATAAAATTAAAGCTAAAGTAGTTCTAGATCAAAGAAGTTCTGAATCTCGGCCTGTTTCCGAAAAATTACATTAACCCTATCAAATCAACAAATCTGGTAACAAAAAACGCTCAGATCCAGACCCAAGTTCCCCCGCCCCAAATTCCCGGTCAATCACCTGACCACTACATATGTCCTCCCTCGTCAGGCTAGGAGTAGATATCCCAAAATGAATTTTCATGTTGACATGGGCTAATCATTTTTATCTCGAACTTTCTCATTTTGAAAAATCATTTAATTTGGTATATTATACATAGTTGTAGCTTAAAAAACAAAAAGGTTATGAATTTTTAAAATATTTTATTTTGTGCATAAAATGTACCCCATCAAGACCAGCGCCTGAGACCATTTTCCAAAGGGCATTTTTGTTTAAAAACATGTGTGTGACAATCAAAAAATTTACTCTATGTGCAGCAGAGTCAACAAAGATAATTCTCAATTTTTTCCGTGATACAAGCAGTTACAGTTTTTGTAGATAGACATGTTTAAAGTGGGCTCAAAAGATAGAGGCTATATTTTCTGGGTTTGCTATCATTTTTGAAAAATCGTATAAAATCACACTATCAATTAATTTTTTCACATTTTTTACGCCAGCAATGTTACTTCCATCCGACAAAATTCGACTGTTTTGATTGATTATTTCAACATATTTTTTGTCAAATGTGTTATTTTTTTAATTTACATGAAAGGATCTTAATTTTTTTTTCTATAAGGGTATCAAATAGAGCTCATTCATTTTTGCGACCATTAGTGCTATTTTTCGAATGATGACATACACGGCGAGCCTGCGCAAGGCTAAAAAAGAGAGTGTGTTCGCGAGATCAACCCACACAGCCTGCAAAAAAACGCACCTTACACGTTCTTTTACAACCTTCTCAGTGATAATGCTATAAAATACACCTATTCATGCTTTAAGTGTTTGCTTCTCCGCATAAGTTTTGCGTAAAGCTTAGGAGACGTAAAACAAATTTAGAACACCTAATTGTTTTAAAAAAAGGAAGGGTTATAGCGTTTTAACCATAACAGTATAGAAGTTATTGCATGAAGCTACGGGATTATGCAGTTGAAAAGCATCGAAATGCGATTTATCAGCAGCAGAGAGCACATCCCAGTCCTGGCCAAACCAATTTTTCATTGCTCCTCCGTGTCCACCCAGCACTAAATGGGGAGATAGGTCTCTTAAGACCCGGCGAAAGTAAAGGCAGCGAGGAAAACAATGACAAACTACCTCATAATGAGGTATGCCAAGAACAATAATTAGGACCCTACGCCTGGTTCCCCGATGCTTGGACTAAGAGTGGGACCCACTTTACTTTTTTTTACTTAGAAAACCCTTTACACATTCTACGTTCCCAAATCACTCAAAAGAGCCTACCCACTTTCCTTTTTTTTTCCAAGGAGAACCCTTGACGTCATCCATTTCCTCAATGAACTTGCCCCAGGTCCGCTGCATTCGCTGCATCCGTAGGTGGTATTCGGGACAATTCATTTGAATTGCTGTGTAGCCTTCCCTGTCTATTGATGATTTCCATGTCAAATGGGCTCAGCTCCTCTAGCCATCTGGCTAGTTGACCCTGTGGCTCCTTAAAGCTGGTGAGCCACCTCAAGTAGATACGGCCAAAACTGGTGGGTGAACCGGAACACAGCCAATAGTTCTTTTCGGGTGGTACATTAGTTCACCTTCTTGCAGCTGAATAAAATTCTGCATCAATTGCAACATCTGTAGCATCGGTGTAGGATGAAAAGATCAGCTGTGGAGGGAATCCCCAAGGCCGGAGTTTACGTTAATGCCTTTTTGAGATTCTCTAAGGACTGTTTCTCTTCTTCTTCCCACCGAATCTTGTCATCCCTCAGGATCGTAAACATCGTTTTTTTCCCACGAGCCTCCCCAGGAACTCCACTTCTCTTCTGAAAAGGAAGCATTTACGAGGCTTTAACAGAAGTCTATATATACGAAACTTTTTGAGGGCTTTCTTGAGTTGTTTATGTGGTCCTCATAGCTCTTACCAAGTACACACACATCATCCAAAAAACGCAAGGACTCACTCCCAGTTCAGGCCCAAGAGAACCAAATTGATTACCCTCGAGAAGTTAGAAAGCGTCGCACAAACCAGTTAAGTGATACCATCAAAACAAATATTTGCCATCACTTAATTAACATGATGAGGTAACTGAAGAGTTTAAAACTTGAGTGGTTCAAATAGCACACATGTCAGTTCTAGATCTAGATTCTATTTCATAGGTAAGATGTTTTCATCAAATCGGCTTAATAGAAAGGCAGGGATAATCAAAATAGAATATCCACTATATGGAGAACTACATTTACCAAACAAGCCATCAATCAGATAAATCAGGATTATTTAGGATTAGCCTTTGCCTCGCCTAATTTCTAAATTTTTATCTAAAAATTTACACATTACTGGAATATGATCTGAATCACATTTGGCTTCCGACAGTGATTTCGATGTTTTGACGGCGTTTCGGAATCGTTTTTTAATTAGGATGTAATCTTTTTTGTTTCTACTTCTAACTCCGGAACTCTTCCAAGTCAACAGCCACCTCGAATGGTTTTGATACCAAGTAATTGTGTTTAGATATAGCCTCGGCGTTTAATTATGTTGTTATTTATTTTTGTAACTTTACTTCGGAGCATTGACACATTGCAATACAATATGTATTTCTGTTTTATAAATCATAGTTCAGAGCTGCAAGAAAACTATTTATTTATTTAATTTTTTTAAAGATTAGTAGGATTTAATCGATGCGTAAAGATACGATGATTGAAAAATGTTTTTCTTACCAATTTTTTATTAATAATAAAAATTAAAGAGTATAGGTAGAAGAGGTGACAATTTTAAGAAAATTCGGAAATACAGTAAAGCAATAAATTCGAAATTTTTGTTTTGTAAACGTTTTTGATCATTGTGTTTTTGAGTAACTCATATTTTTAGAAGGTCTCAGCGTACAAAAATTATGGCCATGGCTTGTGAGCTATTCTCAGCCACAGATTTGGCAGCATTCTAATGCTAGGCGCAGGAAAATTGCACTATTGTAGCCAGAGAATTTAATGATTCTTAAAATGATATTTAAAAAAAAATATCAGGAAATAGCAGGACGAAAAATAGTACAGATATTTCGTAACTAAGCTACGGCTTTCACGATTGTTAAAAAAATTTTTTTTTCACTGTATTATTTTAATGTATAAAAAAAAGCTAGTTTTCTCGCCCCTCATGCCTCTTATCAAAAGCCTCTGATATGGTTTGTACTTTAAACTGTGATTTGG
>BLXT01001368.1:19500-29913 GCA_019648995.1 Plakobranchus ocellatus
CTCTGTAGCTGCTTCCATTATTGCTGATTTGAAGTTTTCCCATTGTTGTTCTACCTCCTCTGCATCTCCAAAGGCTTCAAATTTCTTCTGGACTGAGATTTGATATTTTTCCCTGATGGTTTGATTTGTTTTTAGTATTGCCAGATCAAATTTGATGTTTGTGAAAGGTTTGCTATTTTTCTTTAGTTTTAATTTTAATTTGCCTACCACTGGGACATGGTCACTGTAACAGTCTGCACTTGGGTATGTTTTTGCCAATAGCAATGCGTTTCTATATCTTTTAGATATCATCATATAGTCTATCTGGTTTCTGGTTTCGTCACCAGGGCTTTTCCATGTTCATTTTCTCCTTTGAGGTTGTTGAAACCATGTGTTTCCCACTATAATATTATTTGTCTGACACCATTCAATTAACTTCTCACCTCGCTCATTTCTGATGCCCAGTCCATGTTTTCCTACAATATCATCTACTTTTTCTGTGCCTACTTTTGCGTTGAAATCACCCATGATTATGATAGGATCCTGGGATTTGCATTGAATCTTTGCTGTATCCAATTCATTGTAGAATTTATCTAAATCTTCATCATTGCTATTAGCTGTTGGTGCATAAAACTTGGATTATGTTGAGGTCTACAGGTTTCCCTGCAATCTTCACCAAAAGGACACGGTCTGATAATGTCCAGTAACCTTTCTGTTTTCAGCTTTGACTTTAAAAGGGCTTGCTTTTTCGTGCATATACCAGGAACTCATGTGTGCTTAAAAGTTTGATCTATAGTGGTCAGTTCGTTCAAAATGCCTACTGATAGTTACTAAACTATCAAACATTTTTTTTTCCTTTTGCTGCACTTGATTTGTATTGTTAGAACATTAAATCAGCAACCATTTTGCTTGGCCTCTCTCTTCCTTTGGATAGATGACACATGTTATCCCGCATAGCTGTAATGCTGTTCATGAACATTGGCTTACCACTGTGCGAGATCAGAGATTATAAATTCACACATCATCATGTACATTTTCCTTTTACTAGCCCATAGAACTGGGAATTGTGGGTCAAACTACACATGTGACTAATGCAAACACAGAAAATAAAATGAAATAAACAAATGAATAGATTTTTAACAATGAAAAAGGTCACATGCAATTGTGTCCAGCAGTGTCAGTCATGAGTCCTTACTAATTATATGAGGTTTTATCATACCAAACAAATTTTCATTCTTGCTTTCAAAAGTTGATGTTTATCTATAATAGCAACACAATATCTTTATTTTTAAAGGGGAAAAAGATGAATAGACAAAAAAAATGTTATTTCCTTGTGCTCCAAAAATTAATGTCACCCATTGGTTGTAGTACGTTGTGGCCCATGTACTGGAGAGAGGTAGTATATGGGTGACAATAGTAGTTGCGCATTCACTGCCTTAACTGCCTCTTATTGTTACATGGGTAATATTGCTTTCCTTCCCCTTGTTTTACCTTCTGTCTCAACTTCCTTTTTTGGTTTTTTGTCTTATCTGCTTCTTCTCTTCCTGTTCTGTCTTTCTACCATGGGCCTCTGGTCTAGGCAGCAAGAGAGGTCCTCAGTATCTTTATCAACTCAGGTACCAGTCCATTTTTCATGATTGTTTCCAAAAAACAAGTTGTCAATTATACATAATTGTTGAATATATTTTGCTCTAAACCTTGTTGCAAACAGAGAATTGTGTTGTCAAAAATATGCATCAAGAAATTTTCAAGTGTGAGTATAACCTCAGTCAATAAAATTTTATCAAGTCCTAAGTTTGTGCGGTTTCAGAAACTTAGAACTTGCCAAGAGATCTTGACATGTCTTATATTTTTATAACTCATAACAAAACAGTAAAGGATGAGCCTTCACAAATCTTTCGTTATCTTTCAACACATTTGTAGGGGTTTTCTCCCTAATCTCTTCTCTTCTTTTGAGGTACCAGATCTGACAATGTAAAAGTGAAATCATGATGCACCAGTTATTCCTTCATTTAAAAGTGAACATTCAAAATTTAGAAGAGATATCTCTTATTTCTTGTAAGAGACAAGAAGGGCTAATTTGCACACGCCTGTTTTTTTCAACATGGATTTAAACTAAAACCAGATCCTTTTTATCCCTCAACCACTCAAAACGCTGCAATTAAAATTATGGCCCATATATTGTTTGCCCATCAGTCTTTTATATCTGGATGTTTTTTGACATATTGTGCTCTCATATCTATAATATCTAAAATTCAGTATACACCTTGAGATCTTGATAGGTCTTTGTTTTTGTACCTAAAGCAAAATTGAAAACAACAGGTTAGTCACAGAGTTTGCATTACTTTGTGTTACAATGTTCGTCTGGGTTTTCCTGACCTCTTCTCTCCTTTTTTATGTGCTGCATTAAATAAAATAATGACGCAGCAATAATTCCCGTAATATAAAAAAAAAACATTGAAAAGTTTTAAAATGTCTATTTTCACAAGGGAACAATATCTGCAATTTTGTCGTAGAAATGTCTTGTATCTTTAGTTCAAGTTGTCTCCCCTTTGGGCTCTTTAGTATTATATTACATATTATATTGTCTGGTAGCTCTGCAATTTTGATCTAACTTTATAAGGTGATACTTTCATTCAAGTATTGTTAGGATTTATCTGTCAGCCCAATGGATTTTGTAAATCTGTTTGCCCATGATCAAGGTCATCCTCAGAGCTAATTCCCGTATTAAAAGAAGACACCTGCTCGGTGTGGATCTTGCTGTGCTCCTCGGGCTGGTGGAGGCCGCCCTTTTTTCTGAGGTAAACGCCGGAGCCTGGTCTCCGCGTCTAATGCATGGCTCTTCGGAGGAACTTCCGCTTAATCTTTGCTGCCGTACTCATGGCAACTCGATCACCGCACCAGAGGATTTCGTTCAAGGTCATCTCTTCAGTTTGGTTATGTTATACATTATCAATTGGTTTCTCTAAAGTATTCACACATACGGGTATTGTGTAATCAACAGATACAAAGCATCTGAATTTGATAGATGGACTTGCTGTTACTTTGTATGGCCAAAACCTTTTTTAAGAAAAAAATAATGGAAGCGGGCTTTTATTTAAAAAATCATACATACAACAGCCAGTGAGATCTGTCTACTGGCGTTTGATTACTAAAATAAGGCCTCCACAGACTTTTCTCAGAGTGATCTCTATATTGTCTTGTGTTCTATATGACTTTAACTAAGACATATCAGAGTTACACTGGTGGACCAGCTCAGCATCGCACTGTTATTTAATATCATATATTCATATATCTTGAGACCAGATCCAGTGGCTTAAATGTGACATCAAACTTCAAACTTTCTTCCTTCTTAAAAATGCTTGTTTTAAAAGTATATCTTTGCTCAGTATTAACATAGCCATTTCCAATTTTTTCCAGTTCGATGCACATAGAATGAAGTTACAGGCCATTTGAATAATTAAAAATATTCAAATTGCGAAGTTCAGCTCATTTTGACTGGTTTCAACACATTTCTAACTGAATCATTCTCCTCTGGACATTCAATAGCATTTTTTTTCCCATTTGCCCTTCAAGAAAGGCTGTGGTTCTATAGCAATTTTTTTTTCAATCTGCTAATTTGCTAAAGAGTTAAAATTTGAAATGAGCTCAATTTATTGTATTTAAAAAATTAGATGGCTGACAATGCACCATATTTTTTCTTCTTTGCATGTTTTAATTTGGGTTGATTGATAATGAAACTGCATCACCAATGTAATTATTCCTTACATTTAAAAAAAAAAAATGTAGAAAATGATACTTTGAGAAAAATAGAATTTAGCTATCCTTGTTAAATTAAAAGTTCATCGGATTATGGCTGTTGAAGCAAAGCTTTTTGAAGCAATAGCAAGGCATGTTATATATATGTATGGGTTAAAAAATGCAAAGTATCCTGTAATCTTTGAGAGGCACATTGACATTTTGAGTTTTGGGGTGGGGGAGATGGTAGGGAGAGTCTTCTACAAATTCTGAGGCCCATGTTCCAAAAAAAAAAAAAAAAAGAAAACCGAATTATAGCTGGAGTAAATTGCAACTAAATGGATTTTAAAAAATAATAAATTTGATAAGTAAACTCCTAAAGATAGTGTAGTTTTTTGTAGATTTCAGTCTGTTCTTTTAGTCCAGCATTGTCATGTTGTGAGCAAACTTACTATTTCTTTCTTTTCATAAAAGATAGTTAATAATTTTCTACTGACATCTTCCTTTATCTGCCTTTTCCAAAATATTTTTGAAAGGTTGCCTTTTTCTAGCTTACTAGGGACATTTTTTTCATTATATCGTATCTTTGCCCAATTAAGCCCAATTTCCATATTGAAAATGGTTTCATATTGTGCTTTTGTTGTGTAGGTGGCAATGGAATAGCTATGCTCTGTTCTGTCTTCTATGGCTGTGCAACGAAGAATTGCAGCTCTCGTAGCATTTGCTGGCGCTGTAAAGTGTGGTGATAATGGCAAAGGCAGACTAAATCTCTCCTTTGTGTGAGTCCTTTTTTGGGGGGCCATTGGTTTTCATTTCATACATTATGCAACGTTGTAAAAAATTTGACGTTTGCATGTCCTCTTTATTGAATGTTGACTATTTTTGAAAATCTATTAAAAACAGTCGCGGAATAATATTTTTCATTTTTTTTTTTTGTGAGGAAAGCACATTTGAAGTTTCCCCAAGTCAGTTGTCTTTTCTTAACTTCAATCTATTTTTTCAGTGTCTTAGATTTTGAGTTTTCTGAGTCCAAGTACATCAGAGTATTTCATTGCTACTGGTCGGTTTTATGAAGTTTTTCTAATAAAAAAAGACAAAAACACCATGAAGATGATGAATTATTTTAAGAAATGTAACGCTTATGCTGGGCCTGGGCTACATGCATGTCAGGGTCAGTGACTCAAGTTTATGACTTGGCTGTGGAAACAGACCTCACTCAGCGTCTAACTATAGCCAGGCTTATGTTTACTTTTAAAGACAAAGATAGAGAGATGAAAAATTGGATGGCCTTTGCTTGTATACAAATATTTTGCTTCTCACTCGCGTCTGTGAAAATTTTTGAGAGTGTCTGTTTTTTTTACTGTTATCCTTGTGGGATAGAGATTGTTTGGTTCAAAGAATGTTTTATTCTGTCCAAAAACATTTATGGTGACCAGTGCAGTTTCCTTATATTTCTCAAGCAATAGCAACACAGGAAAAGCTTTTTTATTTGCTTGGTATTGATCATGCCCTGTGGTTTTCTTGTCAAAACGTGTATATCATGCATCTCTCCACTATCGCCGTGTGGGGTCCGGCTGAGAATAGTCCCACCGGCCTGTCACGGGTCGTAAGAGGCGACCAAGGCAGGTTGTCACCCATGAACTGGTGAGATGCAGTTCATAGGTGACGAAAGGCTGTCATCCATGAACTGCTTTTGTCATTTCATGGATGACAGTAGGCTACCGCTCATGTACTGCTCTCACCAGTACATGGGTGGTGGCACATTGTTGCCCATGTACTGCCTCTCAGCAGTACGTGGACGACAGTGGGTTGTTGCCCATGTACTGCCTCTCTGCAGTATGTGGGCGACAGTGGGTTGTCGCCCATGTACTGCCTCTCTGCAGTACGTGGACGACAGTGGGTTGTTGCCCATGTACTGCCTCTCAGCAGTACGTGGACGGCAGTGGGTTGTTGCCCATGTACTGCCTCTCTGCAGTACGTGGGCGACAGTGGGTTGTCGCCCATGTACTGCCTCTCTGCAGTACGTGGACGACAGTGGGTTGTCGCCCATGTACTGCTTCTCTGCAGTACATGGGTGACAATGGGTTGTCACCCATGTACTACCTTTCTTTAGTACATGGGATGACATACTTTCCTACTTGCTTTGTCTTCTGTCCCAATTTCTTTTTGTGCCCCATCCTCCTGTCAACCTCTTTTCTTACTATCCCCTCCTTTTTTCTAACCGTGGGCTTCGGGTAGAGTGAACAGTAGAGGTCCCCATCTTTTTATCAAGTCAAGTAAACTGTTTGGTCTGTTCTTTTTCTCATAACTATTATTGACCATTTAAAAAAATCTGCATTGTTAATAATTCTTACATTGGCTTGAGATTCTTTTGTCACAAGATTGTAGAATATTAAAATTTTTTTGAAATTTATCTCAAGAAAAACTTCATACGTGATAACGACACAGTCATTGAAATTTTATCAAGTCCTAAAACTGCTCGAATTCTAAAACTGAGAACATGCCATGGGATCTTGATAAATTTTTGTTTTAGTACATGTACCTGAAACAGACCAGAAACTCTCAGGGCAGTAAAAAAAAATGTCTTTTTCTTTCAAATCGTTTTCAGGTGGGTTTCTGCCCCTATCTCTTGTTTTCTTTTAGGTGTCAAAACTATAAATGTAAAAATGGAATCATGATTCACCAGTGATTTACTGTTTTGATAATGTAATAACAAATTTTATCTATTGGTGTTTGACATGTTTAACTCCCACTTCTACAAATGTTAAAATTGAAAACTCTCTTTGAGATCTTGAAAGGTTTAGAATATAAATCTGATATGCATGATTGACTGTCTTATATAAATGAAAAAAAAACCAACTACGTAACTCCTTGTTTACTGTAGGGCAAAAAATGATTTATATAGGACTTTCTATTAAAGGCTGCTGTCATTTCTTAGACTGTATCAAGCCTAAGTTCTACACTCATTCTGCCCACATTTTCATCTATTCTCTCAGGAGATGAAAGAATATATCTTTTAGAGTTGGTTCTCTGTGCTTTCACTGTGGTGCCCAATGCAAGAACTACATATCCTATTGTTTGCTGCAGGTGTAGCTTATGTTTATCACTCTAGACACAAACTAAAATTTCCTTTGCCTGAGGGTTCTACACTATAATAAAAATATATTCTGAAAATCTGTTTCAAGGAGTTCAATAAATATATCTTCAAAAGTATTTTTTTTTCAACTTTTGGTTGAAGCACATCAATGTGTTGAGACCAGTTCAAATGATTTGGAAGTTGCCCTTAGAGTATCTTATAGGCAGAAATTGCATTTGATAAACTTTGCAGTTGTGAAAACTGAATAGAGATAGAGTAATTGTGTGTTAAGGTGTTGGAGAGAAAATAACCCCAAAACTTAAAAGTATATTTTCTTAAAAGTGTTGCATGCAACTTCCGACTTATGAGAACTGATCTCAAGAGTTTTAAATAATTAAATAGTTAATTCAAGCGCTCAGGGTAAAACCCTGATAGACAAGATCAACCTCTTTCATTTAAAATGAAGCCAAGCCCCAGCCAATAAAAAAAAAACCACATTTCTCTTTTCGTCTTTGTTAAGACAAGACTTTTGTCTTTTCTCGGACTTGTATCAAGCCAGTGTTCTCTGTTTATCCTGAGTACATTATTTATTGTCTCAGAAGACAATAAAGTATATCTTTTCTAATTGGTTCTCTGCTCATATAATTCCTATTGTGGCTGTGGGGCCAATGCAAGAACTGCAGATTCAATTCTATTTGCTGAAGGTGTGATATATTTTAGTTATCACAGGTACTGACTGAGGTCTCTTTACTTCATGTGGCCAATTTGTTGTCTGATCTGCTGTGGAGAGGCCTCTTCCTCATGTGTTAAACTGGCTACCCAAAAAATATCCAGGACTTTTTACCTGAAATGCTCAGGATGTAACAGAGAAAGGCATGATTCACTGCTTTCTAATTGAATGAAGGTAAGGCCTTGGCCACTGGAAAAAGGAATAAATTGTTATTTCTTGGACTACATCAAGCCCAAGTTCTATGTTCTTTCAATATGTATTTTTATCCATTGTTTCAGATGACAATAGAATGTCTCTTTCCTAGTCAGTTTTCTGTACTTGTACAGTGCAAGAACTACTGATCCTTTGGTTTGTTATGTTGGTTTCTACAGACACAAACTGAATTCTCAATGCCTGTAGGTCTAGCACCATAATTATGAGATAAATGTTGCACATTATGTGTTAAATAAATTTTCTGAAAAAATGTTTTAAAGAAATTTTTAAAAATTCATTTTCTTCAAGTATTGGTTGAAGTTCAATGTCTTGACTTCACTCCAAATGATTTAGAAGTTGCATTTTCAATATTTGATAGTCAGAATCTGCATTTACTTAAGGTTTGCAGTGAATACTTTTTCTTTAATCATAACATGCAACATCTGACTTGTGAGGGCTGGTTTCAAGAAATCTAAATAAGTACGTGTTTTCAAGAATAGAAATTGAACTTTTTTGCCTGAAACTCTCAGGATGCAACACTGGTAAACATGATCTACTCTTTCATGTTGAATGAAGGGGAGACCGCAGGACAAAAACATAACTGAATTGTCATCTTTGCCTTTTCTCCTGTGGTGGAAAATAGTTTTTCAGAACAAGGCTGTTATTATTCTTGGAGTGTATCAAGCCCAAGTTCTGTGATAATCCTTTGCATATTATTATCTTTTGCCTCAGATGAGAATGGAAAATCTTTTTTCTAGTCAGTCCTCTGTGTTTGCACAACGCTTACTGCGGCTTTTGAGCCCAGTACAAGAATTCTTGAAAATAAATTTTCTTCCTAAGGCGTTTGTTGCAGGTGCAATATTTTGTGCTTTTCACAGGTGCTGACTAAATTTTTGCTGTCTGTGGTTCCTACAATGTGTTTATGGTAGTTATAACAGGTACATGAAAAATCTCTTTTCTAGTCTAATCCCTATGCTTATGCTGAGGTTTTGGAGCCCAATGCTAGAACTACTCATTCTACGGCATTTGCTGCAGGTGTGGTTTATGGTAGTTATAACAGGTACCAATTGAAATGTCTACTGCCTGTACATCCTCTTTTATTTATGTGGTTGGCCAATCTATTGTGTAATCTGTTGCAGATGTGCCTTTTTTCAGCCATTTGTTTAACAGAATCCAAAAATTGAATTAATTTTTGTTTCAATAATAGTTGAAGCATGTTTAAATAATCCTCAGTCAGTCAGTCTAAAAATAAAAGCTGTAACTTTTGAAATGATATAACATGGATAAAGATGATTCACCTGTATGTTGCTCACTTTATAGAGTGACAATATTGATCTATTTAAGGTGGTTTTTTTTTTTTAAATCTGTTGCAGATGTGCCTTTTTCCAGCCATCTGTTTAACAGAATCCCAAAATTAAATTAATGTTTGTCTAAATAATAGTTGAAGCATGTTTAAATAATTCTCAGTCAGTCAGTCAAAAAATAAAAGCTGTAACTTGTAAAATGATATAACATGGATAAAGATGATTCACTTTTATATTGCTCACTTTATAGGGAGACAACATTGATCTATTCAATTTTTTTGTTCAGCTTGTCCGTATTTTATTTCAATATCTGCATTAGATGTTTGCAGGGTCCATTTATACATTATTGATATATATGTGTAAAGGGACATGACCTCGGCAGGCAGGGTTGGATATTGTCAGTGCAGTTCTTTTCCTTGTATAATCAAAATATTGAATAATCTTTTTTTTCAAAGATTATTGATCCATGCATGAAAAAACTCATTAGTTTGGTCAATGAAAGTAGAGATTTGCATTGATACCTGGATAGAGAAACGCACTGACATGTGAGAGTTCTCATACATTGCTTGTTATTATTATAAATTACATTGCTTGGATTATGATTTATTATAAATTTTCAAGAGAGGACTACTCAATCCAGACTGGTAAACGAGTCCCTGGCGTGGTTTTGTTTAAAAACCCGTAAACTCGAAAAGAAATGCTGAAAGTTTGTTAGGATGGGATCATTCATAATAACAAAGTTAAAACATTTAACTGAAATACAAATGGAAAAGCTTTGTTCTATGGTTTAGCTGTTTCTCTTCTCCCCTCTCCCTAAAGACAGGTTATTTATAACACTGGAATGACTCATTTATTGTTGCTTACAGGCTGCCACCCTGAAATCTTTTATTGTTTCTGCTAACATGTTTATCATCACCACCACACAATCATCTGTCATGATCATCATTACCAACATGATCATCATCTTCGTTGTCATCACCATCACCATAATTCTTTTAGATTTATTTTCAAAGTTTGATTTACTTCATCATCATTGTCACCATTTGTATGAATATCTTCATCATTCATTGTTGTCATCATCCTCATATCTCTGCTTTTATTGGAAATTATGTGAATCACCATTTTTATAATCATCATAAGCTTAGGCTCATGTTATATGCGCAACCTGTGGTAGCTTTGAATGAGATCAAATAAGATAGTAAAAATCCTAACAGACTTATCAGAGTTTCTCTGGTCAGACCCCCTGCTGAGGTTCCCTTGTTTGTTTTCATCTTTTGTCTCTTATTTAATTTTTTACATTTTACATAGTTGTATTTTATTGTCCTTAGTTTGGTTAAAAAACAAAAAAACAAAAAACAAAAAAAAAAAAAAAAAAAATTTTAAAAAAAAAAAAA
>BLXT01001370.1:0-14000 GCA_019648995.1 Plakobranchus ocellatus
TAAATATCATGAAAAATTAGGGCACTGAAAACAATACTAGAACTAAAAATGGAGAGAAAGGAAGAGAGATACAGATCGCGGAGATAATTAGGCTGCTCCAGCCTCTATTTTAGCAGACATAGGCACTGTTCCTGTCCCTAGGCAGAGATAGAGAGATAGAGAGATAGAGAGAGGAGACAGAGAGAGAGGAGAAACAGAGAGAGATTGAGAGAGAGAAGACAGAGAGAGAGAGAGACAGAGAGAGAGAAGGAGAGAGAGAGAGGGAGAAGAGACAGAGAGAGCGAGAGAGAGAGGAAGAGGAAGAAAGCTCAGCACGCACTACCTGATCGGACATCACTGGTACTCTGAACTAGCAAGTTGGTTGGTGGTGATGGGCGTTTGTAGTCCAGGCAGGTTCACGCGGCCGCACTGGGAGTTTTAGCGCGTACATCAAACGAAAGTAAAAAAACCCAAGTGATCTCGACTTTGGTGTGTGTGACTTTTGTCCAAGGATTGACTGCGCATATTTAGTAGGAAAACGAGGAGAGTAACGGCTGCAAAAACAGGTTCAAAATATCAAGATTTACGTCTGCTTATGGGCATCACTCGTTATGCTAAAACTCAACAGGTACATCCGTACGTGGGGACGCTACTGACGTTGTCTCGTGAGAAGGAGAGAAGAGAGAGAGGAGAGAAGCAGGAGAGCGGTGGGTGACAGAGAGAGAGGGGGGAGGGGAGGAGACGGCGGAGGTTTGGGCGAGAGGTACCTGATGCTCCCACTGGAAAACTCTTAGCGGCCCCCATAAGCGTTTTGTCTTACCGTGAGTGAGCGTGTTTAGAAACCTAATTCCTTTGATACATCAGACTTTCACATGTAAGTGCTGTCATGAGAGATACGCGCTAGTTTTTGTATAAGCACAATCATATTAATTTGTAGCTAGTTTTCATCTACTTGTAAGAAATGATATGAGGGATACGCGTTAGTTTTTAATATAAACATAACCACATTGATTGTTACTAGTTTTCGTCTATTTGTAAGAGATGCTATCAGGGATATGCGTTAGTTTTAATAAAAGCATAATCACATTAACTTGTTACAAGGCTTCATCATTCTACTTGTAATATATTTTGTTTGTTTTTTCCTGGTATTGTGTTATAGGCTACGTTTTGTAGAAAATACTTCGACTTATAATGATATCCTATTTTTTTCTATTGCCAAAGTGACATTTTTCAGGGGACTGAGGCGTTAAATGGCCGTTCTTTATTGGTACATTTTAAAAGAAAAATTATTTAATTCCTCAATTTTTTCATGTCTATTATACTTCTTTATATTTCGATCTATCTATCTATCCATTTATCTATTTATCTATTTATCTGTATCTTTATCTATTCATCGGTTTATCTTCTTCGCTACCTCTGTATTTATCTTTTATCTTTTCATCTTTTTCAATTTTTTTTACGATTTATCATATAGTTTAGGTGTGTTGGTTCAAATGTTAATGTTAATTATTAATCTTGTCGACATGATAATTTTTTTTCATGGTTAATATAACGAAAAACCTGTTTTTAGAAATAGATTTTTGCACAAGCGAAAATAAATGCGTAAACAAATTGAAATACCAAACAGGCGAAAGGTGGCGCTGAATGGGATACAATTCTGGACCAACATTCATTTTTCTTTGTTGTCAATCTTGAGGAAAAAAAAATATGTCGCAAAGATATTGCAATTGGAAAACAAATTTTGTAAGTTTAAAAATGGGTAAAGTTTGTTTACCTTTTCCTTTGATTTTATAAAAGTTCAGTCATAATAAATAATTATCGTCAATGTAATGGTTCATTTCTGTTGATTTTTTATATATATTTTTAAACTAAATTGTGCGTCTAAGCGCCCAAGCCTGTTGTGCTAAGTTAAATTTGCCTTCTTATGCTTCAGATTTCATTAAAACAAATAGGTATGATAATTCTACATCTGCTTTTCTGTTCTGCTTGCTGACTCAATAGGTATGATAATGCTACATCTGCTCTTCTGTTCTGCTTGCTTACTCAAAGTCTCGAGCGTGTAGTATATTATTTATTCCTTTAACTGGCGTTTGGCAATTCATCTGCTTTATCGTTTTTCTCTTTTTATGTGTTAAATATATTAGGTTTTTTTTTCTTGAAAGCTGTAAATGCATTTTTTTCCAATTTTTTTTTTTTTTTTTTTTTTTGCACAGTTTAGAAATGACACAGTGTACCTATTCATTCTAGTTTTAAAATAATAATTTTGTTCTTCTTTTGCTTAAAAAACCATCGGCTAAAAGGTTACACTTATAAGTCAGCATTTCAGTCAGCATTTCATAAAAATTTAGAGCATAATTTTTATCATTACATCGCCTAACCTTCTGTAGAAAAAGTCTCTAGATAAAAAAATGTACGCACCGAATTTTAAAATGCCGTTTTTTGTTTTTTTTTTTTTTTTTTTCTTTCCGCTCAAATGTCCGAGACGGCTTTGTTTGCAGTCGATACTGCGAAGAAGAAACTGAGTACATAGGTGTGTAAAGTTCTTTAAAGTTGCAGAAAAAGTTTGTGCAATTTTAAATTACGCCAACGCATACAAATTAATATCAGCACGACTAACGCATCCATAATTTTGTGAATATATTGGCATTTCACAACAATTTGTACACGCCTTGTACTTTCGGCCTTTGCTCTTGTTTTGTAACAATCTCTTCCTGCGTTGCTAAAGGCCGGACCGTTCATGAAAAGTCAGAGAGAAACTATAGGTCTCGAGCGTGCAATATTATTTTTTCCAGGCCACTAAAGGGTTTTTTGCATCACACAAAATTAAACTGATGGTCAAAGCGAAGCCTTAACCAAGGCCGGAGATTCCCTTTGGAGAATCAATAGAAAGTTAAAACTGGAGATTGGAATAATCGCTCGTTTGAAAACAAGTAACGTCTCCGTTGTCAATAACTATATCTTGTTGAGAGGATGGGATCTCGTCTTAGGAGTCTATAATGTATATTCTTACAAGGCCGAAAAAAATTCAACGACTCATATCATAATTGACTTGAAAGAAGCTATCAAATCTTATTGTCAAGAAGTCAAAGGTGAAAACTGTAACTCATATTACAATTTTGTAAGGCGCTAGTAAAAGTCCACATAAATATTTTAATGTTGCCCACAATTGTAGGCAAATTTAAAATATGTCAACAAACTTCTCTTAAATATTAACATATAAAGTTTAAAGAATTTAAGACATACATCGAAACAATTACCACTTGGCAGCATAAACTACGTACCCGAAGATAAAAAAAACAGTGCCGTTCCGAACTGAGCGGAAAGAAAACGAACGGCATTGAAAGTCTTGTCCATATTTTTTTTTACCCCAGAGAATAATATCTTTAAGCGACAAAATCGTCGCCTGAGTCAAAAACTAATGTAAGTGACAATTTTTGAATGTTTGCTTAAAGAAGTTGTTTTAAACTCATGCGCCAGGATGATCAAAACCAGCAATGGCTCTGACTAGTTTTATAGAAAACTTCTACTAGATCTAATTGCTCTGTGAACTGTCCGCAACATTAATTGCTCTGTTTGAATGCATCGATTTTTTTTTTTACTTCCACGATCTAAAAAACAAGATTTGGAAGTTTTCATCAAAGGATGTGAACCTTACCTTACGCATGATGGGCAACCAGATAAGGTCCAAGCATCTGTAATCGATTCTCATAATGTAAATGGTTATTTATTGGAATGTATCAATATTTAATCGCCCTCTTCAGTGAGAACAAAAGGTTGTGGTTATATTTCTAACTCTTTTAAAATAAAAAAAAAAACCCTCGTTATCACTGAGATCTGGTATTAAATAGATCACACGATTTTTAAGTGTTTAAACTGTGTTACAAAAATAAGCCAGTTGTTCAAAAATTCATCTGACCTGTAATCGAATTTCTCTCGTCTTCTTTATCATCTTTTCCTTTCCTTTTTAAGTATCAAAACATTAATTTTTTTTCTTTTTTTTTTTTTTTGCATTTCACTATTTAAGATACATCAAAAGCGTGATACCAATAGTTCATTAATATTGGTAGCAATCCTTTTTTGTTTTGTTTTGTTTTGTTTTCATTGAGTGCACATTTTTCTACCAAATGGTTGCTGCTAATCTTGTAACTTTTAATCAATTCTAATAAACTTTGATGAGGAAGTCATAGCTTGTACAAAAACTCGAGACCAGTTGAAATGTTAGGGGGCAAAGGGTGGTGGGGGTTGGGGGTGGGAGGAAAGGGGGGGGGGGAGGGTCTCATTTTGAGCATATGTAATCACAAAAATATCTCGTAACTTCTGCTTGTGAGGTTTGCAATGAGAAACCTGGATTTCGACATAAGAGACTTTAAAGCTTTTATTTGAAAGAATAACGAATTCTTAAGAAGGCAACAAGCAACTAAAATTTCCCGTCTCTCAAAAGTTTGATGCACGAGATCCAACTCTTCGGTCTCAAGCCATATGGAGTACATAACAAAAATGTTCTCGATAGAGGGGAGAAACCCAGTCTATTTATAGCCCCTCTAGCAAAGGGCAGAGAAGCTAGAGATCTAGGTCGGTACAAATAGTTTTAGGCAGCATGACGCGCTCATCTCCATAAATAAGATTTTAAAAAAGACCTACCTTTTAAAGCATTTTAAAAGTTTACAACAGGCTTATTGAAGTAGATTAAGTCCTTTTGTATATAAAATTGGTGAAAGTTGACTGGAATTAGATCTAGATGGGTTTTATTAATATTTGTTTGTCCGCCCTTTTAAAAATAGATTTTGGTTTTTCCGAGCTATCGCGAAATCTCATATAGATACAGACTCGTACGCTTGAAGTGAAGAGCGTTCTACTAGTATCAGATGTATTGAGAAAAACCCATAGCAAAACTTTGAGCCCAATAATATCCTAAATCGGGGGAGGGGCCCGAAAGCCTGATATCAGCTTTTTGTGGGAGGCTTTACCAGAAAAAGCAACTAAACCATTCCATATGAAAGAGAGACAAAAATGTAGTGTCTTATATCATCAATAATCTATACAAGTTTGCATAAAATAAAAATCAGTTTGCTTCATAACAATTTCTTGAGACATATTATCATATTAAAGGCTTTTTATATCTGAAGTTTCAGAAACAATATTTTTGGTGTTAATTTTTGCTCCTTTCAATATTAACATATTTTTTATACATTATTCACACCCAGTCGCCATGGTTGGCATCGATTGTGACTCTCCCAGACCAAAAAAAAAATCCCGCATGAAATTAATAGTGCGCAAAACAAAATGTGACTGTTCTATAGAACAATAACCGAACAAACGACCAATAGAATCTCGCCAAGACAAAACAAAAAGTGACTGGGTCATCTCCCCTTGGGTTAGGCCTGGAACCGCAAGGATGTGCTAAATATTAATCAATAATAAATATCTGACAGAGCCAGCGGGGAAAATTGTATTACTAAAGGGGTTGATTGGTTGATTGGGTCTAGACTTTACAACACGATACCGCTTACATTGTGTTCCTCATAATGGTTATGGTGTTTCCATAGGGCCGGCTCATGCCCAGACTTGATTACTCTTCCGGGTATTTTCTGGTAGTGAGGGTGAGGTCTCACAAAAAGCGCTATATCTTAGAACCTGATAAAGAGCTATGTAATGTGAGTGAAATGATTCTTTTTTAACTGCATGTGATGAATGGCAGGAAAACATGATTATATCTAAAACTTTACTATAAAAACTCATTCAATAAAAGTAAAAGATATAAATGAAGGTAAGGCTACAATGTTCTCAAACTTTTTGTACAACAATATTAAAAAACATTGGTGACTCAAAAAAGACATTTTAAAATTAAAATAAAGCAATTGAGGTGCGTGAGTTTCAAAAGTATCACATTACAAAAGCATGACTATCGCTGCAAAACTATGACAGTATTGCCGAAAAGCTATCATATTTACTTATTACAGTATCAGATTTTTTTCATGCCGAACTATTTTATTTCCACCTTAAAACTATCACACCACTACATTAAAACTATCACCATTTTAAAACTATCACATCACCATCTTAAAACTATCGCATCGCCACCTAAAACTATCACATCATCATCTTAAAACTATCGCATCGCCTCCTAAAACTATCACATCATCACTTTAAAACTATCGCATCAGCATCTTAAAACTATCACATCACCATCTTAAAACTATCACATCACCATCTCAATACTATCATATCACCATCTTAAAACTATCGCATCACGTCCGAAAACTATGTCATCATCACTTTAAAACTATCACATCACCATCTTAAAACTATCGCATCGCCTCCTAAAACTATCACATCATCACTTTGAACAATCAACTTACCACTGTAGACGAACGCATCCTCAGATCTGCAGGAACCCAACTGTCGCCATTTCAAGCCTCTCCATCAACGGCCTGGCCTGAAGGGGATCTAAAAGCCTGAGATCAACTCATTGTAGACTGGCTATATGCATAAAAACTGTCGACGAAAGGCTCAATCAACGGTTGGCATATGATTATACTGCATTACAGCCTGTTTATTCATGGGTGGTACCAGACTTTTGGCACTCATCAGGTCGAGCGTCGATAGTGGATTCAAACCCACATCAAAAGGATTTCTCAAAATTCCTTCATATTGTTGGATGATTTAAATAATGTGTGTGGATATTTCCTTGGCTGTGCTTATCCCTAGTAAAACAATCCCTATCGTATGAAATTTATAATTACCAGATCACTGGGTATCTCAGTTGGCGTAGCGTAGTCTGTTCTATCAGGGGTAAGGGTTCGATTCCAGACGCAATATTTCTTTTTGCTTTTTTTTTTCTGCTCTCATTACAAACATGATGAGGATCCGTGAACTTTGCGTGCTAAAGGCCCCTTCAAAATTCCCAAGGATCTTCCGTCGTCATCAACGCCTAATGCTTTCCCCTATTCGCGGCCTGAAAGCCTGAGTTCATCTCGTTGTGGAATGATTGTATGCATAAAACCAAACGATGTGAGTTACTGGTCAGTTCTCGTTATTTAAATACCCCTTAGTCTCACGGCGCCCAGAAGAATTGAAACCACCAAAGACTTGGGTGGACTTTATGACATGTAATCAAATGCTAGCGATGTAAGGTTACATTTACTGTAAATTATTGCCCGTGAAAGCCGTTACAGTTCCAGTTACATTCCGCTATTGTATGTATTAATTATTTGTAAAGTCAGTCCTGTTGAATGGTACAGGGGTTACAACGCTTAAGAGGCTTTTATTTCCAATAAATCCGCTTGTATTTTGCTCCTGCTTACAGCCCTGGCAACACCAGTTTCAACTTCAATCTGTTAAGGTTCAAAATATACTGCCAACGACGAGAAGGATAACTAATACGATATGTTTACCATCCCTCTTTATTCCTTGTCACAAAGTAAATACCGGTGATATCTACGTTGAAACCTAAAAAGAGTCACATATTAGCATCCATTGCATTTTGGCATACGGTAATAAATTTTGTCACTTTTATTTCACAAAAAAGGGTTTTTTTTATAACTCGGGGATTTCCAGAACGGGTTTTTCCCTTTGTTCGGACAAAAATAAAACTTAAAACGTCTCATTCATCTTAGTTTATACTATTCTAGTAAACTGAGGTTTCCGGTGATTTTCGCTTCTTATTTTTTCTTTTCTTCTTTTAGTCATGTTTTCCGTTCTAACCTTCTTTTCAAAAGTAAAGGTCTTGATGTGAATTCGAAGGAATTATGAGGCTATTGCTTTACAAATCTAAGTGAACAGATGCCTTATCTATGGCTTGAGCATGGCCAATCTAAATTAATGCATGAGGCGTTACCGAAAAAAAAAAACTCCGTTAATTTTGCTTTGTTGATAAAGTAGACGTTATTCATCAAAACATTTTTTGCCGTTTAATATTAGCAAAGTTAAATTGTCTTGAAAAGTTGTAGTATTTTACACAAGCAAATGCACCTTGCAATAATTTTGTTTATCTACTTGAAGAATACAAGATGCAAACGTTTTGTAGAATTTCAATCGTGTTGGTTTTTGCAAACAAACGAATTCTAGTTGATGAATAATCTCTTATTACACAGTGGACTCCTCTCTCTTTTTTTCCCCCTGCCTTTCGTGATTATCGTCAGACTTATTTCTCACCAAGGCACTAAACCCATCGACTTTTTTTTTTCTTTATTTTACCGATAACAAAAATAATAAGCTTAAAAAAAAAAAAAATCACACTAATTTTCCCGCTATAAATTTTTCCCAAAGCTTAGGCATTATTTTGGGTCATGACATTAATTTATTTTGGAAATCCGGTTTTTAAAGTAGGAAATTTTGGTCTCAAAGATTTGCTAAGAATCAAAATAGCGATAAAGGCCTCAGTGACGTCCATGGAAGGGCCTTAACTCTTATTGTTCCAAATAAACCAAATAGGATAAAAGATCAGTGACGTCCATCGAAGGGCTGTAAATCTTATGGTTTCAATGTTATCATATCCTCTAGGGGAATATTGTTTCATGGGTGGAGCTGTGCTTTTTATGTTTATGTACCTAATTCTTTATTATTGAGAGAGAAAATAGTAAGAAACTTTCCAAAAATGTGACAATCTTTATTTTTTTTTCTGTTTGACTCTAATGTTTCGTTTTAATCGTATTCCCTACCTATCTGAATAGTTCCTGACAAGGTCTTCATTGACTGTCAATGTTTATTATGCGATAAAATACTTTAGAGCCTCTCCTTCTTGTCATTGTTTTGGAAAGTAGAAGACTAAGCCAAGGATGAGGGACATAATGAGGTGTTTGTATTTGTTTTTTTTTGTTTTTGTAGATATAGCCAGTCAACAACAAAATGATCTCAGGCATTAAGGTCGGTGTCAGGGCTCAAACCTGCAACAAAAACGTCCTAGCGGATTCGCTATCCACTCTGCCACTAAAGCCTTTAAAAACATAAAAGACGTTTGAAATATTACAGTTATGGTTTCAGTCAACACAATGGCAGTTTCATGCTATTCCTGATATCGATAATTATGGTCTCAACGGTGGCCCTACAGGTAGAGCGCTTATCTTTCGTGCCAGATATGACCGGTTCAAGCCGGATCCACCGAAAATTGATTGGGGTAAAAAATTCTCTTAAGGATCTTCAAATGAAATGAGCGGTGAAGGAAAGATTTTCGCAAAATGTCATCTGCCAAAGAAAAAAAAATCGACAATCACCACTTTTGGTTCGGCTACGCTCATTTAAAAACAGAGGGGAGGTTTAGCGAGACAGAAAATAAGAGTCAAGCCATGCAAATTCGACCTGGACGAATATGAACTTTTGTCCACGGATTGTCTGCGCATGAGTCAAGTGCCCAACTGTTCTTTCTTTTCACTGGTCCACGGCCTCGAAAACAAATTCGAGGTCTAAAGGTTATGACAAAAGCTCCTTGGTTACGTCTGCCTTATGCTTAACCTCTCCAACAAGTGGACTCGTCTTACGTTACTGGATTTTTTTTAATTTGCTTTCGAAAGTCTAAGACTAGCATCAATTTCTTTTGTGCTCTGATTTCTGTGCACGATACGCTGGCGAAGAACTGAACAGACAGTATATTGCTAGGCTTTTGTGACTGTCTTGTTTAGATTAGGAAAGTTATATCATTTGAAACTGATTAGTCTTTCAAAACCTAAGTGTCCCATTTCGTTCCCTGGCTGACACTATTCAGAAATTGCCTTGGGTGAAAACCTGTCATCAAAAATTCTATCGAATGCTGGAACAAAATCATTCAAGAAAAGGAAATAAAAAAAAGAAAGAAAAAAAAGAAAAAACTGCAGAAGCCAATTAACATTCAGGCAGTCCTAATGGACGGAAATCAAATCAATCCTTCTTAAGACAAAAATAGAATGAAGTGTTCTTCTTCATTAACTCGAGATGGACAAGGAAAGGCAGAATATAATACAAATGAAAAATAAAAAGTACAATAAGTTCACCATTGACTATTATATAAAGATCTTGTGTCTCAATCGCGATGATTGTTAATAACCCGCCATTTCCTTGTCCTCAAGAATCGGTTACGAGAAAAAAAAAATATCAAGTTTATTTTTTGTTTAATTTTTTTTTTGTAGATGAAAGACAAGTTTTTTGGGTTTTTTTGTTTTTTTTTTTTTGTCTTTTTTCCGATTGTCTCTAATAGCGTAAGAACAAAATTGTACAATTATTGAAGAGACTTCTCGAACTTAGTGAGGAACTGCGGGAACTACTCTTATTTCCTGCTATCTCGGTTCGCAGAAATTTCAAACCAAGCATTTCCTTTCAATCGTCGAAAATTTTTCTTCCCCAAAGAGATTTCAACTCGAAAATATTTTTGAAGAGTTCTTAGAGATGATAACAAACCATTAAGAGTTTTGTCAAAGGCGAAACGTTTTAGAAAAATATTCAAGAATGCGTTGAATTCAATAAGATCGACATTTATTGTTTTTCTATATATTTATTTATTTATTTTTTTTTTGTAAATTCCTTTTGTGCGATTTCGTCAAGGACAATTTTCTTACGCATCTGCTTCGCAATTAACGAGATGCTTCAAAATATTTCTGATTCGCATCGCTATTGAAATATTGGTCAAGTGATTTCAGTCTCTGCCATTAATGTTGAATGCATACAATTCACTCTTGACAGAATGTGAGGGTTTTTTTTTTCTGGATTTGCATTGTTTCGAAAAAAATTTCACACTTCCAGTTCCTCTGAATCGCAGCGTGACAAATTTTCACATTATTTTAAGACAAGAAAAAAAAAAATAGTGCGCGTTTGAGATAAAGAAAATCATGTAAACAGAAAAATTGTCATTATCTAGTAGAATACAAAGTGGGTTGAAGTTCATGATATGGGTCGGAGGTTTTAGATTTTCAAATATGAAAGGTAGAAAATTATTCTGTGAAATTTTTTTAGTTCACCGATATTTTAACATTTTCATTTTCGAAACGTGAGTGTAAGGCATAAAGTAAGGAAACTTGAGAGAGAGTGGAAGCGTGGGTATTTGTGATATAGATAGAAAGATAGTTAGATAGATAGATTGATAGACAGATAGATAGATCGAGAGAAAGACAGATAGATAGATAGATAGATAGATAGAAGATAGATAGATAGATGGATAAATAGATAGATAGATAGATAGATAGATAGATAGATAGATAGATAGATAGATAGATAGATAGATAGATAGATAGGCAAATAGAGAGAGAGAGAAAGAGGATGAGAGAGTAAAAGTGAAAGAGAAAGATATAGAGAGAGGCAAGAAAGAGAGAGAAAAAGAGGAAAAGTGACAGAATAAGAGAGAGAGAGAGAGAGAGAGAGAGAGAGAGAGAGAGAGAGAGAAAAGCGAGGAAGGTGAGGCAAAAAGAGAGGTGACATGTACAGATAAGATTATTAATTGACACAAAGAACAACTTTAATTATAAAAAGTTTGACTATGCGAACACGAATGACCACAGCAAATACCCAGATCGTACATAACAACAAAAGTACCTTTTCAAGCTACAAAAAAAAAAAATAACCAACATTTCGTAAGTACAGAAAGTTCTTGTCACATTTATCATTGTTTTTTTTTCCCTTGGCTCTCAATCTCTACCTGACTTGATCTATTTCCTGTTTCATCAACAGGGCATGCTGGGACGCGTGGGTTGCTGGCCCATGATTCCTGTCTCCTTGTCATTTCCGGCTTGCTTAAGCAACTGACACCTGATCAGGACAAAGGAGAAAAGAGTGTGACTGTTGTGACTACAGACGAATAATTGGCCTCAAGCCCACGAGTCATTCCGCTGCGCTTTTCCCCGGCAACGAGCGTCATAGGACAGACGACTTATTGGCGGGAAGATTCAGCTTCAGTCACGCAGCAAATGTGATGACGTGGAACACAATTCATTTTACGCAGCGTCGATAATACATTGTGCTTTTTTTTTTGGTGACGGCTGTCAAATCAAGCTGTATGTTTGTCCGAGGCTGTGGAGGAAAAGTGATGTGACGGAGCTTTATTAAGATTGAGATAAACTTAACAGAGCCAGAAAAGAAGAGCTAGCCTCTGATTAAGACATAGTGTTAAATGAGCATTTAGATCAACATTAGAGAAAACCTTGTATGAACACAAGTGGAAGAACTTGACTAGCATCAAAGTAAACGGCAGAGCTAAACTAAAAATAAGACAAACAGTGCAATAGACTAACAGAAAAACAGTGCTAAATTAAGACAAAGGCCAAACACGAGAGCTAAACTAAAATAAGACAAACAGTGCAGTAGGCGAACAGAGACAAAGGCCAAACACGAGAGCTAAACTAAAATAAGACAAACAGTGCAGTAGGCGAACAGAAAAACAGTGCTAAACTAAGACAAAGGCCAAACACGAGAGCTAAACTAAAATAAGACAAACAGTGCAGTAGGCGAATAGAAAAACAGTGCTAAACTAAGACAAAGGCCAAGCACGAGAGCTGAACTAAAATAAGACAAACAGTGCAGTAGACTAACAGAAAAACAGTGCTAAATTAAGACAAAGGCCAAACACGAGAGCTAAACTAAAATAAGACAAACAGTGCAGTAGACGAACATAAAAACAGTGCTAAACTAAGACAAAGGCCAAACACGAGAGCTAAACTAAAATAAGACAAACAGTAAAACTTGGCTAACATTAAAAAATATATCGATGCTAAACTAAGACAATGGCAAATACTAAAGCTAAACTAAAAATAAGGCAAACATAAGAGCTAAACTGACAATAAAGAACAGTGCTATATTAAGACAGAGAAAACCTCGAGAGCTAAACTAAAAATTAGACAAACAGTACAGCTAAACTAACATAAAAACGGTGCTAAACTACGACAAAGACTAAAGCCATAGCTAAACTAAAATAACACAAATAGTAGAGCTAAACAAAAATATAAAAACAGTGCTAAACTAAGACAAAGACAGAACAGTAGAACTAGATTATTATTATTAAGAAGAGGATGGAATAATTGTAGGATCCTCAAAACAGAGAGAGAGAGAGAGAGAGAGAGAGAGAGAGAGAGAGACCTATAACAATAGTGTTGTACACACGAAATCTAGACGGATTAATACAACTGAAGAAAATCAAACAAACTACACAAGACGCTAGGACAAACAAAAGTTTGACTTAAAGTGAGACAAACAGAGACATAAAAAAAACACCCAAGACAAACAAAGACCGCTCTCTCCGTGACTCCACCATGGCCTCTCTCTACTTGTCTGACATCTTCAAAAACGCCTCCAACTTGACACTGGCCTACGCCACAGATATCCTCACAGCGTCATCCACAACTATCCGTGGATTCTCCGAGCACACCTACCATACCACACAGGTACCCCAGCCCGGCGAAGACACAGCTATAGCCGTCACAGCTGCGGCTGGGCAGGTTCTGGAAAATGTTACAACCAAGAACCCGGTGCCCGAGTCTTTGCAGACGACGCGGCTGATAGTCCAGGGATTCCTCACCCCTATCGTGGTTACAATTGGCCTGTTCGGGAATCTCCTGAACATCTTGGTTCTCTTCCAGGTAAAGTGAAGTTTTTATTAAGCTGAACATTTCCATATTAACATTTGTGGCAATGTCGTAAAGGAGGCAATGGCGTAAAGGAAACAAAGAAGAATTCCCTGATAAAAATGTCTTCTCTTTCAATGTTCCTCATGATATGAATTGCTTATGCTTATAAAACCTGCGTTTGATCTCGGCAGCTTCAAAGGAAACGAGGTGATCAATCGAACAAAGAGCATTTGATCGGTGAATCACCAAGCAGCTTCCAATGTACATGATCTCTTCATTAGGGTTAATATTTTTATTGTATTTTTATGATCAAAGATATTGTAACTTTACGCATCATCAACATAAAAAGAAAATTAATCTCTTGATTTATTTTCTTCTTCTTCTTCTTCTTCTTCTTCTTCTTCTTCTTCTTCTTCTTCTTCTTCTTCTTCTTCTTCTTCTTCTTCTTCTTCATCGATCATCTTCTTCTCATTATTATTATTATTATTATTATTATTATTA
>BLXT01001370.1:382503-403916 GCA_019648995.1 Plakobranchus ocellatus
GTAGTAGTAGTAGTAGTAGTAGTTGAAGTAGTAGTAGTAGTTGTTGTTGTTTTTGTGGTTGGTTTTGTTATTGTATAGCAGTAGCAGTCGTATGAAAAGTAGAAGGAAGAGGAGGATCGCAAGGATGTTGATGAGGAGGAATAAGAATAAAAGCAATAGCAGGCAACTGAGTAGTGACAGGAGAAATAACTTCCCCGACCTACGTAAAACACGAGGCCTATCGTGAGTTTTAGCTCGATAAAAGTTGGGAAACAAAATTGCCTCTCTTTTGTTAAAATTGGTTAATCTGAAGAACTGACTATGAATCAATGAAACAAATCGGACCTCTTTTTGCACTAAGGAAATTCTTACTGAAAGCTGGAATAAAAAAATAAAAATTAATAATAAAACGAGCAAAGCAACGATTATGGTTTTTAGGCACATATTCCCGAGCCACGGAGATTTTATTGATCCAACAGAAAGACGCCCTTTTTTGTCTAAACTGTCGTTTCCAGTATCCTCTCGCACGATTGGTCAAATTTGAACGAAAGGTTGTCTGAAATGTTGTGTATAAATACTGTCAGCCAACAGAAAACAACCAATGTTTCCACTGCATAATTGCACGAGAGTCTTACGGAGCGTTAAACCAAAATCAGGAACGGAATCTTGAGACTGCTCCGTTGCCGTTATTGCAACACAATATAGGCAAGGCAAAGATCTAGAAAAGGGCTAATTTTATGTCCTGAGCGAAGCCGATGATTTCTCAATAGTCATCAAATGGACTTCAAAATGTAGATGAAAAAAAGAAAAGAACAGAGTCTTGCCTTTCACGGCAAAGGCTCTGTGAGTTTGCTTGGTAACGTGGACTCTGCAACTTCAGCTGCTATTGTCCAAACAAAGGAGGAAAGGTTAGTATAAACGCATCTTTCAAGACATAGATTAATCTACTCCATATTATTCCTAAGTTATCTAGTGTTGTAATTATTTCAATCGACATGTTATATGATCCTGTGGCTTTTCTATTTTTCATTTTCTTTATTGCTGTCTTTACCTCTTCTTTAAGGAATTTGGACCGTCTAGGCTTTTCCTTATTTCAGGTTCATCACACCTATAAACTTTGAAATAACCTTCAACTTATTCTGACAATCTCTTCAGTATTTCTGTCTTTTCCAAAAACATCGTTATGTATTTTAATTGGATACAATAGTTAATTAATAACTAGAAAAGAAAGATAAATAACTGACAATAAATTAATGAAAGTTAAAGCAGAGATAAAGTTTCATTAAGAGAACAAATATAGAATGGTCGCACCCATGTCCACTAGACCCGCTAACTACAAGGAATAATGCTGATTTATTGTTGCTGGGCAATAAACTACGACTATCTACTCCCACCACAACTCCTACAACTCACGCCATCAGAGTGGTTGAAATTCAACAACTTTCTTGCATCTCTTAAGCTGAATCTAATGCTACGCTCTTGTGAGTTAAACAGCATGATTTGCACTAGCAAGACCCAGCTCTATCGCGAAAAAAGTAAGTGCATTCTCAATTGACTAAACAGAGTTGGAAGTAAAGGTTGGGGTTAACTAAAATATTTCACAGAGTCATACTCAATTTTATTCTAGAATTAGACACATGACATTAAAACCCAGATCTTCTTAATCGAGATCTAAAGCTGGAAAACATTTGAATTCTCTTCATCTAGATTTAGACCTGAATTATAAGTCTACCAGGCCGCTAGATTGCTAGAATGCTAATACCCTCTAAATGTAATCCATAGGGGACAAGCCTTATGTCCACCTTAGAAGATGAACTAAAATCAATATTGAATGAATATATCAATAAATATAAGTAGGAGAAAAGAAGTTAGCAATTGAATTATCAAGGCTCCTCTATTGATAACCTTCAAACAGAGTAGTTGAAGAATAGATAGAATCAAATCTTCGCCGGGATATTTTAAAGGAAGAGTGAATAGCCAATGTCTACATTCCACGTCTCTCATGATGTTGCCCTCCAGGGGGGAAAAGATCGATAAAATTACTATGGTTTTCATTATTTCATTAAACTTTGCAAAATTAAATCCACTGTTAACACAAAGTAATAAACTTGTTTAAACGAAAAAAGGTTTCATTTACAAAAGAGCTTTGAGATTCCTGAGAATTTATCTCGACTTTAACTCTCTGATCGATAATTGAAATATAACATGATATAATACAGTGTAGCAACATATAGGAACACCAAAATACCTAATCGTATTGAAGGATTGCTGTGGATATGTACACTTTACAGGCACACACACACACACACACGCACACACGCACACATCAGTTCACACATACAATAACATTTCTCAATAGGTAAATAAATATGTATCTAGGGAGAAAAGCATGATTTATATATAATTCTGCTTTCCCCTCTACTTACCTCTCTCTCTCTCTCTCTCTCTCTCTCTCTCTCTCTCTCTCTCTCCTTAATAAACTTCTTTCCTTTGTGTTTTTTTCACTCTTTCTCTATCTTCTGATGTTTTCACTCTGTTTTTCTTTTATTTTCAAGGATTAGTGGTAAATAAAAATGATTTACAAAAAAGACGTGATCCTCTATCATAGTAAACGGATGAATCTACCTTTTCAGTTTTACTTCACGTGGACGACAAAAATCATTTGTAAGAACTTTTGACCATAATGAGTGTAGCTTTTTCTAAGGGGCGTTATTTTCATAAAAAATGTGCTCGTGGAGATTTGAAAGCAGTTGAGAAATGTATACAAGAAGGATTGAAAATCAACATGAGAAGACATGATGGTCGCACTGGTCTTCATATTGCTTGTTCTTGTGGCCACACAGATATTGTAAAAGTTTTATTGCGAAACCACGCAGAAATTGACTTGCAGGATGGATATGGACAGACAGCTCTCATGTTAGCCTGTTTGGAGGGAAAAAACGCCATTGTAAATGTTTTGTTGATGCATGAAGCTAATACAGAGATTAAGACTAAAGAGGAGGGAGCAACAGCACTCATGATGGCTTGTCTGAATGGTCACGAGAATGTGGTGGAGACGCTATTAAAGCAAGGCGCCAGTGTTGATGCGATTGATCACGACGGTCAGACAGCTCTCATGTTCACCTGTATGAAGGGACGTAACATCATTGTAACTATTTTGTTGATGCATAATGCTTGTCCAGAGATTAAAACTAAAGAGAAGGGAGAAACAGCACTTATGATTGCTTGTCAGAATGGTCACGAGAATGTGGTCGAGACACTGTTAGAGTATAATGCCAATATCAATGCCATTAACAAAGATGGTTGGACAGCTCTAATGATGACCTCTGCGCAGGGCTATAACGTCATTGTTAAGGTTTTGTTGAGACATAATGCTAGTATGGAAATGAAGACTAAAGAGAAGGAAGGGACAGCACTGATGATTGCATGTGAGGAAGGTCATGAGAAAGTGGTCGAGACCCTGTTAGTGCGTAAAGCCAATGTTGATGCCATTAATAAAAATGGTCAGACAGCTCTAATGTTAGCCTGTGTGAAGAGACGTAGCGCCATTGTACAAGTTTTGTTAAGGCATAATGCGAGGACAGAGATTCAAACTATAAAGGAAAAAGAAACTGCACTCATGATTGCTTGTCGGGAATGTAACGGGAATGTGGTGGAGACCCTATTAGAGCATAACGCCAATGTGAATGCCATTAATCAAGACGGTAAGACAGCTTTAATGTTGGCCTGTATGAAGGGATATAGCGTCATTGTAAAAGCTTTGTTAAAGCATAATGCTAATACCGAGATTCAGGCTAAAGATAAGGGAAGAACGGCACTTATGTTTGCTTGTCAGGAAGGCCACAAGAATGTGGTCCAGACTCTGTTAGTGTATAAAGCAAATGTTAACGCCATTGCTAAAGAGGGTAAGACAGCTCTTATAATAGCCTGTGAAATGGGACATAACGTCATTGTAAATGTTTTGTTGAGGCACAAAGCTAATACGGAGATAAAGACTAAAGGGGACGAAGCAACAGCACTTATGATAGCTTGTCAAAAGGGTCACGAGAATGTGGTTAAGAGCCTATTAAATAACAATGCCAATGTGAATGCTATTGACAAGAACGGTCAGACAACTCTCATGTTGGCTGGTGTGGAGGGACATAGTGGCATCGTGAATGTTTTGTTGAGGCACAAAGCTAATACGGAGATAAAGACTAAAGGGGAGGAAGCAACAGCACTTATGATAGCTTGTCAAAAAGGTCACGAGAAAGTGGTTAAGAGCCTATTAAATAACAATGCCAATGTGAATGCTATTGACAAGAACGGTCAGACAGCTTTCATGTTCGCCTGTGTGGAGGGACATAGTGGCATCGTGAATGTTTTGTTGAGGCATAAAGCTAATACGGAGATAAAGACTGTAGAGGAGGAAGCAACAGCACTTATGTTTGCATGTCAGGAAGGTCACGAAAATGTGATCGAGACTCTGTTAAAGTATAATGCCAATGTCAATGTTGTTGACAAGAACGGTCAGACAGCTCTCATGTTGGCCGGTGTGGAGGGACATAGTGGCATTGTCAATGTTTTGATAAGTCATAATGCTAATGTGGAAATTAAGACTAAAGAGGAGGAAGGCACATCACTTATGATTGCTTGTGAGAAAGGTCACGAGAATGTGGTTAAAAGCCTATTAAATAACAATGCCAATGTGAATGCTGTTGACAAGAACGGTCAGACAGCTCTCATGCTGGCCTGCATGAAGGGATATAGCGTTATCGTCAATGTCTTGTTAAGACATAGCGCTAATACAGAGATTAAGACTAAAGAGGAGAAAGTAACAGCACTTATGTTTGCTTGTCAGGAAGGTCACGGGAATGTTGTCAAGACCCTGTTAGTATACAAAGCCAATGTCAACATCACTAAGAAGGACGGATGGACAGCTCTTATGTTGGCCTGTTTGGAGGGACACAATGTTGTTGTTAATATTTTGTTGAAGCAAAACGCTGGTACAGAGATTAAGACTAAGAAGGAGGGAGCAACTGCACTTATGATTGCTTGTCAGGAAGGTCACGATCCTGTGGTTGAGACCTTGTTAAAATATAAGGCAATGGTAAATGCTACTGACAAGAACGGTCAGACAGCTCTCATGTTGGCTTCTGCGAGGGGACACAGGGTTATTGTAAATCTTTTGATTAGGAACAACGCTGATACAGGCATTAAGACTAAGAAGGAGGGAGCAACTGCACTTATGATTGCTTGTCAGGAAGGTCACGATCTTGTGGTTGAGACCCTGTTAAAGTATAAAGCATTAGTAAATGTTATTGACAAGAACGGTCAGACAGCTCTCATGTTCGCCTGTGCGAGGGGACATAGGGTCATTGTAAATCATTTGATGAGGCACAATGCTGAAACAGAGATTACAAACACAGAGGACGAAGCAACAGCACTTATGTTTGCTTGTCAGGAAAGTCACGAGAATGTCATCAGGACCTTGTTAGAGCATAACACAAATGTCAATGCTATTGACAGGAACGGTCAGACAGCTCTCATGTTCGCCTGCTTAAAAGGTCATGAAAGCGTTGTAAAGGGATTCTTGAGGCAGAGCGCTAATATGGAGATTAAGACTAAAGAGGAGGGAGCAACAGCACTTATGTTTGCTTGTCAAGAAGGTCACGGGAAAGTTGTCAAGACCATGTTAGAGCATAAAGCCATTGTCAACAGCACTAAAAAGGACGGCTGGACAGCTCTCATGTTGGCCTGTTTGAAGGGACATAACATCGTTGTAAATGCTTTGTTGAGGCAAAACTCTGATACAGAGATTAAGACTAAGGAGGAGGAAGCAACAGCACTTATGATTGCTTCCCAGGAAGGTCACGAGTACGTGGTTGAGACCCTGTTAAATTATAAGGCAAAAGTAAATGCTATTGACAAAAACGGCCAGACAGCTCTCATGTTGGCATCTGCGAGGGGACACAGGGTTATTGTTAATCATTTGATGAGGCACAATGCTGATACAGAAATCAAAGCTAAAGAAGAGGAAAGAACAGCACTTATGATTGCTTGCAACGAAGGTCGAGAGCATGTGGTTAAGACTCTGTTAAAGTATAAGGCAAAAGTAAATGCTACTGACAAGAACGGTCAGACAGCTCTCATGTTCGCCTGTGCGAGGGGACACAGGGTTATTGTTAATCATTTGATGAGGCACAATGCTGATACAGAAATTAAAGCTAAAGAAGAGGAAAGAACAGCACTTATGATTGCTTGTCAAGAAGGTCACGAAAAGGTGGTTGAGAGACTGTTAGAATATGAAGCCAACGTTAATGCTATTAATAAGAACGGCCAAACAGCTCTCACGCTTGCCCGTTTGAATGGACATGAAGTCGTTGTAAAAGGTTTGTTGAGGCATAATGCCAATAAGGGGACTGAGACATCAGAACAGTAAGCAACGGCACTTATAATTGCTTTCCGGGAAAATCTTGAGAATGTGCATGAGACCCTTTTAGAGCATAAAGTCAATGTCAATGTTCTTAATAAACCAGGTCAAACAGCTCTCATGTTGGCCTGCGCGATGGGACATAGAGATATTGTTAATGCTTTGTTAACATATAACGCTATTTCGGAGATTAAGTCTTAAGAGGATGAATTGACAGCACTTATGGTTGCTTGCTAGGAAAGTCACAAGAAAGTAGTCAAGGCTCTTTCACAGCAAAAAGCCTATGTGAATATCAGTAACAAGAACGGTTATGCAGCTCTGATGGTGGCCTGTGACGATGGACATAAAAATATATTATAGGAGCTGTTGCAGAGCAGTGCCCAAATAGAACTAAGGGATAATCTAGGTGAAACAGCTATAATGCACGCTTGCCGCAAAGATACTGCCGATGTTATCAAAGAGCTGCTTACCAACAATGCCAGTGTAAATGTTGAAAACCAACATGAATGGACGTGCCTGATGTTTGCCTGTGGTTTTGACCACACTAACATCGTCCGACTGCTGCTCATTTACAACGCTGATTTCACGGTGAAAGCTGAGGCTGCTAAGAGGGCTCTCAATCTGTTGCGATTGAAAGAAAGCAGCATGAGATCGCCAATCTTCTTGGAGAATATGGAGTGGAGGAAGAAAGCAGCAACAGCGGTAGAATTAACATGGCTACTTCAGAATCTGATGCTTTTGAGATACTGGGCAGTAGTGATGTCCAGCGGTTGGGGAGGTAAGTCTTCTTTCCATGAAATGATATGTATGCGCGTGCGAAAGAGAGAGAGAGATAGAGAGAGAGAGAGAGAGAGAGATAGAGAGAGAGAGAGATAGAGAGAGAGAGATAGAGAGAGAGATAGATAGAGAGAGATAGATAGATAGATAGAGAGAGAGAGAGAGAGTAAACGAGATATCATAATTCCACCCATTTGTTCTATTTCATTGCTTAAAACTATCGATTTATGTTGTTCAGCGTTGTGGTACCGGAAGTAAACTTGCGTAAGAAGATATTAGAGTTCGCGAATCTATTTTAATGTTTTCAAGATATCACACGAATAGCCGTTGAAAATGGTTTTAAAAAGTATCATCGCCCTTCAAAATAAAGAGGTTTTAGAAAAAAAAGGTTTATTGTATCCTAGATTAAATAAAGATATACAACATAACCAAGTTAAGTGGGCACTAAATCTTCAGTTAACCCAAGAAGATCAGGGATCGATGAAATGGGCTTACATTCTTGATTTCTCTATTTTAAGATGGGAAACAAAAGTGAAGATCTTCGCTTATATGGTAAATATATCACATCTCAATTGAATGTGCATTACCTTATTGATTGGTCGTATTGCAAAGAGTAAGCATGCCACTATCTTGCTTCATGAGATCTAAATTTAAAGTCTCAAAGCTCAGACAGAACAGCAGCGAAGAAAACGGTTCATTCTTTGCTCTACTTTCGATTAATAGTTTCTGCATTTATTTCACAATTAGTATCACTCATCTCTTTTGGCTTTCTCTTTAAAAATTGCTTGATACTGGGAAAAAAAATGTCACATCAACACCCTCTCTCTCTCTCTCTCTCTCTCTCTGTCTTTCTTTCTCTCTCTCTCTCTCTCTCTTTCTATCTCTCTCTCTCACACATACACACACACACACACATGCATACATAGGATAAAGTCTTTCCCTACTATATGACAAGGTTAAATGTAAATGACTGATTAATATTTTTCCTCAATTCTCAAGATGTGAATAAAACTTGATCCTTATTCCTGTGCCTCAAATTAAACACCATAAAACCTTTTCATTTTCGACCAAACTATTTCCTTTAAAAAGCAACAGAGAAATTCAAAACATTAATTAATTTATAAATTAGAAATCAAAATATATAGAAGGTTATATAATAATAAAAAGTCATTAAATTCCACACAATTTGTGTATTAGTCCCACAAAATGAAAGGAATTGCGGTTCTGCATGAACTTTAATGAGATATAAATTCTTTTTTCTTTATGTGAAAAACTTTCTGTAGACATGCTTTAGAGCTCTGTGTATAAAACATTAGAAACTTTTACTTCTTCAGATTCATATTTCAATTTGATCTCCATGAGGCAGGAACCGTGACTCCTAAGTTGCCTTCCCTTAGAACCGAAATCATAATTAATAACCAGTTATCTTAATCCTTATTCTTTTCGCTGATTATGTGTCATGTGGGTTTTTAGGATGCATTATTTGGGTGGATCGTATTTGACCAAATAAAAATGTGAAAATAGGATAGATATTATCTGATTGACTAGTATCTACATGCTAATGTTTTCAACAAAATGCAAAGAACTTTAAAAGGTGTTCATTTATGTGATGTCTTCTTTTATAAGCTTTTCTATCTTTGTTCTTTTAGCCACCGATGGGGCCATCGATGAAAATCCTAAATCTACAGGGAAAGGTTTGTGAATTTCTGTAAAAAAGAAATTCTTTCTGTGGAACATAATTAGCTTAGTCATCTACGATGGACTTTGTCGACTCATAGTCTTATGTGACCTCTATCTTGTGAGCTGCACATGATGGACTTAAATAACTTCAGCGGTTTCAATAAAGAAGAGAGTTTACTAATTTGAAGATAAACAGCAACATAAATCAAAGCACAAGGTCAAGTTTTAAATCTCAATACGAGAATAATTATATGATCAGTGATCATTTCAATACTGCGCTCACAGAAAGTCAAAATGTTCAATCTGATAGACAAAATCAATAACAAACTGTGCTCTACAAAAACGCTCAGTTTCTACTGGAGGAAAAACAAAACGAAGACTTATAAAAATAAGATTATCCTAGAAAAAATGAAAACGTTTCTTAAAAAGAGCAACAATTTGTTTCGACTGCTATTAGTTTTCTTGAATTGGCCAAGCTTATAAAAATATTTAGTATGGTACAGTTCTTAATAATTGTTAACAGTGCAACAGAACTAACGTGTGCTTTAAAAGTAATTCACAATTGATTAATACACATTTTGCCAAAAATAAAATTATACTGTATTGGCTCTCTTTATCACTGTGTCCACTTACAACATCCACAGTGCTGATTTGACCTTTGGCTATGCATCAGTGAGGAGACACTTATTGCGTGCAATATCATTCATGCAGTCAACCAAGCTGTTAAGTAATCTATGTTAGATAAATCTGTTTATAAATGTTATGTACGAATGTACTATGATATTTTATGCCACATACATATATATTCAGGGTCAAATATACTCATGTGAGAGCAAGACAGCAGAGAGTCTTCAGATGAACTCTACCTAGGCAAGTGTTTGTGATCACCAACGTATTCCCTCCGACCCAAATCCTTTCGTGAAAATCTGGGTGAGAACAATTATCTACTTCATTTTCAGGCCCTCTTTTGCTTGCATATCTACCTCGTCATATCTCCATTTTGTGCCAGTTCTTAGCCAGGGCTGCATGGATCTTACGGCTGGGTCCTCTAAGTCTTATCATTAGTCTGCTTTTCCGGATTTGTATTCTCCGACTATTGATTTTAGGGGGAGTCTCAGCTTCGCTTTGCGGCAGCATATAACAACATCCGTTAGGCGTCTTGGGACTCCCAGCCATTTTCATGTGAACCTGTTTATTTTGGCTCTGTAGATTCCACAGTTGAAGTGCTGATCTCGTATACCAGAAGTGGCCACAAAAGTTATAGCATAAACATTAACTGGAGACATCACACTTTCTACTTTCCCAGGAAGCCTCACCTGCCCATAGCTTGCAGACCCGCTGAATTCAGATCCACGCTTGGTGTCTTTTAAGTCTCTTGTCGACCTTTGGTGTATATTGAATGGCTATTTCTAAACAGATATCTTTATGTAACTTGCCTTTACTTATGGTCAAGCTTCGAGACTTCTTTGGCTTAAAACCCATTCTACTCCTAAACATTAAAGCATCTAAGCGAACTAGCATTTTGTGGGTCTTTTTTTCCTTGAAGCACAATGACATCCGTGAAAGCTTTCTTTCAAAAAAACTTTCTTTGGTGGGTTCTGTATTTGCAGTGTTTATTCAAATCAAGTAAATAGACTCCTTCCTTATTCATGCCAGACATCTGACGCATTTATTTTCTATATCGAACATTGTGGAGGCTAAAACATGTACACAAAAAACAACAGCTTAAATGTCAATAACATCATATACATGTAGAGGTTGGTTTTTTTTTTTTTAGTTTCTAGTGTCACTAAGTTAGTAAAAGAAATAAAAAATACAATTAAGCAATAAAAAATATACTTAGGTTTCCCATTATAACCCTTGGACCTTTTTGTCTTGTTTTGTTTTGTTTTATTCTTCTTGTTCACTAAAAGTATGTATTAAAATGTGTAGTTTATTGTTGATATTTTTCAAGAAAAGATTAGCATCAGTAAATATATAATGCATTTAACTGAAATATGTTCGGCTGAAAGATTATTTTACGATTACAGATTATACTTTTTTATGTTCAGATCACTTCAAATAAAGACATCCCAGTATCCCGACACTCGATGTGATATGGAGATTCTTGGTGGAGACAGAGACTGCGATAAAGACGAGGAGGATGATGGCGACAACGATCACAATAATCATGAGGGGGACGGCGATGATTCCACTGAAGAAGAAACATCTGCGCGATAGAGTGATGCTGATTAGGGTCTCCATTTTTTTATCATGTGATACGAGAATAGGCCAATTTGTACATGGCTATGATGAAGAAGATCAACTGACTTTTTCTACGTACATACTAATATGATAATCAGAGCGTTTGATAACTATTCACTGTCGCTATGGAGATGATGATTTTTGCCGCAAGTGCTTCCAGAGAGCAAAAATGTTCACAGTAAAATAAAAAAGACATACAAGGAGAAAAATAAAACATGGCTAATTTTGTTTCCTTATTTGCTTTTTTTTTCGAGACCTATATTTAGATGTTTGCCCTACGTCTACTGGCGTTGATATAAGAGCTAAGACCCGATAGATGGATCGCTGACTAGATTTAATTGGCCTGTTGCTAAGATTATTTTTATAATTTTTTTTCGATCTTGTATAGTGACGTTTGACACTTTAAACCAGTCCCTGATCAAGGCTGCTGAGATGCTATTCACAAATCTGATAATAAACTTGGTTCTGACAGAATATTGTGAGTAATTCTTTCAAAATTTTTTCACTTGCATAGACTAATTCGTTAGTGTTATACCTCAACCACTCTAAAACTTATCCCGGCCTTATTTCTGGTAAGATTAAAGAAATTTCATTAGATCTGCGGTTGCCTGTCAAGCCCGATTGGTTCCAGTTTTTGACAATGCTATTGCAAAGCGCAAATAGAAAAAAAGACAACCGCACACTAAGATGTGTTTCTAAATCTTGCTTAGGTTGTATCAGGGTGAATCCCAATAGGCTTTAGGTTTTTACAAAACTGTCTAGAAAACATTGAGTTTTACTGCGAACATGCTAATCAAGTATGCAGGCAAAAATCGTCAAACGTTTGTGAGGCTCTATGCCAGAAACAGTGGAATGGTGACCCGTAAGGATAGTACACAACATCAAGGCAAAAAGATCAAAATACAACAGTGCTATCCATCCTTACGTGGATTCATATGTACTCTGGTATTAAACACAAAAAATGTGTGACCTGACTATTCAAAATGAGTCTTTTGTAAGTACGCCTCAAATATGAAATTGTGATACTCTTGGAAAGGCTTTCCAAGTAATTCTGACGCACCAGTGCAGATATGCATTCCCAGTGAAAATGATCCTGAAATATGAATTCATAAAATAGATATATCCAGCCCTGCTAGGCTATTTCCTAATGTTTTTTGTGGGCCGATCACATAATATAATATAACATGTCTACTTATAGAATCATCTTTGCTGTATATGCTTGAAACTGATGTTTACGTTTTTTTCTTACATGCAGTATTAAATTTTTATACACGTGTTTAATTTTATTGTTATTTTATGACTGGCAAAAGCAGGCTTATACTTTAAAAAAATAAAATATTACTTTTTATCATTCTATTCCTTAGTGTAAGCGGTATTAAATGATTGTTCTATTTTATTACAACAATGTGCCAATATAAATTTTTTAAACCTAAATAACTGATTATTCCGATTGAAAACCGTAACCTCTGAAGCAAATCAAATCTGAGGGTTTGCTATATTGATTTTATATGCATTTATATTTATTTATATATTTATATTTTTTCATATTTCTCATGTTAGAGAGGTGACGATATTCATTCTCAAATAGTTTTTAATTTGTTCTTCTAACAATGTGTCAAAGATTTTATTTAAAATCGACTTCTACATTGCCATAGTCATTAAAAGTGCATGAAATAAAATTTTCTCCAAATGTGAGATCATCGAAATCGTAATATTGGTTATTTATCTATCATGTTTTTATATATATCATGATGCACAGAAGAATGATAAGGATATCAAGGACGGAAAAGTCTAATGAAAGAAGCTGAACCATCGTTAGTTAATACCATGAGACAGAGGCAATTCCTAAGACACATTTGTCAACAAAAGCGGTTAGAACATTTAGCAATCTTTGGAAAGTTTGAAGGAAAATGCAGTAGAGGTATACAGAGAATAACTGACCCATGGTCAATAGATAATGGTAGCAACATTAGTCTTATTATATGTTTGAAAGAGTACAGGTTTAAGTGGAGGAACATAATCGCCGATATCTGTTTCAGACATGGCACCTAAAGAAGATAATTTATTCTGAATTTCAAGATTGTCTTAACTTTTGCTTTTTCTTTCAGTTAAGGATCATGAAAAATTATTTTAGAACGTTTCATATTCTATGTGAATGTTAAAACACTATTCCTACTCGATACTTAATGTCTATGAAGTTTATGAATGACTGCATGTAATTTATTGATGCTTTTATTTCTACTTTCACAGAATTTTGATAACTAATGTATTTATAAAAATACTCATTCATTCCATCACCCAATTTATTGAGCATGTTGCAGAAGTGTAAAAGAGTTAAGTTTAATTTTTTTTAATATACCGACATTTTGATTGTCCATGCTTATGTAGGTTTGAATTTCTCACTTATACTCTGTTATATTTTTAATGATAGTAAATTCTGCTTAATGTACAATAATCTTTTTGTCTTCTAAATTTACTCCTCTATTGAAAAAAAAAATTGCTTGTGATGTTAAATTTGCTCTCATGGGACGCTCACAAATGAAAAGTCTTTCACATCATCAAGATTTTTTTTTGCGCATCAAACATAAAAATAGTTAAATGGACAAGAATGTGAGAACTCTTTAGTTTTCTTCAAGAATGTATTTGCTCACGCAGTTTTTGCTTAAAAAGGTGAATCATTATTTGTTATTAGTTTTATTTTCTGTGAAGTTATACATGCATTTGTAATTAAACATTCAAAGAAACCAGGTGATATAATAATGTGAAATGAAAATTTGCATGAGACTTCTTTGTATGAATATTTATTTAAGAAGAAGTCATGTAATAACATGCAGAGACATGAAAAGGATATACTTTGATACAAAAACAACAGGAAAGAAAAAATTAGAAAAAAAACACCACCATCACAATCAGCAACAAATAAGAAATTAAGGCACACACACACTCACACACACACACAAATACTACAATCAAAATCTAAATAAATGCAAGCATGATTACACATGTATCCCCAATATAACTGCTAAGTTTACAATTAATTTGGTATCTTAAATACAATTATGTATTTTTTATGCATACGTACACTTATCACATAATATATGTATAGAACTATCAATATTCTGTCGTTGATTTTTTTAAAAGTCATATGGATATGATTTTGTGTTACCTGTTTTTATTTTGCATTCATAGCTTAATTGCTGTTGCTTTTGCTACTGAATTATATAAGTCGTAACATTTATCATAGTTCTTAAATTTTTACAGTGTCCCACTTTTCAAGCTCACCTTTTGTGAATGGCCCATATGTCTGTTACAGATAGAATTACTTGATACCTGCATACAGGAACACAGGAACTGTTGCTTGTGTGTGTGGACAACTAACGATTCAATTTACAGTTGCACACTCTTTACATTGATGATACATTTACATTGCTTATTCGTGTGTACGTATGTCTGACTTGAAGAATCCAGTCTAATATGCTTTGTTAGGCATCTTCCGTGATAAAATCTTTTCATTGAGGAATAACTTGACGGCTCTTAATTTCGCGCGGTCGAGGGTTTTAGTCATTAGATCTAGAATAAAAATTTTGCTTCAAACGGACATATTATGCGTCAGAACAGACAGTTCCAACTTAAACAGACAAGACCAGTAAATTTCAGTCAGCCATCTCAACAGAATGTGATCAGAAAAGTTTGAAATCTATTTCTGTTTTATAAAAACACAATCTTCTGTGAAATTTTGCACAGGTTTCGTGTTGCCATACTTGGTTTGAACCAAGCCCAAAGTGTTCCAGTTTCATGGCCGATAATATAGGCCTGTTAACTAATATTTTTTTTAAATTACACAAACAAGACAGGCAGTTGGTTTTATCATATGTATATCTTTTTTAAAGAAAATTTAATACCAATCACAGCTTTTTTATTCACATTATCACTATTTCCTCCCTTTTTTTGACGTATTCAGCACCATCCACCTTTCGGCAATAGCTCACAAACATCCATGTATATTGTAAGAAAAAAAAAAACATTTCAAAACGTGTGATGCTTAAGACCAAATTTGCGAATATCTAGAGAATGGTTTGATTGGGTCGCTAGCAAGAAAAATGTCACTATCAGACATTCAACAACACAGAGAAGCATTTGCGTTCATGCTCAAAATAAAATTGTTTATCAGTTTGCTGGGTTTTTTTTCATTGACACGATTGCGCAAAACCCATAGACACGTTGACGTTTATTACATTAACGACAAGAGTTTTCAGGAGCTCCGTGAGGTGACTGCAGAAATCACTCAGTACGTGAGAAATGAGGTTCGTGTAGAAGTTGTTGAGAGGTGCGAATACATTTGAGTGGGAGAAAAATGAAGGAGGACAACGATGAAACTGATGGCCTCTTAAAACATCGTTGCCCCATTCACCGCCAGCATTCCCATCCTCGTCATCAGTCACCAGAGCTAATACAGCTGTGTGGGACGGTTGACTTTTTGCCTTGGTCCGATGTGACATTATTGTGCCTGGGTCGTTGCACGGCCATTAATTGAGAATGCTGCAGTTCCCCTATGACTTTGTGGACTAAATTGTGTCCAGACGAGATAATCAGCTCTGTGAGATGGACACACACTCGTTGTATGTGGCACTCACTGCTAACTCTTTAGAAGAAGCGATGCAACCTCTTTTTGGTCATCGATTCTATCAAGAGTACCCAAAGTGATTCCTGGTAAAATCCTTTGACACTCACCTCGAGGAATTTGTCTACAGTTGTTCTCGTGGTGGGGCTTGAAACCCGCGTCCTTGCTGTAAAGAACGCAGCACTTTCGATAAAAGGACACCGGGCTTATTCAATATAGAATTTGTTAGGGTCGGAATGGTAGCCCTTTATAGCAAAAAGTATTTCGGATCTGGGGAAAAGAACAAAGCAAGCTGCAAAGGGCTTAATACAAATTTAAACGACTTAACAAAAGAAAAGTTAGTAAACGTTTTCAATATTTAACAGAGCGGGGGTGGTTTGAATAAAAGATTTCGCTCCATTAAAAATGCCCTCTACACATATGAGCAAGAAAGAGCATCTTTATCTTTTTTGTACAATCACTTAATCAACGGAAGTAATGCGCAGGCGGTATTTCGACAGAACCTTTTAAAATTTAATTAACTTGCTTAGCCTGTATTTAAGTCGAAACAACATCATTTTTTTATTTTTTAAAAAGTGGTTTTAAATTGTATTAATGTTTATGGTTTTCCAAATGTACATTTATAAATCTATTTCAAGATGTTGTTTTTTTATTGAATTCATTTATTTATGCATTTTTTGGTCAATTAAAAATACTGACTTATCAGCCTACATCTAAATGATGTCATCCAACTAAGTATTTCTGCCTGAACTCCTTGTTAAAAATTTGTAATAAGCCCTTTTTTCTTTTGATAACATTTTAATGTGTTCGAAGATATCATTTGTATGATGCGCGAAAACAATGTTAATAAAAAGTATTTAATCTAAAGATATTGGACATTATTATTTTGTTTCTAATGGATTTTGTGTCACAGTAAGTGAAGGAGTGGTGAAGTTGATAGACATGAAGTGTGTGTGTGTGTGTGTGTGTGTGTGAGTGGAAAAAGACCATAAACAATTCAGCAATAATAAATAACTTATCAAGAGAGCGAAAGAAAAAAATAATTCACTTTACGCATCTTTACTTTCAATACGCATTCTCATCTCACCATCATCCTCATCTGTGTATGAGTGTGTGTGTGTGTGCGTGCGTGCTAGATAGTTGCTAGGTCGCTGCAAAAAGAAGAAGAAAGAAAAGAAGGGAAGACTAGGACAAAAATTAAAGAAAAAAACATTCAACTTAAAAATTTTCACAAACTTTTTTTTTCATTTGTTCGTCTATCTGTCGGTTTAAATGACGAGAATACCAAGGTAACATCTCTGTTTTTCCTGTTAGACAATAAAATGTAATATTTTCTTTTATTATTGGTCACAAAAAAGGACATAATTCATTTTGAATTTTTTAAAAAGTCCATGTCAATGAAAGAATACTGAGACATAGCGATGTAAAAAACAATGCAAGCAGTTTTAATCCTTGATCCCACTCAAGAGTGTAACGCAACTTGTGATCAATGGTGCATTTTACAGGGAAAAATATGCGGAACAATTGAGTAATCAAAGCTTTCTGGATCTAAATTCATTAATTCAGGCTCAGCGAGGGTTTCTTGTACGTCCTCGTAACATGTGTGAAATATTTCAGGCATAACCAAATTTTTTTGTAGTCCTAGAAGGTTTTGCTGTTTGGCTTTGCTGGCCGGTATTTCTTTGTAGTAGTGTTTTCTGAACACTGATTTTTTTGGTTTAGTCTTTACTCTTTGAGCCCATCAGTCTGTTTTCACTTGTAGAAAATTGTGTGGGGAGCCCCAGCTCTGATCTGGACAAATTGTACAAGAACCCAGTTCATGTTCTCACCAAACTTGCGCTTCTTTCTGCTGCTTATCAGTTCAGTGGAAACAGCTTTAGTTCATGAAGTCAGGGTATGACAAACTCCTACCTTTGTATTGTTTCTTAGAGCGTTTTTGAAAATTTTTATCAATTCTAGCATCGCGAAACAGTCTATGAGCCTTTTCTCATTATATGCCTAAGGTCTACTTCTATGAATGTAGGCCCCTATGGACATTTTGTGTTATGACTTTGAATCTTTTTTTATTGTACTATATACAACTTTGTACAACAGCAATGTTAAAACGTTCACATTTCTATTTTTGCCTGAACATGTGTCTGAGTAAAGGCTTACTTCAGAAATATCATGGGAAGTGACTTTAGCCATAAATGTAGGCATGTAGTAATTTAATAACTTCCACGGCGGCCATCAATCTCTGTCCAATAAAAGCAATAACTTGGTTTGGAGGTTTACTTTCCGGAACTGTCAAGTTATGTATACATATGAACACAGCTTTCTCGAATAGTATGTACGAGAATCATTACAGCTGGGCAATTGCAAAACTCTTTGGAGATCAATGTTTGCAGAGGTAAAATGTTTATCTGTTTGGGTCCGCTCTTTACCTTGTTGGTTTGCTGACTCTTGTTTCATTGAGCCGCTCTATGTGCTCATCTTGCAATGCTTGTGACAACTGCTTAGCATTACCTGCGATGTGTCAAATTGTGAAATTTTGAATATGTCCCGCGCTGGTCTTTTTTATACAGAAAAGATAAGTTGAATTCTTCACAAAATATAATTCTGTAGGTTTTCTCGGTTACTAGTGTTGGCACTTAATCTGCACAATAACTTTTAGGAATGTTCAGTATTTTGTCCAAATAGTTTCTTCCCGTGTCTTTTCGAGTGAAATGTGATTCCATAGCTGGGAACAGCTAGATGTGGTTACTTACAACCTCCAACGCTTCTTTGTTTGATCTGATCTAAGACGTGTGCTTCCCTCTTTTGTCTTCACCAGCAAAAGCCCGGCCTGCAGTTTTATTTTTTTTTCAGCACTGACGATGTGTCCACGGGATATGTTCAAAAGTCTTGCAAAAGAAATTTTCTCACGCTCTCTAGAAGTTAGACTGACACAATTGAAAAAAAAGTACTGATATCTTGTTTTTGAGGGTTTTTTTTCCTGGCCAGGGTCATTTGCGTTGAAGTTCATGTATTTCTAAACTATGCAGTGTGCAGTCTTTCTGTCTGGTAAAGTCTTCTAAACTCAAATAATAGTGCAGCGCTCGTTTCTTTCTGTCTCAGATATGCTTTATTCGCATCTGAAACAACATTGAGAGCAATCCACTCGGAGATGTTATGTTGTATTTCTAAAGTTGCGCTTAGAATCAGAATATGCGAAACCTTTTAGACATTTAGGCGGCGCTTGCTTTTTTCAGGCTTTCAACTTTTTGACCCCTTCACTTGCTGCTAGGTGGATAATATTGCTCACAATACCTGACGAGTTTTTGTTTGCAATTTTTGTGGCAGAGACAGCTCCATCTGCCATTATTGTCACTGCGTTTAGAACACCATTTAACAAAGAACTATTCTCTAACAAATTGCATCTTCATCATTATCAGAACTTTCATTATCATTTTGATGTTCTACATTGCCTTCATCATATTTAGACTCTTTACTCGTGCTTTGGGTAGATCCTTTGTACCATCACTGTCTGGTTCATTGTCAGAATCGGAATAACGGAAAATTCACTTGCATTCATCTTGCAGGTAACAAGTAGCCTCTTCTTTTGTCAACTTTGGAAATACAAGGAAATATCATTTTATTCTATTTATTGTTGTTAAGTTTTGTGGAGTTTAACGCGTGTGTGTTTTTTTTCGTGGGTTTATGTAATTAATCTATTCTTCCTCTAGATCGAATTCTGTTGACATCCAAAACTGATCAAGTCCACCGACCGGATGCAAGGCTTACTCTAGACATCTTGTGTAGGCCTTCTTGAACAAAAATCGTAAGTCTTGATGCAGGCCTACAATTATTTAAATGTACCTGTTTGTACATCGAATCGAAAGGAAAGTAACTAATATAGATTATGTTTTTTTGTAAAGAGAATACTCATTTCTGAAAGCCTTTTGCTTCTTTCGAGTTTCACTTTGCGCCATTTTGTTGCTGAAGAAAAGTTCTGAAAAACTGAAGTAACAGGACTTGACCATAGATAGCTCTTTGTTTATTGCCAAAAACTAATAACGTGACTTATTCAATTTCGCCAGAGAAATGCTCTTTTAAATGCTAAGAGGAGTTTATTCAGACTAAAGTGAATATATATATATATATATATATATATATATATATATATATATATATATATATATACTTGGTTGAATAAAATAGTATGATAGTGCTTGACTTATACAAGGAGCGTGAAAATAAATAACAAGTTTCTTACCTAGACATACTTTCTTTCTGAGACAGGCACCTACAAAATTGTTTCCATCCTACTTGGACTTCTTCAGGGTGCAGAATGATGTTAATGAGGGTGGCGAAAGTCAAGCGTGACGACTGCTCTGCTTTTTCTTCCTGTCTTTCGTGTTTCTCCAATCCCCGCTTATTTCGCAGTATATGGAGTGTCTCTTCGGTTAATTATGATAATAATAACAATAACAATGACAATAAAAAATATGTAAAAAAAAATAAATAAATAAATAAAAAAAAAATAAATGAATAAATAAATACAGAAATAAATAAAGAAAGAAAGAAGTAAATAGAAAAATAAATAAGTAAATAAATAAAAAAGAAAAAGATGAAAAAGTAAAAAAAAAAATAAATAAATAAATAATAATAAAAAGAAGTGTTTTAGCTGCTGCGGCTATCATGGGGGTTTCATATTTTGAAGAAGATATTTCCTTCTGTGGGGGCAGGTTGATACGAGTTCGTTTTTTGTTGTTTAGGGAAGGTCTTCTTGTGAGAATTTGATACCGTTCTTCCAGACAGAGGCTGCATATTTTTGTTGCTGGTGAGTAAGGTCGTGATTTGGCGATTATATCCCAAGTGATGGTGAATTCTGTGTTCGTGTCTTTTAATTTCCAGATTTTTTCACTGAGGGAGGTGGAATTTCTTTTGTGGGGGAGCCTAAAGGTGGAATTGTGTTGGTAAAATCGTGTTTTAAATGTGTTTTCCGTGATGCCGATATATGTGTCGACTTGGTTGTCTTTCTGTGTTACAGTGGCCTGGTAGATTATGGAATCCTGGAGACAGTTGTTCTCCAAAGGACAGGCTTTTCTGTCTCTGCAGTTGCATTGTGCGGTGCTTTCTGCTCTGGTGTTTTTTTTTGTGCGAGGACGCTTTTGTTGTGGGCGGTGATAATACTTTTTACATTGGGCATGCAACTGTAACTAATTTTTATTGTATTTCTATTGATCACTTTGTGCAAGATGTTGGTTTTGGGGAAGCGGGTGTTAATTAAGGTAAGGAATTTCTTTCCAATGTTAGTAGCCACATTCATAAAATACGGTGGGTTGAACCACGTGATCCTCCTTGCTCTAGCGTTGTTCCTTCGTAGGTACACTTTGCTGGTGTTGGGTGTTTCCTGGTAATTAATTGTGTTGGTGGTTGCTCCGCTTTGGCTGTTGTTTTTGAGGTTCATACTGGCCCTTGGTGCACTTGCATGTGGTGGCGTTTGATGTGAAGGTGTGTACCGCAGTTGCTGTTTGTAGCCGCTACAGGTCAATGCCTCTTGGTACTTTTCGGCTGCTTGGTGGAATATTTCAGCATTGCTTGAATTGTTCAAGAGGCGTATTGCTATAACTTTTGCAAGGTTTCTCTTTATTAATGGCGGGTGGTTACTTTCCTTATTGATGTAGTTGATGTTGGTGTTAGGTTTTTTGTATGGCTTGTACGTGCCCGTTCTTAAGT
>BLXT01001370.1:462127-476117 GCA_019648995.1 Plakobranchus ocellatus
TTCTTTTTTTTTCTACGAGCCTGGAAGAGATTTTAGAGTATGATTTTTTTTAATATAGAGGATAAACGTAAGGGGTGCAACAGGCGTATGTTTGTATAACCATTCATTGTTGCACTCTTCACAAAGACGGGAGATGTTGGTCAGGCAATAGCAGGCGAATACGATTTCTTTCTCTCGCGGGTTCGGGTCCACTATAGGCCCGAGTTATGTACTGACGAAAGCCAAGAAGCAATCCTCAGCCCAATCTTATAACATGCTCACGGATCTTCACAGATCCCTGAACGCGACTCACCCTCCTCTTGCCACTGCCTTTCCCCCATCCCTCCTTTCCCCTCGCTCTTGCCTGTTGCGCCTTGAACGAGATCTAAGACGTAAAGTTTGAACCCACAACTACGTTTTTTTTATCTCGTCTTCATTGTTCTGCATGTGATGAACTGGTTCTTATGAAATCTTAAAAGACTTTTCAGTTGTGAGTTTGAGTTGAGGCTGCTATTAATGACTCAGCCAGACAAAGCCTTGTACCATTATTCAGATACACACACATATACATACACACACAGACACATATCCATGCGAACAAACAATCAAAACACCACACACATACAAAAATCTATTTCAGACATCGTTTTTTTTTTTTTTTTTTTCTCCTAGGCTTATTCCAATCCAAACCAAGCTAAGCGTTAGCTATATCCCGCGCCAGACCCGACAGAGGGTAAACCTCTGAATGTTGCAAGATAAAATATTACCTGCGTTGCGCGAGATTTTTCGACACGAGATTGTGCCAATCGATGCGTACTAGTTCGCGTTCGAGCCTAAAAGCCTGAGATCACATTATAGTGTACGGGCTATCATCCTCATCAGGTAACTTGCCTGGAACAGACATTGGCGATCATGTTCCTCCACTCAAACCTATTCTCAATTAACCCTATAAAGCTGTTATTGCTACCCTTGCTTATTGCCCGTGATTTTTTCAATAAAAGTTATTCTCTGTCTACTTCTACCGCGTTTGCTTTCAATCTTTCCAGTGGTTGCTAAGTTTTCTAAACCCTTGTGTCGGCAAATATGGCTTAAACAACTGTACTGTAGTTATTCGTTTAATTAGTGATCGCTCGAGATTAGCCAATTCAGACGGGCTATATGCGTAAAATTAAATGAAAGCTTAATATCATGAAATGGTTTTGTTCCGCACAGCTTGCGTCATTTATATTTATCAACATAATCGAAAATGTCTGCATCGCTCGAAGAGTTCAAATTATTGTAACCTTGAATAGTAATGTCATTATACACATTTCGATCAAAGATTCAATGCGAAACTTAAGTCCCGATTTGAATCCATAACAGATTTTATTCACACATATACACCCATATATATATATATATATGTGTATACATATATTTATTGGGGGGTGTAAATGCTTGAATAAACTATATACAGATATTGGTTTTAACTCATTAACATGGATTAACTTTATAACGATCAGAGGTGATTACTGTCAATATAGATTAAAAACAGAGTTTTCGGCATGACTTTCGTATATCATGGAAATGATAAAGAAAAACGTTTTCTTTTATATTCCGAACCCACGTTTCCTTCGCATAATTAATGTAATGTCACTTTAGCTCTGAGCTCTCAAAATTCTAATAGGGCTCCACGAAATAAAAAGATAAAAAAAAAATTAGGGGAAAAAAAAACAAAAAAACATTTGTGGTCGTTAAGGCACAATGGCTGCCATTTTTCATTTTTTTTTTTTTTTGAACGGTTGTAATTGCTGAGCATACAATCGTAAAGTAGTTGACGGGCCTTACACTAAAGATACGCCTACAGGGTTTGTGTTTTCTATGCGATAAAGGTATCGGTCAAATAAGACGTCACGGGTTTAGAATGCGGCGGGTGAGGCAAAATAATCAATAAGTTATAGTTTGAAGAAGAGCTCCACAGTCTACCAGGAAAACAAATCCGCCGGTGGTTAGCAAATCCTGCTTTGAGATTTCCAGGGGTAGCTCGTGCGCAAAGTTTCGAAGGCCAAAAGTCTGAAAAAATTTGGCAGTGTATCTGGCACTAAAAAGCAATTTAATACAGAGCTGCTACATTTATGTCAAGCACTAATAATGTAAAGTGAGTCCCATACTTGGTCCAAGCATCGGAGAACTAGAACGGGGGTGAGGGTCCTGATCGTTCTTGGCATACATGGCATTCTGAGATAGTTTGCCATTGCTTTCCACACCGCCTTTATTTTTGCTGGATGTTAAGAGGCCTAGCTATCCTTTTAGCGCTGTAACTCGAGGGCAATGAAAAAATATGTTGCCTCCAACTAGAACTCGATTGTCTGTCCTCTCAATATGTACCCAACTGCCCTACCAGATACGTCAGGCTCTAATTACGTTAAAAAAGCAACAGTGTTTAGACTAAGCTCTATCAATGATAAACAATTGTTTTTCCCAACCAGTAACAATACACCGGGGGCAGAGCAGAGTCATGGTTTGAACCAAAGACCTTAGAATCCAGCACCCGACAGTTCAATTGCTCTACAGTCTAATGAGGGAAAGAGAGGGATGAGGCAGATTGTGCAGGTAATAACAGCCATTTCCTTAAATTCAGAAGGTAATGGAACTCGTTAATTGAAATATCTGAATAGCCAGAGTGAAAGTGTCATAAGCTATGCCGAACAACATCGTCATATTTTTTTCACCACCTCATCCTCTTTTTCTTCCTTCTACTCTGCTGCTGCTGCTCCTCCTCTTCTTCCTCCTCCCCCTCCTTCTCCTCTTCCTCCACTTCTTCTTTTTTCTCCTTTTCCTCCTTCTCCTCATTATCATCATCATCATCATCATCATCATCATCATCATCATCATCATCATCATCATCATCATCATACTTTGGACAGTGAGCCAATTTTTCATGAGTAAAATTGGTTTCATGTCAATTTAGTTGATTTTTTAACCTTCTTCAGAGCTAACGGCGAGTGATTCCAACTTTTTTCAGCGGCAGTGTGGGAAAGCGAGATATAGAGGGAGACAGGTGGTCAAAGCCTTGTGGTCATGCACCACAGTTCTCAATTAAAGTCCAGAGATGATACAGAACAGCCAGAGTGTGCTTCTTTCATTTGATGAGATGATATCTTCCCCGAGTCCAGATAGAGAAATGGGTTTAAAAATAAAAAAAAATTATAAATTATATTTTGAGATTAACTATTGTCAGATTTTCTTCAAGAAAATCCTAACTTGTTTATGCCATCCTCGCGCATCTTTTAGTTTTTCTTTAAATTCTTTATAAGTTTTATAAGCTTGATAATAATAACATAACCTTATTTAGACCTGGAACTATCGGATGATGATATGAAACAAGTGCTATTTTAAGTATTATCGAACTTTCGAGCAACCCTTACATTACTGATATTGCTGATCCTGATTTTGCTGATACGAATATTGCAGTGTCACTTTAAGCCTGATTAATTATCATCAATGTTTTAAAGTAAATCATATTTTCCCACTTTCTTTACAATTTAATCGCATGTCGTGATCTACACCGTTCAATTCGGCTATTGTCTGACCACTTGTGCTTCAATAATTACATGGAAGCTTCATTGTTTTGCAGTACATCAACTAACTCGGCGTCTTAAAAGGCAGCGAAGATTAGGACTAGTATAAATGTCAAATAGCATAATGATATAGAATGAAAAGGTCATTTATAGATTCAACCTTAGATGCAAGGAGGGATACAATCATGGATAGAGTGAGCGATACGATAAAGGATACGATAAGGGACAACAAGGGATACAAGCATACAAGTGATACACCGAGATATGCAATTGGAAATATGAGGGATTAAAGGAGTGCAATAGATACCTAGGCAGGCAGAAAGGTAAGCTTCACATACAAAGCTGCTAAGACATGGTGTCAGGAATGCTACTCTCTCTCTCTGAGGTTTAGGCAGTTTATGATGATGACGATGTTAAAAAAGAAAAAACAATCATTAGCTCTATGCATAGTCTGTTTTTATGCGGAAGCTCTTATCCAATCCGCATCTAATATTTTGTGATATTTTTTCTATAGTTTTTAAGCACACGAGGTTTTTACCCACGTCTTTATTTCGCGGGTTCCAACCCTTGAGTTGACAAAAAAAAAAAAAACCCACGCTCATAAATTAGGGAAACTGATAGTTTTGAAAATTTTGTACTTAACTCAACAGAGTCGAAGCCATTTCCGTTTGCAGAAATTCCTGAACTCGCACTTTTTTAAAAGATTTTTGACACTCCGCAATTTTTTAATTTAAAAAAAAAAGATAGAATACACATTTTTACAGATTCATAAAATTTGTAAGTATCCCAATAAAATGTCATAATTTACTTCTTAACATGGGAAATTGCTTTTAAAATAACAACAATAACAACAAACACCATAAATAGAAGCTCAACAACAACAACAATAAAAAAAAAAAGCAAAAGCCTCGAGATTTTTTGTAACATTGCCAACTGCTACAGAGGTGAACAACAACAAAGGTTACTGTGAGATTGACAAAAATAAACATCCAAGACAGTAGAATAAAAAAAACACCGAGTTCAATAAAGACTTTTTCTGATATTATACGTTTACGGCCTCGCTTTGTTCTGTATAGCAAAGCATACATATCAACGCCGGTTCTCATACTCGCATGAAATCGGACTGTTGTGTCAAATATCACGCTTGTTAGCAATACTATAGTGTTGGACTTATTCGGAGCATCGAACTGCACGTGTTTGTGTGTGTGTGTTTGTGTCATTTCGAATCAGTTCTGATCCCGCACCATGTAGATTGTCCGTGGTTCAATGGCTATTGAACTTGCCTTGGAATCTGCAGAGGTTTTTCTAACGTGTGCTTGAGCCTGGTGCCAACAGGCACACTTGACAAGGGCTTTGAAGCCTGGGATCACCTTGAAGAAGGCGGGCAATGTGCACCAACTGCCAGTACATCAAGTTTGAGCGTTAGCGTAGACCATTGTAAACACCGCTAACATCAACATCATGCCATGCCGAACCATTAGCAAAAGAGTTTACAGGTTATGACTTCTCGAGCTTGGCAGCTGTGGTTTCACGCTTGTAATCTTGAAGCGAGGGTGGAGTCTCATCAAATATTTAGCTCAACGTGGCGGTAATTGCCCTTTTGGGCTTTAGAATGAAAGCAATCAACTAGCCAACCAATAAATCATCAAGTAACAAACTTTTCATACAACCTACTGCCAAAACTCAACTTGCGAACCAACCAATCAGGCAAGCAAGACAATAAACGGTCGCTCAGTTCTACATATATTTACCAGATTGTCATAAAACTAACCAACCAACCCATTCATCAACACAATAGCAAACGAATCAAACAGATAAAAAACTTCACTTGTACAAAAATCTAGCAAATCAAAAAGAGGAAAAAAAGCGAAACAAAAAATTAACACAATGAAACGAGGAATTATTCAAACAAAGAAATCATTTTCTATGCAACCAAACATTTTGCTCACCAACCAACCTATGAACCTATGTTGAGATACAAGCCTTGCACCAAATGCATAACTGTTAGCCTGACAGATAGATAGTAAACAACGCCAAGATGTTCGAATGGCGCTGAACAAACTATAAACACTGCATAATGGTTGGAGCACACGGAACCGCGGCCGAATTGAAAGCTAAAGCTTAAGTTCATTCATGTTGTGAAACGGGAACTTTTTAGAATTGCGCCTCTAGTTGGTGTCCTTAAGCAAGATCTTCATCGCCAACTTGCTCTTCATCAAACATGATGACCAATGGAACGATTGACTTATGAATATATAATTTCCTCTCTAGAGTACTATTTTTTTTATTATTAATATTTGCTCTGCTCATTTTTGGTATCTTTGCTGTAAATGTCACCATGTAAGGACTTCATGAGATATTTCGTTTTTTCCTATTTTGTATTCAGTGGATACACTAGTGTTGCCCTGAAATCTGCAGGGTCGCTAGTTCATACCCGCCACTGTCTGGTTTGGGGGAGAGAAGAAGAAAAAAAAGCTAAAGAGAGGGTGGGGCGAAGCTAATCTGGTTGGAACCGAAGGTTTTCCGTGGTCAATGATATTTTTCTTTCATTGCGTTTATTTGTTAGAGATATTCAGATACTTTATTTATTATTTGTTATTTATTCTCATGGCCAAAACCGAAGGACAATATGATCATATCCTGCTGTAAGCTGAGCATGATAAAGGCCTTCTATTGATCGAACCATCATTTCAACGGTCTAATATTACTCCTTAATTAGGGTTTTTGCCAGCGCATCTTCGGCACTGGCTCTTTTCTTCTTCTGTTGATTTTTTTCTTATTCATCGTTCATTTATTCATTATTCGTCCTGTTTGAAAGCTATCTTTCCGTCACGTTTAGTTACATAAAATGTCATTCCACACTCATAATTTTCTTCTTCGTTCATTTTCCTACTCTTTCAATTCTTCTTCTTTCCCCTCGCATTTTGAATTGCGTTACGCTTGGTTTCCTTTTTAATTTCTTTCTTTTTTTATTACTTGCATTTCCTATTATTTGGTTGTCATTATTTTTGTATTTTATTTTTCTTTTTTTTCGACTCATCCAATTAGAGCAACAGTCCTTCTTTATCTATTTTTTCACTCTCTAGCTTTTGATTATATCTTATCTGTGTTGGTGCTACTCACGGTATATCTATCATCACTGGAGCTGTCAGAGGGAAGCCGTGCACCAACGCGTTTCTTCTGTCATTTTGTCCCTCATCCTCTACAGTTTGTCTGTCTCCAAGACTTAAGTTAAAATTTTTTTTTCGCAGCAGACTGTCAGCGCACTGAGCACCAACTCTTTAATTTAGATGTATATTTCCATCCGAACAAGGTGATATAAAAAAAAATGACTGCATTAAATAAAGTACGCTGATAATCTGCATATTATTTAATTTATGGTTTTCTTAACTTAATGCATTGATTACGCATATCGTGGTAGTTTTCGGGAGAAGACACGGGTGACTTGGGTCTCCGTGTGTGTAAGTTACTGCAGCAGTTGCGGTACATTTTGGAATGAAGAATTTAGGAAATTTTCAAAGTTCTCGAACTGAATGCGGTATATTTGAAACATATTACCTGAATTTTCACAATACTTAAGGTTGTGGAGTTCAAGGGAAGCCGTATCCAGTATGGTCGTGTCTATTCTTTTTTTCCCGTCTTTCTTTTTACTGGCTGATTCCTCTCTCTCTATTGGCATCCTTTTCTTCCTCTCCCTGTACTTAAGACTTTTACATTTTCAATCTGCTCTAATGTTTTTTTTATATCTTAGGCTCTGTGTCAATGTTGCTTCTCTCTCCTTTCATCTTTCATTGTCTGGTTTTTGGTGTTTTTTTTTTATTCACCATATTCGTTTCTTGTATAGCTTCCACTGATGTTTAATGCAGTTATTGATTTCTTAAATACTATTGATTCTACAACCATCAGGTTTTTTTTTTTTTATTCATTACTTTGTGATCTGCTGAGATTGTGTGTAAATGTTTCCAATCTAACAGTGGTCGGGCTTTGAGGCGACAAAACATTCTCTCTAATGTTACGCTGCTCAAAAGGTATATAAGATCGTTATCATTCCAGATCACGATGACTTAACTTCTGTGAGCCTTGTAGACATTTGAGAGCTTTGTCCCAAATATAGAGAACGGACGCAGTGCTCAACAGTCCTATCGATTGCACTGAGATCTATAGCACTAGGAGCAAATACTACAACGTAACTGAACTGAAAAAGACTGTTCCAAGAAGTCAGTCCGTCCCGCAGAGCGGTGTTCTTATAATGTTTCCACAGAAAGATCTGAGACTGTAGTATTTGCTTTTCATCATTCAAAGAGTTGCTGCAGGGAAAATTGTCTAAAACTTCTGATTTCCTACCAGAAGCATTGATAATGCAGTGCTTGATAAACTCGCCCTAATTTCATTCTGCACTGACCCTTTGTCACAGATGGTACAGGGGTAGACAAGTCAACCTATATCTGGAGCATCAGCATGAATGTCGCTCGCGCCATCTTGTAAGAATGGATTTTTTTCAAAGGCATACATCGCATACCTATGGTAATATATCATTGCGCCATTTATATTACTTTCACTGTGACACACACAATATTAAGTTTTTTCATTTGATTATGGTCAGAGATTAAACATTTAACTAAGGTTAGCTTTTTTATGAAAGAAAAACTTAACAATGGAATTAGTAAACCAAACTAAACAATGGGATTAGTAAAACAAACTTAAAATGGAATTAGTAAAACAAACAAGCATATAAACAAAACAAAACAAAAATATAAATAAATAATAGGACGCGGTGAAGTCCAGATTCTGCGTTTTGCTTTACTATCATCATCAATACTTCTTGACTTCGTGTCCGGGTAAAATCCGCCGATGAGAGACTCCCTTTCTGTTTCTTTATCTCAGCTTTACTAGGGTTTTCCTTCTACGGCCTGTCTCTTATCGTCATGTTGTCTTTCACAATCCTCTTTCAAAGTGGTGTGGTTTTCTCATGCTTCTCCGATCTTTAGGGGTTTCGTTGCAGAGCAGGTCTTGTGATGCCACTTTGATTTTTTCTAAGAATCATCGATCTTTAGCATTTCCATTTATTAATTTCTGCTGTTTGGTCTTGATCAACTAAAGGATTATTTTGAAGAGTGGGCTCTCACCATTTTTCTAAGGAAGTCTTTATTAAGCTTTGAAGTCCTTTCGTCTCATATTTGAGTTGGATCCCAAGTCTTCCTACGTTATATTGGACATTTGAGTTGAGCAGTCTAAATTGTTCCTATGTTTCTTAAAGCTTCTCGATATTTCTGTCTAGATGCCGTTTGATTTCATTCCTATTCGATCTACCATTTATTCCCTTGAATGGCAAATCTCTTCACCACACCCAAATATTCAGTCTACTGTCATTGCCTCCGTATTTGATGTTTTCATGTTTGTTCTTCAGCCATTCTTAGGTGCATCTTCAGATCAATATGTGCATCTTCAGATCAACATTTGTTGATACCGTGCGTGCCTGAGAAAGATAGTCCTGCTTTGCATCAGTTCCCTGTTGGCATTGTTATAAAAAAAATACACCTAGTCACCTATAAAGAGACATTACCAGACTGTTTATGCTTATGGCAACTTTTACACAGCTCAACAATATATATAATTTTTTAAAAATTCAAATTTCAAGATCATCTGAAATTGTAACAATGTTTCTGATATTTCCACACTGTTTCGAGAGAGCAGTCCTTATCGCATAATCTGCTATTTACAAAAACTTTGTGTTAAAAAAGTACCAATGTGTAGTTTTATTGTTTAACGACATCGAAATGTTCGGTTCTGTGTACTTACGGAGAGAAATTTACAAGCACACGTTGACAAGATCGCTCTCCTAACTTTTACAAGGGACACACTTGCTAACATACCGTAAAATACTATAAAAACAACCCAAATGAGCTATAGAGCTGAGGCCGGAATCGATTGATGTGCGCATAGCTCCCTCCTTTGCCCCACATCTTTCCAAATGCCTCTGAGATCCTCGACGAGAATAAATAATTGTAGATAATCTCAAAGAAAATAGGATGTGTCACTTTAAAATATATTTCACACTATAACCAAACACACACACACACACCTGTTGCTAATATTATCGTTTTGTAATATTTTTTGACGGAGTCTGTTGTATGGTTCGAGAGCGTTGGTGCCTCGAAGTTAGTGATCTTGGCCTGGAATCTGTATAGATATTTTGATTTGCTCCTGCTATCGGCACACTGGGAGAGTGAGTAAAATGCTGAGGTCAAGAAAATCTGAACGAGGTATATTAAACAAACAGCCTATCAAGCTGGATCTCAGAACATTCAAGTATTATTAGGAAAATAAATCAGGTTGCACTGTAGCAACTAACGTCACTAGTCGATTGTAGAGAAAGAGTCAATTAAAAGCTAAAGATTTTTTTTCGGGCTGTCAGAAATAAATCATTTTGAACCTGTAAGCTAGGATTTGTAAATATTATCGATAACCTTTTTATCATCATCATCATCACCCACTAATGACACAACGCTGTCTGTCCTAGAAAGTTTTGGTCTCTAATTTATTACCTCGTCTGTTTGAGATTGTAATTGTTTATATAGTAATAATATCATTATTATTTTTAAAGTAGTAGTAGTAGTAGTAGTAGTAGTAGTAGTAGTAGTAGTAGTAGTAGTAGTAGTAGTAGTAGTAGTAGTGGTAGTGGTAGTGGTAGTGGTAGTGGTAGTGGTCATGGTCGTGGTAGTAGTCGTGGTCGTAGTGGTGGTGGTGGTGGAGGCGGCGGCGGGGGCAGTGGAGAAGGAAGTACAAATGGAAGCTGCAGCAGCAGTAGCAGAACCAATACCAGCAGCAGTAGTATCGCTAGCAGCAATAACAGCATTGGCAGCAGCAGTAGCATTGGCAATAACAGAGGCAGTTGCAGCAATAGCAGTAGCGGAAGCAGTAACCTTAATATAGCAGCAGCATTAGCAATATCTTATCAGTAGCAGGAGCAGTAGCAGTAGCAATAGTGCAGTCGGTATTCCAATTGTGTGATACTCTTAATGCAAAGGTCGCGAAATCTATGGTTTTATTAATAAAGGGAGGAAGGGGAACGGAAACGGGTAGATATTAAAAGAGATAGAGATAGAGAGGGAGAGAGAGAGAGAGAGAAAGAGAGAGAGAGAGAGAGAAAAGAGAGAGGGAGAGAAAGAGAGAGAGAGAAAAGAAAGAGGGAGAGAAAGAGAGAGAGAGGGAGGGAGAGAGAGAGAGAGAGAGAGAGAGAGAGAGAGAGAGAGAGATGTGAGGGGGAAAAAAAACTTATTTCCAACGAATTTTTTCCGAAGTCAAGGTTTTGGATTTTGACTAGTATCTCTAAAAGCAAGGACAGTCCATTTTCATTTCTATTAACTCCTACTTTAAACTGCACACTAAAGAAAATTAGAGGTGATGTGTGTTTTTGGCAAGATCGAGTGCAATCTTTAAGCAAATTTTTTTTCTATTTAGAGATTTAATGCAATTGCAAACGGTATCAAACTTCATGAATTTTATATATCAAGTTAATTTTATTTCTGCACTATAGGTATCAGTGGCTCATTGGATAGCAAACCCACCGTGTAAGTTGCAAGGATCCATGTGTTTAGAGTTCGAGCCCCGTCACCGACGCTCTGGCCTGACGGAGGGCCTGAAAGCCTAAGATCACAATGTTGTTTGTCTCATTGATAACTATCGTAATTTAGTCTAATGATTATACTCTAAATTTATCCCAGATTTGGTATTTTGCTTTGATTGGTATGTCTGTCAAATATGTTTTTGTTACTGTCATCATGATCAATATTATTAATCTTTTTTAAGTTATTGTTATTAGTATTACTCTTATTTTTTATTTTATTTTAAATTCATTATATTGATATTTAAAGGACATCATATATGATCGATTGCAGCGGACAAATAAAAGAAGATAATGATGAGTAACAATAAAATAAGTACAGGGGTGGGGTGAACTGTGTTGGGACATTCTTAAGCCTTCTTATTGTTTGTTTTGGTTTAATTATTTTGTTGTTCATTTTTTTTTCTTTTTGGCAATATACTAGTGTTATTCTATGTTTAAACTTATGTGGAATATCTTAAACTATTTTATTAAGGAATGATAGACCGCCTCGTAATGTAAAAGAAATACTTTCAAAGTGAAACAAAATCTCGAGATCATTAGTCATGAATTGAAGAATCAAATAAAATCAGATCTTAGCCAGTGCTCTGAACCTTGCAAGGCTATTCAACTGCCATTGTTGGTCCTGACGAAGGCCAAAAAACTGACATCCCCACAGTAGTTCAATGGCTTCAACATATTGACAAATAATGATATGCAATCAGATGAAAGACTTCCGAAGGAAAACAAAAATTTCAAAGATGGCGAAGGAAAGATCTATCAAAGATGATGCGGTCACACAGTTTCTCTATTAGCTCTGTTTTTATGCAGCTTTTAGCTTCTTTCCAGAAAGTTTTGACTGAGATTTTAAATCTTAGGGCCGATTTTTAATGTCTTATAACGAATTTGATATCATTCATAGATTTTATCTTTACACAAGTTTTTTGTTCTCATTATCTTTCAAGACATCCTGATAATTATAAATGCAAGTGCTCAAGTTAAGGTTAGCGCTTCCACAAAGTGGCGGAAGTTCACTGTTTTTCATCATAGGATTGATCCTTGCGCTAGTTGGAAAATTTTATTGCGATCTCCTGCAAATCGCCACCAATCTGTCGGACAGGGACGTAGCATATCTGGTGGTTCAATGATGAGCAATGTACATTGGCACTGGAAGGTATAAGTTCAATACTCGCACACGTACACATACACATGCTGGTGTATTTTAATGGCTTACAGTTAAGCAAAAGTGTGAACAATATTACATTCGCTTGCTACAGGGAAGTCTTTGTTAATCTTGCTGACGTGCTATGAAAACGAGACCATTAAGTCCGAGATCATAAGAAAACTATTCTAAATTCATCTTAGAAGCCAGCGGCGCTCTAGCCTGACGGGGGGCCCGGAAGCCTGAGATCACCTCGTTGTGGACTGGCTATATAAAAAATCACCAAACCACCGTTTAAAAAAAGAAACTTAATTATAATATGATGTGTTGGATTAAACATTTTTCTCGTCGCCTTACTATGATTAGTACGATAACTGTTACACCTTATTTGAGGACAGGGTCTCATTACAAACAAAACATTGCACACACACACACAGACACACACACACACACACGCTTTTAGCGTGAGGCTTGATGCCTTCGAATAAGATGAGAATAGTCATGCAGGCTAGATCTGGATAAAAGAATTCAAAGTGATGGCTAATCTGCCCATATAAAATAATAATGCTGGCCTTAGCAGCAGCCAAGGGAAGCAAGCCCGTCAGTCAAAATTTAGTTAATAATTATAGAAAAGCCGAATAACCCATTTAAAAAGGGGCTCGCTTTAAGAAGAGAAACCAAAATTAAATGGTAAATTCGTTAATTACTCCTGGCTTTTATGAATTGCCAATCATATCGCTTACTTTAATTTAATTGGTAGATTTTGATATACCGGTATCTTAAGAGTTTTCTTTTTAACTTTATTATTTATTTTATTATTTATTTTATTATTTATTAATTTTTTTTTTTTTTTAAAGGGTTTTTGTAAAGTTTTCAACTGTTTAGATCAGTGTGTACGTTGACAGACATATTTCAATACATGAAATAACGGCACCACACGTCCCTTACAAGTAGAACTTTGTGATAATTACATTACAGACCGCTACAGGCTTCCAAATGAACATTTTCCGTTAGACCCTAGGCTACCGAGTAGAGTGTGTATGGGTAAACCCTCAACATAGAACTTATTAGATTGTCCTGTTCCTCTTTATCATCGGTATCGGTGGTACAATCGCTAGAGAGTCCGCCCTGGGACCTGCAAAAATCCTTCTGTCGCGGGTTCGAGCCTTGCCATCGTCCCCTGGCCTGACTGAGGGCCTGAAAGACTGCGATCACCTTGTTGTGGACTGGCTTTATACAAAAAGTAAACCAAACGTCTATCATCTCTTCTTTTGCGCCTCCCCCTACACAAACCGATCCACACATACGATATGTTTAAATGCGTTTTCTACTCTCCGCCTTCATGTCACATATGTTTTCCTATTGTTAGATTTGGGTCCGAATGCTGACTCTCTGTTAATGTATTAACATCCATATAACTATATATTATGCGAGGTGTCGGTGGCACAGTGGCTAGCGAGTCTGATCTGAGATCTTCATGTACCCTTCTGTCACGGGTTCGAGCCTCGCCACAGGCGCCCTGGCCTGACGGAGAGCCCGAAAGCCTGAGACCACCTTGCTATGGACTGGCTATATTTATATTATATTGACCTAGGTATAGATTCTAAATCATAACTTGTCTCTTTTAATTTCACTTTTTTTTCAGTTTTTTGTTGTGTTTTTGCTTGTGTTTTTTTTTTTTTTTTT
>BLXT01001370.1:505516-517107 GCA_019648995.1 Plakobranchus ocellatus
TCCTCCTCCTCCTCTTCCTTCTCCTCCTCGTCCACCATCTTCTTCTTCTCTGAAAAGCAAAAAGTGAAAAAAGATTAGACTAGTTCGTTGACTTTTAAAAAATGTGCCCACGTAAGTCAGTATGGGCATCGATAACACATCCATGTTTGTTAACTTTATTGGTGCCCTCAATTCCATGATAGCAAGATTAATTTTATCATTATTATTACTATTACCTTATTAATTGTGTGATCATCATTATGATCATTATCATAATTATATTTTTTTGTTATTTTTTTTAAAATCGGTATTACTATTGTTGTTCATTATTACAATTATTCTCATATTAATTCCATCATTGTCGTGCTTCTTCTTTCTTGTATTAATGATCATCTATAAAAACATATGGTACCTTACAGCAAAGATTGTAGCCTGTAACATTGTCATTTTCTTACATTTTCACATAAAACTAAAAATATTATTATTTGCCTTCAATACAAAATAGGTGCTTATCACAATCATGAGCTTACTGAATTTTTCATGTAATTTGTACTTTCTTTTTTTTCAAAAACACCTAACGAGGATATTTAAATTAACGTATGTTTTTTCTTTTGCAAATTAGTAATAAGTAGATTTTATAACTTTGTAATTTACTTTTGCAGCTCTCAGATTTGCAAGGGGATGTGCCGGTTTGCAGGACACGCTATAACTCACATAGATGTGAAAGAAGTATTGCCAAGTGGAGCTGAAATAGACGTACCATCCAAGCATGATTCTCTGTGAGTCCCACCTCAATATGGACATTATCTTTCTGTAAAATATGGGAATGCTGATGTTGTGCAGGTCTGGTGCCAAAGCTCATAGAAGTTCTCCGTAATCTTATCTCTCTAAAAATCTATATTGATCTAAAACCATTTCGACTACATGGAGGTTTAATCTCATGGAAAAAAGTTGTAGAGAATGATAGGTAACGAAAGTGTTAATAAAGATGTACACTGATTTAGGTGCTGGGTTTCTCTCGTGCTTTGGTCAAAATCCCCTTAAAACACCATAGCAATTAACTTTTTCTCAGGTTTTTAACCCCAGAATGAGTATTGCTTTTAAAAGTTATGAAATTCTGAGATATAAGAAATCCAAGCATGGGTTTTAGTGAAAAATATTTGTGAAATAATGTTCTAATTCCTCTCTTGGGCTAAATTTTATTTTAATAATAACCAAAAAATAATTAATAAATAAATAGTGGCGAAAACGTTTTGTTGATATAATAATTATGTTCATGTGCCTAATAATCTTCTTCACATATCTAATAAAAGCCATTTCAATGCGTATGCAACGTATATTATTTGGAATATGTAACGTTAGACAGCTTGAATGTACTTTAATATAGTCTGTCCATGTTTAGATAATGCAGACATCTCTAACCCTTAAATTAGCTGTCTCTTACAATAATATTAAATATACAAATTATATTGTAATATGTCATTTATTGACAAAAAAAATGTACAAACGTTAGTTAATTTTGAAGCTACGATAATAATCTTTATTTGTACGCAATTTTACAACATGTTTATGTAATCGTAAAGCAAAAAAAAAGTCGATAATATTTTTTTCCTTTAGACCTTTCATGGATCAAGGCCCTTTTTGGACACACCTTAGAGTCCTTGATTGGTACGTTACCAGAAAAGGTACTTTCAAGTATAGATGCCGCGTATATGACCCGACTCACGGAACTAAAGCGTCGGCGAGTATAACTATTCGTCTTTGATTTTTGTTAAAAATAATGTGTGATGAGGACCTCTCTTGCGACGCCACCATCTTCTGTGGATAAAGCCAGCCTCATCCATTGAACATCGCTAATAAATATCATAGCAGACCTACTATAAAAACAAAAAAATATACATTGAATAATGTGTTCGTTCTTTCTTTTTTGTTTTTTAATTTTATGATAATTGAATAAAAGTTCCTCAAAATTGCAGAAACTTTCTTTAGAAGTATGAAAAAAGACATATATCAAATTAATATAAATAGCAATTAAATATGTTTCAGGGTCTTGTGGTGTTTGAAGCAAAATAAATCAATATAATCAAAGAAAAGAATCAATTCATTTAAACGCATCTGAACGAAAAGTGCCAAAAACACAGAATTGAAGTTGTTTTCTTGTCCTGATGAAGTCTTTAGGGCAATATATTTTTACTTTTATTTTGTTTTTTTTCTCAAATTTGATAAATTTATTTACTTGGAAGTTGATTGTTTAACTTTCATTTCTCTCTCAACAATACATTATTATTTCTAGAAATCAAGTAGCTTATCAATAGCAATGTGTTTTAGAAGTTGTCTCCTTCCTGTTACGATGTTTAACTTCCAATTCCATGCTGGATTCCGATTCTGATTTACATACTTTTCAACCATTTCCTATTTGACCAACATAATAATTTCGTTCATGTCGATTATCAAATGAGAGAAGATTCTCTCCTTCAGAATCGATTACCGCCTTATGACATATATGAAGCAAATTAACATGCTCTAATTAATTTGGCTAAATCGAAGCAAGTGAAGCACCAGATCATGAATTCCCGTCTCCCGGTCTGACACCATCAATGAAACGAAACAAAGCATGGCGCAGCAAAGACACAGGTGGTATTTGAAAATGACTGCTATATTTATTTGACACACAAACATATAGAAAACGAATAAAGCGACGGACTCCCTTGTTTTTTTTTTTCCTTTAAATTTAAAAGTCAACGACAAGTATAAAAACAGTGATGACACCTACAACAAGAATAATCATAATGAAAAGATAATAGTTTATGTAATAATGATAATATTACAATAAAAATACTTCAACAACGACAACATCAACTTCTACTATTACTACTACTACTACTACTACTACTACTACTACTACTACTACTACTACTACTACTACTACTACTACTACTACTGCTACTACTACTACTAATCATAATTATAATTAAAAAAGAAGGAGAGAAAGAACATGGAGGAGTATGAGAGGTTTAATCCCCTAGAGGAGTCCACGTAAAATAATTATTGTTTTATCGTCAGGCAATGTGGTGAAGCTTAAGATGAGACGCCATCCTCAAAAGAAATCGTTGTCAATAGAATCGGAATTGCTTTCAATTGAGCGATAATTTACTTCTATTAACCACAACGCAAGCCCACGGTTTTGGCGCAGTCTTCGCCTTTACCTTTAATTCATTAGTTTATGATCCAAAATAAACTTTTGAAGTTTGTAAATCAATACGGTTAATTTGAGTTCTAAAGTTTGTTCGTGACCTTTCAAGTTATTTGAGCTTTTGAAAGCAGAAAATCTTTAATTACAAGAGCTAAGGGGGAAATAAAGCGCGAACATACAAGTTTTTTTTATGGCATGTGAATTAAATCCACAAAAATATGGATTTTTAATGTTTCCCACAAAGCTTTACTTGGGCATATTGTAAAGTTTAGCAAACTTTTCTCCAACTTGTGGTTTAATTTTAGACCCCAAAAATATTATTTTAATGGAGCAAAGATCAAACGTTTAATGCCTATATTCATGTTTTGTGGGGTGTCAATAAAATCACAAATGTGCATCATTTTTGGGTGCGCTTGGTTGCTGGCAGGGGAAGCTTTGTCGGGCTGTGGGTGTGAAGTCCATGGGCTACGAGCACAGACGCTAGTGTGTTCAGCAATGTGGCATCGGTAGGGCGGCCATCTCCTCGATCGTCCCATGGAAACATGGAAGACGCAATGCTTTTTGAGTGGTGATCGTGCCCATTTAGAAATTTATGCCAACGTTAGGGTGAAATTTAAAGTAACAGAGGCTGTGACATTGTATCTTTTTATTTCGATTACCTTTCCCAAAACATTTTTCTTTTAAATCCAACTTGGTGATGTTTGTTAATATTCACTAAAATGTTCATCAAAGAAAAAAATAGCCAATTTTATGTTATCCTAATCTAAGCGATTTATCTAATACATCGTGAAAGAAAGGTTTCCACCGTAAAGTTATAATAGTTCTTTTCTTTGCTGATCTCTCGAAAAGTTTGTTTTCTTCTTAATTCCTAATGTCAAAAAAGCTCCCTAATATAAAAATAAATAACTAGATAAAAGATTAACTAATTTTTTTTTCCTAAACATCAAAAGAATATTTTCTATTCAAATGGGTAGCAAAAAGCGAGAATTACTTTTACAGACTTACAATGGTACGATCATAGAAAATTTCAATTCAAAATTGCGGCTATTTATTCAAGTGATGATAACGTATTTACCTCACATTTTCAATATTTCAATTTGAATATACCTTTTTGTATTCGGTAAGATGCTGGTGGCTATCGTTTCCAAGGTAAGCAACCACCAAGTTCTCGCCAGTTTTTTTGTAGTTACCGCCCCTGACTTGGTCTATAGCAGACATAAAAAAAAGAAAATAAATCTCGTCGTTGGTAGGGATAGAGTTTACGACCATTATGTGCATAGAACAGTATCCCAAACTATAATTATTGTATTATTTTGAACATTATAAAATCCATATTGTTTCATTTTTAAAACATGCTTTCCACACAAATAGTTATTTGTTAATCAGTCTGTTCCTTCAAATAATACTAATTCAAGGGGGAAAAAACCCACACAAAAAAACAACAAGTTATGCGTCTAGTTCGCTTTAAAATACCTAAGGGCAAAACAGTACCTGGAAACAGGAATATAAAGAGATAGAGAGGGAGATCATGGGGAAAAGACACCAATCTAGAGTGAGTGAGTAGTTTACGTGGACACCCAACATGATTTTAAAAAGCATGAATAAAATCATGAACATGCAATACATTGACGGAAAAAAGCGGATTGGCTGAACTCGTTTTTTGTTAAAGGATAAACACCTTTGAGCAAGATACTTCTTTCTTCATGAAGTACACTCGATCCTACTGTCGTGCGCTCGAGCCCCACCACCAGCGCCTTTGCCTGACGGAGGGCATGAAAGCCTGAGATCAGCTTGTTGTGGACTGGCCAAGCAGAATTCGTCGTAACCAGGGAAACATGCAGAAACTACCGTTTAACTCCCAGAAATTCCACCTTTTCCCCACATCATTTTAAAGTTTAGCTGTTTTAGTGGGGTATTAAGGTGTTTCAAGCGTAAGAATTACAAATATAACTATAATTTATATCTTCAATCATTTCAAATGTATTTTAGCTAAAAAAGCCAGTTCAAGGTAAATTCGTCACTCAAAAGATATTGTAACGTTATTTGAAAGTTGCAGCTTTAGTTTTGATGTTGATTTCTGGTTTATGCAATATATTGATACATTTAATTGTACTAAATAAGTCACTTCTGCACCGTAGTTAGTTTTGTCGCCTTCCTTTGTTTTTTTTTTCTCTAACCTTTACACACCATTTTGAGTAATATTTGAAACAGGCTTAAGAAGGCACTTTAATAGGGATTAAAAAATGAAATGATGGCAAAATATTTATCAAACTTTGATAAATTGAAAGCTTGCAGAGACCGTTGAGAGATAAACTGCTGTGTTTGAGAGACTGTAGATCTAAATAGTTATGGAAACTAAATTACTGTTCTGAAAATATTTCTAATTTGAATTCATAAACTTTTCGTTCAATTTTCGGCAGGACTTGGAGTAAATTTTGTTCTTACATGGGTAGCTAGGTTTGACCAGGCAAAAGTAAAGGCAGCGAGGGAAGCAGTATATCTATAGCATTGTGATTGAAGATAATATTCTTACAAGTTTTCTCTGCTTGATGGCTGCACTTCCATCAATGTGACTAGTGCTGTCTGGTTTGGATTTTGTATATTAAAGCCAGTCCACAACAGGTGATCTCAGGCTTTGAGGCCCTTCGTCAAGCCAGGGCGCCGGTGGTGGGGCTGTAATCCTCGACAGAACAGTCCCTGCAGATCACAGGACGGATTCGTTATCCACTGCGCCACCGGCACTTAAAAATGAACAAAAACTTATCAATACATATAGCCACATATTATGAGTGGTGTGTTTTTCTCTTCTCGAGTTTTTCTGAAGGTCAAGTTGAGAAAGCTGGCCACTAAGATAAATAAAATATTCTTTTCTTTACATGTAACGATCCTCTCTCTCTCTCTCTCTCTCTCTCTCTCTCTCTCTCTCTCTCTCTCTCTCTCTCTCTCTCTCTCTCTCTCTCTCTATCTCTATCTCTATCTCTCTCTATCTCTATCAATCTTTATCTATGAACTGTGTAGAGGGTTCCGAAATGAAGCAAATAACAGAGATAACAGATGATTACATCAAGGAAGTTGGCTAGCTTTTTTTTTTTTGGTTTATCACTAACCTCATATAAGTGGTTATGTATGTCTGTGCAAGGGCATCTTGACATTATGATACTTCAAGTGTTTTTGTTTTCATGGTATTTGAGTGCTTATGTGTGTGTGTGTGTGTGTGTGTGTGTATGTGTTTTGTCCTTTGGACATTTTTTTAAGTTCTCCAAAATTAATATCAAACAATTTTATCGATAAAGATTAACAACTTCCTTGTTCCTTGTATGTCAGCAGGTGAATATGAGAAATAGAAATCGTCAAAGATAAAAAAAAGACTGGCAATGTGGAGGTGGCTTACTTCATATGAGAAAAAATACATTTTCAGTTCGTTTTCAAGGATGTGGAAAACTCAACAGCGATAAAGGCCTCACTAGGGGTTTTGTTGTATGAGTTATGTAAAATCACATTCTAAGTAAATATATTGGACCAAGGTCATAATTAATGAGAAAGATATAAATTTCAAGTAACGATAGGTTTAAATTTTTAAATTGTATCTCGTTTTTTATGCCCTGCATAATTTATTAGAGTAAATTTTCACTCACGCATGCAGAGGAAACTTATGTTTTCTGAAAAAAACAATTAACGGTAATCCATGAAAGGGGATAAATATAGTAAAAGTATGCAATCACCAACTCAAACTTATAAAAACAAAACACAACAGAGTATATGTAAGAACGTTTCGCCCTAAGGCTTTATGAAGAAAAAAAATGACGATCACAAATAAAATGCCATAGAGACTTACGATTAAATAAAATATAAACAGAACGTTGAAAATGCGTTACTTATAAAGTCTTTCAACCTTTTTAAATTTTGCAGCTGTAAATAACCAACATTTTCTATAAAAACAACAAACATCTAAATACTGGACTTGGGTGTCACCGGACCAACGATTCAGAAACTAAATAGACTTCATATTGACAACATACAACAGCTTGTTGAGAAAGACTAAAGTAATAAATTCTGTTGACATCGGTAGAAACCATAGAGAAGTAAGAGGAAGACTTACCCTCAAAGAAAGACTGGTGAGATTGAAAACAATTAGAAGAAAGAAAAAAGCTCTACATTCAAATTGAATTACCTAGACACAGTAAAAGAATCATTCAAACTCATACTTGAAAACAAATTCGAAGCTCTGACGGTAGTGACCTCCCTTTCTTAGACGTATTCCACACGGTAATCAATGAATCTCTTCAAACATTAGGCGAGGAACGAAACAACACGACAAATTAAAGCAACAGAGAGGACAACGAAATAGAATAACTTGAAAAGAAAAGAAAAGAAATCAGAAATAAAAAAAACAAAACCAATACGGAGAAGATCGAATGCGGAAAGATAAATAAAACAGTAAAGAAGAAAAGAAGAGCCACAGCACGCACAAAGAAAAGGAAATATCTGCTAAAAGTCCTAGAATTAAACAAAGGACCGAAACAGAATACGAAAAGGCGGAAACAAAAAAAAAAGAAGAAAAAGAAAAAAAAACACATGAAAGACAAAGATGGAATAAAAAAGACAGATAGGGAGACCACTTTTAAAAATTTGTAAGGAATTCTATCAGAAATTATGTGAAACTACAACAACCGTCCCTTCCAAAACGCTCCACACCAGTGCGGCTAACGAAGAAACACCAGCATTCACAGAGACAAAGTTACAAAAGGGCTTAAAGGATATGACTATAACACAAAGTGTCAGGGCCTGATGATATCACTAGTGACATTGTGTTAATTGGAGGAGCACCACCAACCACATACCTCACCAAGGCGTTAAACCAAATCCTTACCTCAAAAATAATGCCATCAAGCTGAAACAAAGCAAAACAAAAAATAATACTAAACAAAAATGGAAACCAAGGAGATATAAAAAAAGCTAAAAAAGAATAGCCTTCTATGACACACATACAAACTTTCACCCGTTTCATACAAAAAAGGATGGAAGAAATACTCTATTAAAATCAGGCATGTGACCAAGTAGGATTCAGAAAGGTATTTTCTAACACTGACCACATGCATACACTGCCACAATATGGTGTTCTGTGTATCCCAAATATTTTATGACACTGATCGGGAATGCTGCTCACGTCACTTTGTCCGTTGAATATATTTTATTTCTGAATATATATATTTTTTTTTCTGAACCGCATCCTTTGAAATAGTCATTGTAATCCATTTCTAACTTTTCTTTTGTTCTAGTATGCAATAATGATATTTTACGTTTTGTGATGGTAAAAACACGCCTACATTGATTTTGCTTAATAATAATGTATTTTTACCTTGTCTTCAAATCCGCTCCAAAATGTTTTCCACCTTTGCCGATCAACGCTTTAATATAATAAATTGACATATAAGTTGACACATGCATGTTAAACATATTATATATTATGATTTTCTATGGTATATAAAAAAATCAAATTTATACTAGTTTTTGGAAACTGAAAAATAATTAAGAAGCACGTTTACCTGTATGAAGTATTAAATGGTGATGAGAGATTTAAAATTGGAGGCACAATAAAACATTTGAAAATAATTTTATTTCGTCCCCATTTTTCCTCATGATCTGCATTTCTCACAGTCTGTACCTCCTCGATGGTCCGCGTGTTTCACGGTGCTTCTAGTTCTATCACTGAGCCACCCTAGCCCGGGTTTTTTAAGTGATGATGTAACTGTTGTCTCACTTCCACCTTTCGATCTGACCTTCACCCCTGCCCATGTTGTGAGACACGTGACACGAGACGTGAAATTACTGTGTGCACATCAAACAGACGACCCAACGCAACTTCAAGAAGTCAGCTGGATTCGCATGCTGATGAAAACCTCATCTGGATGGGGTTTGCTAGCAGAGCAGAGAGACAATGAGGACGAGCCGCAGTCTACATATAATGTATCGGTGTCTGCAAGAATCACCAAGGACATTAAAGATACGTTCTTACAGATTACCTGGCCTGTCGCCACGGAGGACACGTTTGGAACGTACAGATGTGACGTTATACGATTTCAAAAGAAAACACAAGACACCTAACGGAAGTTCCTTCAGGAGTGGCAATAATCGAAAATGAAATAACTGTCAATGATATGTTAGACATTTTCAAACGCACTAACAAACAGATAGCTAAAGTGGAAGCTTCCACAAATAAACTGAAAGAAAACATAGAATTATTCAGTGAAAATTTTGATGAAAAACTAGAGCTGCAGAGTAAAAAAATTGATTCTATTGGCAAGAGAGTCAATGGTACAACTGACGCTGGAACAGGGAGTCTGACCAATCCTACAGGCTTAGTGACTGGCAATGCGATATCAATCAGTAACATATCCGGATCTGACATTATTAAGTTAACCTCCATGGTTAAAGAAATAAATGAGTTGAAATCTTTCAAAGATCTATTTGAAAACCTGATAACTTGGCCAGAAGGACAGTTTGCCTTCCTTAAACCAAAAACAGGATGTCCCGTAGATTTAGCTTTCTTTGGAGGGACTGAGAAATATTTCCGCATTCACACGCTGTCTAGAGATGAATATAAGAACTTCTCTAGGCATATATCGTCTCTAAACCCAGGGATGACATCTAGAGATGATTCAGAAAATTTCTTAACGTTAAGGTTTTGCGAGGCCTCAGGGGTTTTCAACACGAAACCGTGGCCGAGTGGATCTTACTGCGTCAACAAAGTAGATTCAGCATCTTGTCCCCGAGGACTCGGCGAAACGTCCGTGCGCCTTGACGTCCATCATACAAAGGTTATGCACGATCTTTTTGACTTTCTTCTAAAAGTTGAGGACCATCTTGAATTCTGTTGTACACACCTCGGGTCTGCTGCAACTCCCATTGTGATGCCTAAACAAAGTCCATTCATACTGTACAGAACAGGAGGTCGCTGCCAGGAGGTCGCAGGGATGGACGTATTTCCTGTAACCATGAACATCGATACAGAGGACATTAAACATTTTGTCCAAGACGACGCCGATGGCCCTGATATGGACATGCAGGATGGTTTTCCAACGAAAATTCATCTATGCCACTGCGAAAAAGCACAGTGGAATCTAATGTTCTTGGTTCTTTTAAAAATATAAAGTTTTATTATTTCATTTGACTGATTATCCGCTGATACTAATATAATTTTAATACATACACCTGCATCAAAATGGGGAAAGGAGGGGGGGGGGGGGGTGTTGTCTTTTTCAAACTAATGAAATATTTATTTATTTCTTAATTAGGGTTCTTCAAAGCAAATCTGATCTTATTAATCCTTCAATATTGTGAGGATTGTAGCTCTTCTCATTTTATAAGGAACAAAAATAGACAGAACCATCTAACAATAAAAGAAAATAGGTACACGCAGTTTAATTATACAGATTTATGTGATACAAATTGTAATATATTTTGTTCAAAGGCTTGTGTCTGTGCTATATTATCGCGTTTAGTAGTTCAACAATTTATTTCAAATGAAAGAAACGTAACGTTATTTTTAAATTATGATACTTTAACTATTATTTAATATTCTGTCTTTCAATGTAAAGAAAACGGAATTTTTTATGGTCATCTCAAACAAATACTTTAATCCCAAGTGCAATTTCGTTAGCAAAGGCGAGCAAATCAAACAAGTTTAAATATTCAAATATCTACGTTACCTGATAACATCAGATGGCAGATGCACAGGTGGAATAAGTAAAAGAATAGCCATGGCCAAAGACACGTTCCAAAAAATGAAATCAACACTGACAAATAGAAATATAAGTATGAAAACCAAAATAAGGGTAGTTTAAACTTATTTATATTTGGACCTTACTTTTATATTTTTTTAAACATGTATGATTATTACTTTTGTATGGCAGTGAGTATTGGACAATAAACAATGAAATAGAGAAAACAGTAGAGGCAGTAAAGATGTGGTGAATCAGAGGAGATAGAGAATACACTAGAATCAGTAGAGATATGGTTTATCAGAGGAATGATGAAGATATCATGGACAAAAAAAGTCAAATGAATTGCTTCTGAAAGAGGCTAATCTCGGGCAGTCATTAATTAAAAACATAAGACAGAGGCATATTTGCCGACACAAGGATTTAAAACACTTAGCAATCACTGGAAATGTTGAAGGCAAAAGCAGTAGAGGTAGACAGAGAATAACTTTTATTGAAAGTATTAAGTCATGGGCAATAGGCAACTTTATAAGGTTAACTGAGAATAGGTTTGAGTGGAGAAACAAGGTCGCCAAAGTGTGTTCCAGACAAGGTACGTGATGATGATGATGATGTTGATAATGATGATGATGGTGATGATGATGATGATGATGATGATGATGATGATGATGATGATGATGATGATGATGATGATGATG
>BLXT01001374.1:0-11574 GCA_019648995.1 Plakobranchus ocellatus
TCCTTTGTGTCGATCGAAATTAACCCGCGGGTTTAAGCTGTAGGTGGCTCTTAGAAGTATTTAATAGTGTCTTTCGAGCTAATTCTATCGATACGTAGATAAAAATTGAACGTTTTTCAGCTTGTATCCAAGCTAAATGGCATCAAAGCTGAGGGTTTTTGCCTGTTTTTAGGCTAGTGTTTAAGCCAAAGAAATGACCATTTCTTCAAGTAAATCAATTCCAAATAAAACCACAATATTTAATTGTATGGACAAAAACGAGAGAATAATTTTTAGATGTAAAAGAGAAGAAATGTAGTATATTTCTTAGTTTTTTAAGCACTCACTTACTAAGATATCCACGAAGATGAGTCAGTAAAGGAACGAAAATACATTCAAAAAATCGAACAACCGATTGAAACGACAGGATTTGGTTACTTACTTCTTGCAATTTTGATTTCCGTCGTCATTGAAATGTACATGTCTACCTTTGCTTTCGATAAAAAGCATGTTTTCAACGTATTTTAGTATTTTCCGACATGACTAATCTCTGTCGTTTCCAAAACAAAAAACGAAAAAGAGCGAAATTTCACACAAAACTTCCTTTGTTACGGTCGAAATTAACCCGCGTGTTTGAGCTGTAGCTCAAAAAGTTTAATTGTATGGACAAAAACTATGGAATCACTTTAGAATGAAAAAAGTTGAACTTTTGTATATTTGTATGTTTTATAAGCACTCGCTAACTGAGATATTCACAAAGATGCGTCAGTAAAGGTGCGAAAATCCATTTAAAATCCAATAACCCCTTGAATGACAGGATTTCTATACTTACTTCTTGCAATTTTGCTTTCCGTCGTTATTGAAATGTAGAGGAAAACCTTTGCTTTCGATGAAAAGCACAGTTTCAAAGTATTTTAGTGTCTCACGATATGGCTTATCCCTATCGTTTCCAAAAAAAGAAAGAAAAAGAGCGCAATGTAACATAACAATTCTTTTGTTACGATCAAAATTAACCCCAGAGTTTTATATTTAGCTGGCTATTAGAATTATTTAATATTGTCTTTCGACCTACCTCTATCGATACGTAGATAAAGATTGAGCGTTTCTCTGCTTGTACCCGAGCAAAATGGCATCAATGCTGAGTTTCAGACTCTTTTTAGGCTAGTATTTCAATAAAAAAAATACCCATTTTTTCAAGTAAATCACTTCCAAATGAAAGCAAAACGTATAATTGAATGGAAAAAAAAAACAATGGAATGATTTAAAGATGAAAAAGAGTTGAAATGTACTATATTTGTATGTTTTTAAGCACTCCACTGTTTATATATCCCCGAAGGTGCGTCGGTAAAGGAACGAAAATCCATTAAAAATCCACTAACTCATGGAAACGACAGGATTTCGTTATATGCTTCTTGGAATTTTGATTTACGTCGTTATTGAAATGTATACGACAACCATTGCTTTCAATGAAAAGCATAATTTCAACGTATTTTAAAATCTTCCGACATGCCTAATCCCTGTAGTTCTCAAAAAAAGAAAGAAAAGGAGAAACATTTTACACAACAATTCTCTTGTTATGATCGAAATTAACCTGCAGGTTTCAGCTGAAGCTGAATATTAGAACTATTTAATAGTGTCTTTTGACCTACCTCTATCGATACGTTGAACGTTTTTCTGCTTGTATCATAGCTAAATGGCATCAAAGCTGTGGGTTTCAGCCTGTTTTTAGGCTATTGTTTCAGTAAAAAAGTGCCCATTTCTTCAAGTAAATCCTTTTAAAATGAAACCAAAACGTTTAATTTATTGGACAAAAGCAATGGAATTAATATTAAAATGAAAAAAAAGTAGAAATGTAGTATATTTTATTGCTTTTAAGCACTCGCTTGCTAATATATCCAGGAAGGTTCGTCAGGAAAGGAGCAAAGATCCATTTACTATTCCACTAACCCATTGTAACGACAGGATTTCGTTTCTTACTTTTTGCAATTTGGACTTCCGTCGTTATTTAAATGTACAGGACAATCTTTGCTTTCGATGAAAAGCATATATTCAACGTATTTTATGGTCTTCCAACATGCCTTATCCCTGTCGTTACCAATGAAAAGAAAGAAAAAAGCGAAATTTTGTACAACATTTATTTTGTTACGATTGAAATTAAGCCGCACGTTTAAGTTGAAGCTGGCTATTAGAATTATTCAATAGTGTCTTTAACCTACCTCTAACGATACGTAGATAAAAATTGAATGTTTTTTTGCAAGTATCCTAGTTAAATGGCATCAAAGCTGAGGGTTCAGCCTGTTTTAGGCTAGTGTTTCAGCCAAAAAAATTCTCAGTTCTTCAAGTAAATCATTTCCAAATAAAACCAAAACATTTAATTGTATGGACAAAAGCAATTGAATGATTTTAAAATGAAAAAGAGTAGAACTGTAGTATTTTAGTATGTTTTTAAGCACCTGCCTTCTGAGATATACACAAAGGTGCGTCAGTTAAGGATCGAAAATCCATTTAAAAATCCAACAACCCATCGAAACGATAGGATTTAGTTACTTACTTCCTGCAATTTTAACTTCCGTCGTTATTGAAAAGTACAGGATAACCTTTGCTTTTGATGAAAAGTGTGTTTTCAACGTATTTTAGTGTCTCCTGACATGCCTTATCCCTGTCGTTTTCAAAAAAGAAAGAAACATAGCTAGATAAAAATTGAGGGTTTCAGCCTGTTTTTAGGCTAGTGTTTCAGCCAGAAAAAAGCCTATTTCTTCAGATAAATCAGTTCTAAATGGAACTACAATGTTCATTTGTTGGGATAAAAACGTGTGAATCTTATGATGAAAAGGAGTAGAAATGTAGTATATTTGTAATTTTTTTAAGCACTCGCTTGCTAAGATATCTAAGCAAAATGGGAGGAAAGCTGAGGGTTCAGCTTGTTTTTAGGCTAGTGTTTCGGCCAAAGAAATGTCCATTTCTTGAAATAAATCCATTCCAAATAAAAACCAAAACTTTTATTTGTATGGAAAAAAAATGGTATGTTTTTAAGATGAAAGAGAGTAGAAATGTAGTGTATTTGTAGGTTTCTTACGCACTAGGTTGCTAAGATATCCACGAAGAAGCGTCAGTGAAGGAGCGAATATCTATTTAAAAATCCAACAACCCATCGGATCGAAAGGATTTAATTACTTACTTATTGCAATTTTGATTTCCGTCTTCATTGAAATGTACAGGACGGACAACCTTTGCTTTCGATGAAGAGCACATTTTCAACATAATTTAGTTGTCTGACATGGCTTATCCCTGTCGTTTCCAAAAAAAAAAGAGCGACATTTTACAAAAAAATGTTTACTGTTACGATCGAAAATAACCCGCGGGATTAAGTTATAGCTGGCTTTTGAAATTATTTAATAGTGTCTTTTGACTTACCTCTTTTGATACGTGGATAAAAATTGAACGTTTTTTCTGCTTGTATCCAAATGGCATCAAAGCTGAGGATTTCAACCTGTTTTTAGACTCGTGTTTTAGCCAAAAAAAAAAATGCCCATTTGTTTAATTGTATGGACAAAAAATGGAATGATTTTAAGATGAAAAAAAGAGTAGAAATGTAGTATATTTGTATATTTTTTAAGCACTTCCTTGCTAAGAAATTCACGAAGGTGCTTCAGTAAAGGAGCGAAAATACATTTATAAATCCAACAACCCATCGAAACGACAGCATTTCGTTACTTACCTTGCAATTTTGACTTCCGTCGTTATTGAAATGTACAGAACAACCTTTGCTTTCGATGAAAAGCATATTTTCAACGTTTTTTAGTGTTTTCCGACATGGCTTACCGCCTACGTTTCCAAAAGAAAGAAAGAAAAAGAGCGAAATTAAAAAAAAAATTCTGTTGTTACGATCGAAATTAGCCCGTGGGTTGGAGCTGTAGCTGGCTTTTGGAATTATCAAAAAGTGCCTTTTGACTTTCCTCTATCGATACGTATATAACAAATTAATGTTTTTCTGCTTGTATCCAATATAAATGGCATCACAGCTGATGATTTTAGCCTGTTTTTAGACTAAACTTTCAACCCAAAAAAATGCCCATTTCTTAAAGTAAATCACTACCAAATGAAACAAAAAAATTTAATTGTATGGACAAGAAAAAAGGTGTGATTTTAAGATGAAAAAAAGGGTAGAAATGTAGTATACTTGTATGTTTTTAAAGCACTCGCTTGCAAAGAAATGCGCGAAGGTGTGTCAGTAAAAGAGTGAAAATTCAACAACCCATTGAAACGACATGATTTTTAAAAATTTTTTTCTGTAAATTTTTACTTACTTCGTTATTGACATGTACAGGACAACCTTTACTTTCGATAAAAAGCATATTTTAAACGTATTTTAGTGTCTTCTGACATGACAAATCCCAATCGTTTCCAAAAAAAAAGACAGAAAAAGATCGAAATATTACATAAAATTCCTTTCTTACGATCGAAATAAACCCGCGGGTTTGAGACTTAGCTGGCTATCAGAATTATATAAAAGTGTCTTTCGACCTACCTCTATCTATACCTAGAGAAAATTTGAACGTTTTTCTGCTGGTATTCAATCCAAATGGCATCAAAGCTGAGGGTTTCAGCCTGTTTTTAAGACACTGTTTCAGCCACATAAATGCCCATTTCTTTAAGTAAATCACTAGCAAATGAAACCACAACGTTTAATTGTATTGACTAAAGCATAAGAATGATTTTGAGATGAAAAATAATAGAAATGAAATTTTTATTAGTATGTTTTTTAAGCATTGGATTGCTAAGATATCCACGAAGATGCGTCAGTACAGGTGCGAAAGTCCATTTAAAAATCCAACAATCCAATGAAACTATAAGAATTCGTTAGTTTCTTCTTTCAATTTTGACTTCTGTCGTTATTGAAATGTAATGGACAACCTTTGTTTTCGATGAAAAGCATATTTTCAACTTATTTTAGTGTCTTCCGACATGGCTAAATCCTGTCGTTTCCAGAAAAAGAAAGAAGAGGAGCGAAATTTTACAAAAATTTCCTTTGTTACAATCCAAATTAACCGGTGGGTTTAAGCTCTAGCTTGCTATTGGAATTATTTAATAGTGTCTTTCGACCTACTCTATCGATACGTAGATTAAAATTGAACGCTTTTCTGCTTGTATTTAATTTAAATAGCATCAAAGCTGAGGATTTCATCCTGTTTTTAATCTAGTGTCTGAGCCACAACAATGTCCATTTCTTCAAGTAAATCACTACCAAATGAAAGGAAAACGTTTAATTATATGGACAAAAACAATGGAATAATTTTGAAATGAAAAAGAGTAGAAATGAAATATATTTGTATTTTTTTTAAGCACTCGCTTGCTAAGATATCCACGAAGGTGCGTCAGTAAAAGAAGCGAAAATGCATTAAAAAATTCAACAACCCATCGAAACGACAGCATTTCGTTACTTACTTCTTGCAGTTTTGACTTCCGTCGGTATTGAAATGTGAAGGAAAACCTTTGTTTTCGATGAAAAGTATATTCTGAACGTATTTTAGCCTTTTCTGATATATCCACTATTATTTGTTCCTAACATATGAGAGAAGAGGACGAAATTTTACTGAAAAACTTTGTTACGATCAAAACTAACGCGGGTTTAACCTACTACTGACCATTTGAATTATTTCAGAGTGTCTTTCAACCTTAGTCTTTTATTATGTCGAAAAAAATTGTCACCCTCTTGGATATGATTTCAAGAGAACTGAGAATAGATTTCAAGGGTTGCAATCACCTTTCTAGGGCTATTTCTCTCCTAAAAATTGTTGGTGCCTTCCCTTTAAAAAAAAACAGAATCTATCTCAAAGAGAATATAAAAAATGACCTTTGGTCATTGGCGTAGAAGAATAATACTGGAAAACGACACAAAAAAATAGTATTTTGTCCGTACATTTTTTTCACGCTCTGTTAAAGAGATCAATAAATAATAGAAAAAAAAAAATCCTAAGATGCAATATATTGTGTTGTGTTCTCATTTGTTTTACAAACATTTTTTTTTCCTGGGCAAAACAACTTTAAGGAAACATTTAATGCCACATTCTCGATGTATTGTAATGCATTTGCTATGTCTTTGGTGACTTTCTTTTCCAAATAAAAAATAGGAAAATGTGCGAAATTTTACGGAAAATAGTCTTTGCTAAAATCGCCAGGATTTCGTTAGTTACTTCTTGCAATTTTGACTTCCGTCGTTATTGAAATGTACAGGACAACCTTTGCTTGAAAGGTAAAGCATATTTTAAACGTGTTTTATTGTCTTCCGTTGTGGCTAATCTCTGTCGTTTCCAAAAAAAACAAATAAAAAGTGCGAACTTTTACACAAAAATTCTTTGGTTACAATCGACATAAACCTTCGGGTTTGAACTGTACCTTGCTATAATAATTTTTTTTTAAGTGTCTTTCGAACTATCTCTATCGATACGTAGATTAAAATTGAACGTTTTTATGGTTGTATCCAAGCTAAATGGCATCAAAGCTGAGGGTTTCAGCCTCTTTTTCGGCTAGACGTTTAATACTATGGACAAAAACGACTTTATGATTTTAAGATGAAAAAGAGTAGTAATGTATATTTAAGATGATGAAGATTAGAAATGTAGTATATTTGTATGTTTTTTAAGATAACATTTGCTAAGAAATCCACGAAGCTGCGTCAGGAAAGGAGCGAAACTCCATTCTAAATCCAAGAACGCGTCGAAACGATAAGATTTCTTTCCTTACCTCTTGCAATTTTGACTTCCGTCGTTAATGAAATGAACAGGACAACCTTTGCTTTCGATAAAAAGCATATTTTCAAAGTATTTTAGTGTCTTCCGACATGGCTAATCCCAGTCGTTTCCAAAAAAAAAAAAAAAAAAAGAAAAAGAGCGCATTTTTACTCAAAAAATTCCTTTGTTACGATCGAAATTAACCTTTGGGTTTGATCTGTAGCTTGCTATTAGAAGTTTTTAGATGGTGTCTTTCGAACTATCTGTATCGATACGTAGATAAAAATTGAACGTTTTTATGGTTGTCTCCAAGCTAAATGGCATCAAAGCTGAGCGTTTCAGTTCGTATTTAGGCTGGTGTTTCTGCCAGAAAAATATTCATTTCTTCAAATAAATCACTTCCAAATGAAACCACAATGTATAATTTTATGGAGAAAAACGAGGGAATGATTTTAAGATGAAAAAGAGTAGAAATGTAGTATATTTTTATGTTTTTAAGCACTCACTTTATAAGATATCCACGAAGCTGCGTCAGTAAAGGAGCGAAAATCCATTCTTAATCCAACAACACGTCGAAACAATAGCATTTCTTTTCTCACCTCTTGCAATTTTGACTACCGTGGTTATTGAAAGGTACAGAACAGCCTTTGCTTTCGATGAAAAGCATATTTTCAAAGTATTTTAGTTTCTTCCGACATGGCTAATCCCAGTCGTTTCCAAGGAAGGAAAGAAAGGGAGCGAATTTTTACCCAAAAATTCCGTTTGTTACGATCAAAATTAACCTTTGGGTTTGAGCTGTAGCTTGCTATTAGACTTTTAAGATAGTGTCTTTCGAACTATCTGTATCGATACGTAGATAAAAATTGAACGTTTTTATGGTTGTATCCAAGCTAAATGTCATCAAAGCTGAGGGTTTCAGCCTGTTTTAGGCAAGTGTTTCTGCCAGAAAAATGCCCCTTTCTTTAAGTAAATCACTTCCAAACGAAACCAAAACATATCATTGTATGGACAAAAACGAGGGAATGATTTTAATATGAAAAAGAGTAGAAATGTAGTATATTTTTATGTTTTTAAGCACTCACTTTCTAAGATATCCACGAAGCTGCGTCAGTAAAGGAGCGAAAATCCATTCTTAATCCAACAACGCGTCGAAACAATAGCATTTCTTTTCTCACCTCTTGCAAGTTATACTTCCGTGGTTATTGAAATGTACAGAACAGCCTTTGCTTTCGATGAAATGCATATGTTCAAAGTATTTGAGTGTCATCAGACATGGCCTATCCCAGTCGTTTCCAAAGAAAGAAAGAAAAGGAGCTAATTTTTACACACAAATTCCTTTGTTACGATCGAAATTAACCTGCGGTATTTAGCTTTAGCTTGCTATTAGAATTTTTAAATAGTGTCTTTCGAACTGTTACTATCGATACGTAGATAAAAATTGAACGTTTTTATGGTTGTATCCAAGCTAAATGGCATCAAAGCTGAGCATTGCAGCCTGTTTTTATGCTAGTGTTTCTACCAGAAAAAATGCACGTTTCTTCAAGTAAATCACTTCCAAATGAAACCAAAACGTATAATTGTATGGACAAAAACGAGGGAATAATGTTAAGATGAAAAAGAGTAGAAATTTAGTACATTTGTATGTTTTTAAGCACTCACTTTCTAAGATATCCACGAAGCTGTGTCAGTAAAGGAGCGAAAATCCATCCTAAATACAACAACACGAAGAAACGATATGATTTCTTTCCTTACCTCTTTCATTTTTTAATGCCGTCGTAAACGAAATCAAGAGAACAACCTTTGCTTTCGATAAAAATCATATTTTCAAAGTATTTTAGTGTCTTCCGACATGGCTAATCCCAGTCGTTTCCAAAAGAAAAAAAAAAAAGAGCGAATTTTTACACAAAAATTCCTTTGTTACGATCGAAATTAACCTTTGGGTTTGAGCTGTAGCTTGCTATTAGAATTATTTAATAGTGTCTTTCGACCTACTTCTATCGATACGTAGATAAAAATTGAACATTTTTATGGTTGTATCCAAGCTAAATGGCATCAAAGCTGAGGGTTTCAGCGTGTTTTTAGGCTAGTGTTTCTGCCAGATAAATGCCCATTTCTTTAAGTAAATCACTTCCAAATGAAACCAAAACGTATAATTTTATGGACAAAAACGAAGGAATGCTTTTAAGATGCAAAAGAGCAGAAATGTATTATACTTTTATGTTTTTAAGCACTCACTTCATAAGATATCCACGAAGCTGCGTCAGTAAAGGAGCGAAAATCCAATCTTAATCCAACAACGCGTCGATACGATAGCATTTCTTTTCTTACCTCTTTGAATTTTGACTACCGTGGTTATTGAAATGTACAGAACACCCTTTGCTTTCGATAAAAAGCATATTTTCAATGTATTTTCGTGTTTTCAGACATGGCTAATCCCAGTCGTTTCCAAAAAAAGAAAAAAAAGGAACGAATTTTTACACAAAAATCCCTTTGTTACGATTGAAATTAACCTGCGGGTTTGAGCTGTAGCTTGCTTTTAGAATTTTTAGATAGTGTCTTTCGAACTATCTGTATCGATACGTAGATAAACATTGAACATTTTTATGGTTGTATCCAGGGTTTTGAGGATTTCAGCCTGTTTTTAGGCTAGTGTTTCTGCCAGAAAAATGCCCCTTTCTTTAAGTAAATCACTTCCAAGTCAAACTAAAACGTATAATTTTATGCATAAAAACGAGGGAATGATTTCAAGTTGAAAAAGAGTAGAAATGTAGTGTATTTGTATGTTTTTAAGCACTCACTTTCTAAGATATCCACGAAGCTGCGTCAGTAAAGGAGCGGAAATTCATTCTAAATCCCATAACGCATCGAAACGATAGCATTTCTTTTCTTACCTCTTGCAATTTTGACTACCGTGGTTCTTGAAAAGTACAGAACAGCGTCTGCTTTCGATGAAAAGCATATTTTGAAAGTATTTTAATGTCTTCCTAAATAGCTAATCCCTGTTGTTTCCAAAGAAAGAAAGAAAAGGAGCGGATTTTTACACAAAAATTCCTTTGTTACGATCGAATTTAACCTTTGGGTTTGAGCTGTAGCTTGCTATTAGAATTTTTAAATAATGTCTTTCGAACTGTTACCATCGATTCATAGAGAAATATTGAACGTTTTTATGGTTGTATCAAAGCTCAATGGCATCAAAGCTGAATGTTTCAGCCTGTTTTTAGGCTAGTGTATCTGCCAGAAAAAAATGCCCGTTTCTTCAAGTAAATCACTTCCAAATGAAACCAAAACGTATAATTGTATGGACCAAAACGAGGGAAGGATTTTAAGATGAAAAAGAGTAGAAATTTAGTACATTTGTATGTTTTTAAGCACTCGCTTGCTAAGATATCCACAAAGATGCGTCAGTAAAGGATGGAAAATCCATTTGAAAATCAAACAACCCGCCGAAACGACAGGATTTCGTTACTTAATTTTTGCAATTTTGACTTCCGTCGTTAATGAAATGTACAGGACAACCTTTAATTTTGATAAAAAGCATAATTTCAAAGTATTATAGTGTCTTCCGACACGGCTCATCCCTATCGTTTCCAAAAAAGAAAGAAAAAGAGCGAAATTTTACACAACAATTCCTTTGTTACGATCGAAATTAACCTTCGGCTTTATGCTGTAGCTTGCTATCTGATTTTTTTAACAGAGTATTTCGTAGATAAAAATTGAACGTCTTTGTGCTTGTATCCAAGCTAAATGGTATCAAAGCTGAGGGTTTCAGCCTTTATTTAGGCTAGTGTTTCAGCCAGAAAAATGCTCATTTCTTCAAGTAAATCACTTCCAAATGAAACAAAAACGTATAGATGTTTGGACAAAAACGAGGGAATGATTTTAAGATGAAAATGAGGAGGAATGTAGTATGTTTGTATGTTTTAAAGTTCTCGCTTGCTAAGATTTCCATGAAGCTTCGTCAGTAAAGGAGCGGTAATCCATTCTAAAATCCAAAAACGCGTCGAAACGATAGGATTTCATTACTTACTTCTTGCAAGTTTGACTTCAGTCGTTATTGAAATGTACAGGACAACCTTTGCTTTCGATGAAAATCATATTTTCAAAGTATTTTAGTGTCTTCCGACATGGCTAGTCCCTGTCATTTCCAAAAAAAAGAAATCTAAAAAAGTGCTAAATTTTACACAAAAGTTCCTTCGTTACGATTGAAATTAACCTTCGGATTTAAACTGTAGCTTGCTATTAGTTTTTTTTTAAAGTATCTTTCGTTCTTCCTCTATCGATACGTAGATAAAAATTGAACGTTTTTTCTGCTTGTATCCAAGCTAAATGGTATCAAAGCTGAGGGTTTCAGCCTGTTTTTGGGCTAGTGTTTCAGCCAGAAAAATGCTCATTTCTTCAAGTAAATCATTTCCAAAGGAAACCAATTCGTATAATTGTATGGACAAAAGCGAAGGAATGATTTTAAGATGAAAATGATTAGAAATGTAGTATGTTTGTACATTTTTGAGCACTCGCTTGCTAAGATATTCAGGAAGCTGCGTCAGTAAAGAAGTGAAAATCCATTCTAAAATCCAACAACTCGTCGAAACGATAGAATTTCATTACTTGCTTTTTGGATTTTTGACTTCCGTCGTCATTGAAACCTTTGCTTTCGACGAAAAGCATATTTTCAAAGTATTTTAGTGTCTTCCGACATAGCTTATCCCTGTCATTTCCAAAATAAGAAAAAGAAAAAGAGCGAAAATTTACACAAAAGTTCCTTTGTTACGATCGAAACTAAGCTTTCGGTTTGAGCTGTGGCTTGCTATTAGAATTCTTTACTAGTGTCTTTCGACCTACCTCTATCGATACGTAGATAAAAATT
>BLXT01001379.1:162347-173707 GCA_019648995.1 Plakobranchus ocellatus
TGAATGGGTTAAGTATAATGTCTCTTATCTTCTCTCTCTTTAATCGATTTTCTCTTCATTCATCATTCTCCCTCCAATCACTCTCCAGAGAGAAAGAGGAAAGAAGCAGGCAGATGAAAAGGAGGGCGGGAAGGGGGAGTAAAGAGGCTTAATTTGGACCTGTAAAGATATATATATATATATATATATATATATATGTATATATAATAGTTATAATATAAGACCAGAGAATATCCGAGATAGGTGGATAGCCGGATCGATAGATGTGTAGAGATACAAGAAGGCAAGCTTGTGGAAAACTCAAGGCGAAACATTTAAAGTATGCACTTTGTTGTTCGACTTCGTTGTAATAAGTAAAATTAGTGTAACGTTCCCACAAAATGAGTCCAGATTGACTTTGAATGAAAACCATTAACTAGAGGGATAGTTCTCTAACCGCACCTCTCTTTTTTATCTTTCTCTCTATCTATCTATCTATCTATCTATCTATCTATCTATCTATCTATCTATCATCTATCTATCTATTTATCTATCTATCTATCATCTATCTATCTGTCTATCTATCTATCTATCTATCTATCTATCTATCTATCTATCTATCTATCTATCTATCTATCTATCTATCTAACTATCCACTTATCTCTCTATGTACCATATCCCGCACGGGATGTAGCCTTCACAACAGTCTTTCTTAAAGCCATTCTTTTTGTAGCTTTGTTCAATAGAGGTTTGAACAGTAAACAATAAAATTACGGGGAAGTCGTGCCAAACCAGCAATAATAAAGTAAGGATATTTCACTAAAATGCTTTTTTTTAATCAGGACCACCTACCATTTAACAACGAAAAAGCTGGGCTGGATAATTTCTCATGATTGCATTAATGAGCATATTGTTGAAAATCTTCATGCCAATAGAAATACGCTATTGTGGACATAACGCAAAGATTTCGTAAATTTCATTGACATTTCTGCAGAGTAAGGTTGATACAGACTTTTAGATAACTTAAATTCACAGCTATAGCTTTAACCCCCGAGTTCATTTTAATCATACACAGCCTGTTTTTTTTAGTAATATACCGCTAATTTTCCTACCCTTTTTCCAAAACGAGAGCTATTGGACACGTCGGAAGACGACATAATACATTGACTATGAGATATTTATCGAATGCGACGCTTTATTTGACAAAATTAAATTATGGAGGTAGCAATACGTATAAAAAAACATAGTTAAAACCTGGTCGCTTCATCACAATGCGCGAGTTTTATTACTTTCCTCTTTTTCCTCTGTAACTTTCTAAGGAAAAACGTGCCCTAAATATGATTAAATAATTTTATTCCTTTACTATTCTTAATGGAAACACACATCAAGGCTTTTGTCATAATATAGTTGCATTTTACCTGCAAGTAAAGATGAAAACAATACTGAAGGCGTATTTGAAGGGTTGATAAAAAAAAAACCACTCCTTCTCGACCTCCACTAAAAAAAAGGCGAGTGTCACTTGCAACTAACATTGGATCTGCGGATCAATCTTTATGTAATGTCGCCACAGCAACTAAGGCCTCCAGCAAGGAAACAGATCTTTGCTCGTCATTTGAAACATTTAACACAGGCATGGAAAGTCTCAAGCAACAGCTTGCTGCAACCAAGTGTGCTCTACAGTGCTACCAAAAAACTAGTAAACTGAATACGCAAAAGAATCAGAGACAGCTTACCGCAAACAAAAATGTTGTATTCAAGAATCAACTTTTATATTCAAAGCTGGGAAAGAGCGAAAGTCAAATGAGGAAAAACTTTTGGACCAGCTTCTACCAGTCCCTTCAGCTTTGATTAATATTCTTTTGAAAAAAAGGCTTAACGAATTTATTGGAAAGATGAACCTCTTTTTTTTTTTCAGAAGTTCTTCAGCCTATGCGACACTCAGATCATCTGGCTTTGTCCTTCCCCACCCAAATACTTTAAGAAGTAGATTCTCCGATGTATTTTCTAATGGAAGTGGATTGTGCCTCTCTTTACTCGAGATGGTAAAGTTGAGGACATTAACTTTGGCAGATCATTAAGAGCGAGTCACTATTTCACTCGACGGAGTGACTGTTAGAGAAGGCATCTCTTATCAAAAACATAGTGACATTTTAGTAGGCTTCGCCGATTACGGCTCCCACGAACAGCCCAACACTAATATTCCACCAGATCAAGGAGTAGTATTTATGATATGTGATCTGACACTGCGATGGAAATAAGTAATTAGATATTACTTCAACAGACACACCATATCCACCTGCATTTTACAAATATCATATTTGATGCCATTAGACCACGGACAAGCCTGGGCCTTTCTGTTGGGGCTTTAGTTATGAACCAAGAGTCGTCACAGAGAAATTTACTAAAGGCGTTGGTGTTTCTATTGAAAAACCTTAATTCGCTGCCGTTGAGGGAAAAAAATGTTACATCATCCCTGATCCTCCACATTCAATTAAAAACATGAGGAACAATCTCAAAACCAAGGACATAAATTTCTTCTGTGCTGCATGGAGTCAAGAGAAAAGCTGGATGGAGTCATTTAGAGCAGTTTTATAAATTGAACACCGGTGCAATCACATTCACGCTGATCCTCATCTTTGAGATGACCATTTTGTTTTACCCCAAGGGAAAAGAATGAAGGTCATTTTGGCGTGACAAATATTTTTCCACTCGTGACCAGTGCTTTGAAGCTTTATGTCAGCAAAAAATCTCTTTACTCCTGAAGTCAAGGAAACGGCGGATTTTATTAAAGTTGTGAATTCCATGTGGGACTTGTTAGACTCCCGTTCCCTCAGTGAACCCACTGGGAAAAAAAACAGTGTCTGTCAGAACTTATGAGGAAGATATGGAGCGTTCTGATTTTTTTTTAGTTTGATCTGTCAAATTTGTACGCACGGGTGATGGTAAAGAAATAAAGCTGCCCAGCCACTGCGGCTGGCTTCTTGCCTTAAAGAGTCTTAAGGCTTTAAGTACACATTTATTATAAAAAGAGAAAATTTTGAGACATTTATGTCTCAGAAAGTGCAATCAGGACCATGTGAAAAATTTGCACTCTCAAATAAGAAACTACAATGGATTTAATGATCACCCGAAAGCAGAGTGTTATATCAACGCTTTAAGGTGTTTAGCGTGCAGCTCAAAGGACAATAGAACTGCTGGACAAAACTATATCAGCAGATGCAAAACTGTCTGTCAGATAAAGAAGCCTCCCCCTGAACACTTGCTGAACCCTATGCTGTGACCTGCAAAAGTTCCTCAACTGGAAACTAATCCTGGGGAGTCAAATTCAGAGGGCCCAGCATTGGAATGAATAAGGTGTGGTAGAACTAGAAGGCAAGCAGTTGGTTGAGGTAGAAAAAGTAATAGTGAACTATATTGCAGGAAGCGCTGTTCGTAAACTAAACAATAATTATCAACAATTTGGAATTTGTGCTGAATGTATTAGTCGTATAACTAGTGTGCACTCATATCATGTAAAGAGTACATACAAGGGTGTTTAATCACTGCATCTTTTTTTTTATTTTTATTGTTTTTTGCACAGCTTGGACTTAAATGCATTTTGCTTCAACTTCAATTCAGTTATTAGACATAGGGCAGTTTTCTAATAAAGGGTAAGTACTTTGGCTGAGTTTTTAACTCCTTTACTTTACAGTGTGCATCTTATCATCAGAAACATGATGTTGTATTATGTATAAGTTCTTACAAAAACCAATTTCTTTCCGTCCATACAGTCATAAAACTATTTTATACAGATGCTGGTTTTGTTTATGATTTCTTTTTCACTTTTTTGGGTGTACAGAAAAATTGAAGGAAAGTTGGGGGTGTTAAAAAACTTCCTTTTGTTAGTTCATTTGAATTTTTTTACCTTTATGTAAACTGTAGTCAATTGTGGTTTATGAATTTTGCGTGTGTAAGTTGGGGATCTAATTAAAAAGTTCTATTTAATTGTTTAAAAACAATTGAGAACTGAATTAAATTTTAAGGAAAGTGTCTAAGGACATTGGTAACGGCTGTAAAAAGGCTTTTAAGATGCTTAGTACTCCATCATTACAACTAGACAGTTTGCTCTGGCTGTTATGAAAATAGGTTTCAGAATAAAAAGTTATTTTTATGCTTGAGTATTGAAAACATGTTAAAAAGTAAAGAGCATTTATTTAACAAATTTCCTTTTGATCGAATTGAAAGTTTGATTCATTAGGTCTACTACTCTTGCTAATGGTTTAATGAGAACATGACTGTATATTTTTACTTTTATATGTTTTTCTCATGTAGAAAGGTGTACATGACTATGTAATAAGTTTCTTTCATTGATTTTATATACATGCAAATAGTGAAATGAAATTTACACACTTTTAATTCAAAATTTGCTTACAAACAGAAATAAGACCTAAGAAAACTCTTTCCTTTGCACCTGTTAGTTATCCTAAAAACAGATCTATTAAGTTGTACATCCTAAAAACAAAAGAAGAAGTTATGACAGGATTTGGGTGCTAAAGTTTACATAACCATTAGTGAAACGCAGTGCTTTAAAACTAAAACATTACTGCTTATGTTGGTGACGTCCAAAACGCTTTTATTTTTTTTAGTAAAAACCACAATTATAGATATCATCACGTTCATGATTTGAGATAAATTTGCCTTAGTAAGCATAACATACAACAGCTATAAAGGCATTGTGGACACATCAAACAAGTTACAAAATTCAAATATCTAGGTTACCTGATAACATTAGATGGCAGATGCACAAGTGAAATAAGTCAAAGAATAGCCCTGGCCAAAGATACATTCCAAAAAATGAAACCAATGCTGGCAAATAGAAACGTAAGTATGAAAACCAAAATTAAAAATATGTATGGTCAGTACTTTTGTATGGTAGTGAGTATTGGACAATAAACAAAGAAATAAAAAAAAAAACTAGAAGCAGTAGAGATGTGGTTTATCAGAAAAATGATGAGGATATCATGGACAGAAAAAAGTTAAATGAATTGGTTCTGAAAGAGGCTAGTCTCGAGCGATCAGTAATTAAAACCATTAGACAGAGGCAACTACAGTTTTTAGGCCATATTTGCCGACATAGGGGTTTAGACCACTTGGCAATTACTGGAAGGATTGAAGGCAAACGCAGTAGAGGTAAACAGAGAGTAACTTTTATTGAAAATCTTAGTCAAGGGCAATAGGCGAGGATAGCAATAACATTTTATATAAGTTTAACTGAGAATAGGTATGGGTGGAGGAACATGATCGTCAATGTCTGTTCCAGACAAGGTACCTGATGATGATGATGATGATGAGTATACTAAGTCTATGGTTCACGCTCACTGCGACCATTTGTCACATAGACCCACACTTTCTCCCAATCTTGTATCACGCCTTCTCTCATTCTTTCTCTCTTTCACCATCTAGTAGTCTGACTTTTTCTCTCTCTCCCTTTCTCACTCACACTCAAAAGAGTCCTCTGATTTTTTTTTGGACCAAAATGCAACACGCAGAGACAATTTTTTTTTTATTTTATCCAGTTTCTAATCGCCTCTTTTAGCTTTGCTTTCTCGCTCTTTTCTACTCTCTCTTTTCCTTTTTTTTTCACTATCTTTACTTGCACCGTGTCTGTTTCTCTCGCTGCATCCAATGCAAAAACTATTACTGCTGCTACTGCTATTTCTAGTGTTGTTACAACAATTACGTCTCCTGCTGATTCTGCTATTACTGTGCTGCTGCTGCTGCTTTTATTACGGTTACAACTACCATTACCGCTGCTCTTACTGCTACTGTTGTTGGTGATGCAATTACTGCTGCTGCTGTTAGTGGTGCTACCTCTAATGCTGATACTGCTGCTTCCACAGTTATTGCTGCTGTTGCAACTACTACTACTACTACTACTACTACTACTACTACTACTACTACTACTACTACNNNACTACTACTACTACTACTACTATTACTACTTCTGTTGCTGCTGCTGTCGTTGATGCTGCTTTACCTGTGTCTATAACTATTAACTACTATTTCTTCTGTTGCTATTCACAAAATGTACTATTTTCTAATAGTGCTAGAAGAACACCATTTTTTAAGGGGAGGGGGTGCATTGTGGGACATTTCTAGATTTAGGTTATAGAAACTTATCACGAATTTACTTTTCTGCTCAAAACCAGTCGTGTGCTCCTCCATCAAATAGTTATATTTTTTTAAAATGCTGTATAATACTATAACTCACTCAACATCTAGGTCCAGCTGGTTTATGGAGTTCTCTTGAAATAGATATTTACGAACCAAACCTATACGTATGTCATTTTTACCTTCCCTGGCGCTTAATGACATGACGAAACAGTATTCTTATTGTCGCAATGCAGTTACTACATCGTTGTAGCAGTCATATAAGGCTAAACAAAATCTCAGACGTAGAAGAACTGTTGTCAGAAATTTTTTAAAAAATCATTAATGAAAACATGGAAATAAAATTTTCGAAAAGGATAAAAGAAACAGCATAAAAAGTAAATGAATTAAGAAATACTACGTTGGATACAGAGAACGTGCAAGTTAAAAATGAGGAGAACAAATATAAGGGCTTAAACAAAAATATTACAGTAATATAGTAGTAGTAATAGTAGTAGTGGTAGTAATAAAATTGAATGTCGCTAAAAAAAGAATCGATTAATCAACAATGTCAAAAATTAATGCAAAACCAAATTCCTAATTAAAATCACGGCTATCCCTAGACCCCCACTGTCTCTCGTTGCAATAGAAGAAATTGTCAGAAATAGAGCAAAAGATAACTATAGAGAGTACATTTGTGCCTAAGAATGTAGGTCGTAAGAACATGTAATGTCGTAGCCCTGGTTGCACGAAATCAAAAGATGAAACAATGTTTATGGAAAAGAAGGAAATAAAAAACATATGGCCACAATACGTTGATGATCTTTTCAAAGGTGACAGGGTGGAAAAACGTACGGGTCCAAGTATTTTTGGAGAAGAGGTAAAGGCGCTGATGAAGAAAAAGGACAATGGAAAAGCCACAGGACCAGATAATATAGTAATAGAAATAATTATTGCATTAAAATATATTAGTAATAGATCAAAGAACAAAATTTCTAAATGCAAACATGACAGCGCATAATCATAAAAGATCTTTTAAAATCTGTTTTACAGTACTTCAGATGGTCGATGCACAAGTGAAATAAGTAAAAGAAAAATAACCGTGGCGAAAGGTACAGTCCAAAATGAAACTGATACTCACAAACTGAAACATAAGTATGGGGACAAAAAGATGTAATAAAAACATGTACACGGTCAGTAGCTTTACATTTAAGTGAGCGTTAACAATAAACAGGGAAAGAATGAGAAAACTAGCAGCAGTAGAGATGTGGTTATCAGAAGAATGATGTGGATTTCATAATCAATATACAACGGAAAAAGTGTAGTGAATTTAAAGAAGCTATTCTTGAGCTCATTAAAACCATAAGTAGAGGCAACTACAATTTTTAGGACACATTTACCGACACAAGGGTTCAGAAAACTTAGCATACTGGAAAGATTGAAAGCATATTATGTAGTAAAGATAGACAAAGAACAACTTTCTTGACAGCCTTAACATTAGCAATAGATTATGGTAGCATATCAACTTTATAAGGTTAACTGAGGACAGGTTTGAGTGGAAGAACATGATCGCCAATGTCTGTTCAAGACAGCGCACCTGAAGAACTAAGTTGAACAGGCTCTGGAATCACCAATCATAAAAATTTGATTTCTCTATGAGGCCAAAAAATTAGACAGACAATGTTGGTAGCATTATGGGAATCTACGACACTGACTTGCCTCCTGGAGAGCTTGGACTTACTCCACAGATACCTTTGAAAGGCTCATATCTCCCAATAATGTAACAATGAGATACTGGCACGTCCCAAAAGCTAAGAACTGCAAGGAAAGCGGCGCAAGGCTAGCACATAGGCTATGGAAGACTGGTTAATGGATGTACCAATCAGGCTCGATCGGATAAAGAAATGATTTGTCACATGTCAACTAAACAATCTGATTATGTCAAAAGAAACAGGTCTACAAGATGTCAAAAAAGGTTGTCCATCTGTGTCACAGTATATTGATTCAAAGTTTGTCAAGTAACTTACAGCTTGCCAAATAAGCAGTCCATCTGTGTCGAAAGGAATACATTTGCATTGTGTTGAGTAAGCAGCCAATCGATGGCAAAAGAGATTGATTTACAAGGTGTCAAGAAAACAGGCCATATAGGCCGGCAGTGCAAGACCTAAAAGATGTGTCACATTATAGTTTGATCGGTGCCAACAGCATCAGACCTGCAGACTGACTAGAAATGAGTAGGACTGCCAACAGCAAAATCAGACTTCCAATGTATCAAGAAGAATGGAACCGATTTTCAGTGTGCCAAGAAAACATTCCAGCTACTCCAACAAGGATAGATTCACCGCCTGTTACAAATGATTTCACTATGCCACGTATTGTGAATGACAAGAGGTGAATGAAGGAAGCAAACATTCTAGCTGTTTACAAAAGTTAGACTCATTGCAAAACAGCTATGTCAACAGAGTTAGACTTACGGCAGAGTGAAAAAAAAATTGCAACTAAGTCAATAGAGATAGACGGAGAATATTCCAGAGTCACGTATCCTTATTAGATATCTTATGGCTAAGAAATTATCACTACTCTCATAATAAGCTACTGCAAATCTTTTTAAAATCCTTTGTAAAGATCTGAATTCAAGAACTATTTTGAAACGTGAACAGTCTACCTTTTCGTTTGATAAAGTAAATTTAACGTACAGATTCATAGAGTTATGAATTATGAGATTTGGTTTGGTTGCTGTAGATAGCCAGTCCACAACAAGGTGATCTCAGGCTTTCAGGCCCTCTATCAGGTTAGGGCGCCGGTGGTGGGGCTCGAATCCGCAACAAGAGTCCCTGCAGATCTCAGAGTGGAATCGTTAGCCACTGTGCCAACGACGCCCAACGTATTATGAGAAAAGGTGTCACTTTATCTTGAATTATAAAACAGTTTTTTTTTTAAACTGCAATGTATGATGAATTAAATCATAAGAGGACTTAAGTATGTTTTACAAATTGATAATGTTTTAACTAACTCTTTGATAGACGTACAATGTGTAGCAAAAAAAATTATGTTCAAAATTGCATGCATGCAAAAACTACAGTCATTGATAACAAGTTAAATTAGATTGAAATTTTGTTAAAATTATGATTATCTATTCGCAAACCAGATAAGGTTGAGGAGAATAACTCAATGAGTGCATGAAAGAAAAAGTATCTTCGAAATTGCATGCGCACAAAAACTACAGTCATTGATAACAAGTTAAATTAGATTGAAATTATGTTAAAATTATGATTATCGGTTGCATCTATTCGCAAACCAGACCAGGTTGAGGTGCATAATTCAATGTGTGCACGTTTTATGGCTTTGCTTTTCATTACTAAGGGTAAGGCCATATTTTCAAATAATAACCGTATCTGTATCATAGTAATTTGCATGAAAAACTAAAGTGATATGATTGCAACGCAAACTTCTTATGGCAGCAATTTTTTCTTCAGAAGCTCCATTTATTATATGGAGATTTACTTGGCAAGGATCGAACTTATATTTGAACAGCGCATAATCTTTTAATAGCGCAAATTGCTTTTGTGTAATTTTGAATTACTTTAAATCAAAAATTAGGTGTGAGGAGTCTTTAGATGTATGTTCTCCAAATTGTTCTCTCGCTATTTCCTTCTTTCTCTCTTTCTCTCTCTCTCTCTCTCTCTCTCTCTCTCTCTCTCTCTCTCTCTCACTCCCTCTCACTCCCTCTCTTAAGCTCTCTCTTGAAAATGCATAAGAAAAATTAATCACATATGATCATGTTTGAAATGGAATGATTTTGTAGACCAATGAAGGCCATTCAGACAAAATTGATATCATGCCAACTTGTACCTTTGCTTTACTAAAATATTTGGATATATCTCTCTTACTATTTTGTATAATCTTTCAATTACAACGATTACGATAAGGAAAATTGGAAACGATTAAAGTGGAAAACTCAGATTCCAAAAAAAAATAGCACAAATGTTTCTGATAGCTACCCCAAAAGTTATAAAACACAAGAGTATTTCTGCAGCCAGTGAAAAAGGAAGCTTTTGAGTAGACAAAGATATAAACATCATCAATGAAAAGACAGGAGAATCCATCAAGTTTTACAGCAACAAAGTACAGAAACATAGTAGCAAAAGAAGATACAGAAATATTTCAGATCTGACAATAACAGCGAAAAAAAAAGCTTTACACTCTTTTTTGATAATTTGACTCGCACTACGTTTTCAGTAACTTTTCAGTTTTTCAGTATACTTTTTAGTATTTCCTTTTGTAAACTAAAAGAAAAAAAACTGTTTGAGCAGTGAAGTTGTACTTCTGTAAAATGCAATATTTTTTTTTCTTTTGTAGTGGTCGTGATACGTCGCACAACAAACATAACGAAGTTTTTAGCGTTGAGCTAATTTTTTGAGAATTAAGAACAAAGTTCAAAATAATTTTTTACAAAGTAATGCCAATGTAGACCATCCAAAGAAAAACAATTTCCAAAGGAGATAAGTCGTTTGGTAGTATAATAACCTGATGACTTGGTTGACAAATGATTTTACTGAGCTCAAGGTTTAGATCTAAGTTACAGTCTAGATTTGTATAACCTATCTTAATTCATTTCTAGTGTTATATAAGTTACAGTATAGATTTGTGTAACCTATCGTAACTCAGATCTAAATCAACACAAGACCTTTATTTGCTTTTTCTTTCAACTAGAATACGACGAATTCTTAAGACAATAAAATTCTTCTTCAAACATTGCTTTCATCGTATTTATTTTGACTCATCAGTCTTGTGTTGATTTAGATCAAATATTCACTTAAAATTTTGTATGAAAGATTGGCTGTGGCGGAAAGGTGCACAGATTATATCTAGAAGTCCAAATTCTCCTCCATCTACTTTTTTGTGTTATTGTTTCCTCAAAATATAAGTCAGTATTTTACGATCAGCCATGATCTAAATTCAAAACCTCAATAATAAGCTTTAGATCCAAACTAGCAGGAATTAATTGCTTTTCATAGTTGAAAAGTTTTAAGAAAAATAACATTCTAAGTACACAAATATATAAAGTATAGATAAGGGAATAACTCGGCATTTCATTTTATTACATGCGGCGCGCATGTTATTCAGATCTAGATTCTAGGGTTCTCTTAGATCTAAATGTTTAAAGCGGCATCTCATGTCGACATTTGGATTATTTGTACACACACACTCACTCTCTCTCTCTCTTTCTCTCTCTCTCTCTCTCTCTCTGT
>BLXT01001379.1:205543-215559 GCA_019648995.1 Plakobranchus ocellatus
TGGTAACAGATAATCTCAATAAATATAAATTTCTTGAGACCAGTCCAAATGTCTCGGAAGTCACTCTTGGACATTTTTCAAACACTGATACAGAAAGAAGCTGTCTTTATTAAATCATACAGTGGTAAAAACTGAATACTGGCACTGTAATTTATGGCCAAGATATTGATGCTTTCATCATTTACGCCGTGAAAAGCATAAAATAGACAAACTTGAAATTATGTTCCTTATAAGTATAAAATGCAACATCTAACTTATAAGAAAGAATGGAAAGATATTTTTTCTGAGATCAAGACAATATTTCTTTGGACATGTCATCAACCAATGGTTCGGTGAATTACCAAAATGGGTAAGGAACAAACCGTTTTATATTCTTACATGGGCACCACTCTGTACCACTCTGGCTGCGCTAGTGCGGATCAATTCGTCGACTTAAACAATATAGAAAGCAATTGATTTCTTTTAATTAGACTTAGAGTAAAATAATTTTGGATCTTGTACAGGTAGGAGAAAATTTAATAAACTTAAAGAAAACAGCAATATGTCATGAATGGCTTAGCGCTGTTTAGTCATAGATCTAGTTGAACACTGCCTGTGACAATGAGTTCTTTTAAATAGACTAAAGAGCAGAGATCACTCCAAGTCTTGTCGAAAATTGAACGAAAAGTTATTTATTTGAACCAAGAACAATTTCTACAATTATTAAGGTCCACAAGCTCTCTTACATCAGCAGTTTATCTCTGAGCGATCCCTGTAAACTCTCCCAACAGTCCCACAATCCTTTCTTTTATACCCACCGCCACAGCTTTTAGAAAATACTAGCTGTGTTATGCACAAGCCTATTTAGTAATTTTGAAACTAACAACCCATGCCAGAAAAAATCTGGCATAACTGACTTATGTAATCAAGGTTAGCTAAAAATATTGACCAATCAAAATATTCTCATTTAATCGCTTCTGAAACATTTCAGACTTATCTCGTCTGCAGGGTACAATTTAAAAACTTCCTGTAAACAATGTTTTCGTACCTTCAAGAACTTTCTAGAAATCACTAGATATAAAAGGTAAAGAAAAGCTAAAACAATAACAGTACCGTAAGGCTAAAAAAATGTCTAACCTAGGCCCTGAAGCAGGCCTGAAAGCTCGAGATCACATTTTATGCACGGGCAATTTGCAACAAAATTAAAAAATATGATTCGTAGATGTGAATGATAATGAATGTTAATACCACAGTAATTATGACTAAATTTTGCAGTTAAAAAATGTCAGTTATTTTTGGGTTTACTTCAAATTTAGGGATTCTTGTTGTGTTAGCACCGAAGTCCTGGCTAAAGTAAAGCTCAGTGAGCAAAACGGTGAGCTACTATGTCCATCAAAGGAGTTCCATAACCGGTGTCACCGTGAAGCGATTTTGATTAAAGACTTTTATTCGGTTTGTCATCTATTTAATTTATTTAAATCTGCAGAGTCAATGACATAATGAACAGAACAATTATATCACGGCTAGCCTACATCACTGTAATTGTCTGTGATGTCATATTGGTCTACAACCTCTAACTAGCACACATGAAAGATTAAATACTCTCAGCGTCAGATTCGAAAAAAATAGACAGCAGAAACATTAAATCAAAGAGACTAATTTAATAGTTATCTGTTCCACACAAGAGAAGAAAAGCATCGCCCAAAACACCAGAACTCATTAGACGAGAAACTGTACGCTAAAGATCTACGGGTTGTATAATCTGTCACACTTGTTTGCATCATATTCATTCTCTCTCAGCTCCCGTTCCAAGTCACTTATGCTTACCGCCTGATTGAGCCAGAGTTTGATAGCCGTGGAGGGCTCAGTCTGCTTTCCAAAATTGCTAGCTCGGTGATCAAAAATATGGCTTGCTGAAGCAACTGTCAACATTTATGTTAAGCTGAAATACAACAGCAGATACAGAGAAACTCTCCGCACATTGATCTGTGCAAAGCCCTTTTTTCGGGTATCATTTATATAGGCCCATTAGTTTCATTTCCGATAATGATATTCTGGAGTTCTTTGTTTCAGAGGTAGAAAGAGATACCAGTACACTAAACCTCATTTCTAACTCAAGATTAAGGCGTCTTTAGATTAAAAACAATAGGTTTTTATCATTTCGAAAAATTGAATGATTTATCAATCAATTTCTTAGTCGGTGAGTTACAGAATAATGCAAAAAAAGTCGTTGAGGCTCAAAGCCAGAAAGCAAGTGATGGGTCATAGGAATAGTGTGCGGCAAAGGACATACAAGTGAAATTGTAAATGAGATTCATTACCTCCTTACTTCTTCCAATTCCCTATGTGGTTCAAACTTTCGTTGGATTAATGAGCTGAATATGTAAATAGCAGCCTGTCCTGTTTGGTTTTTACACAGACCTGAGATGGCCTCAGTTTTACCAGGAATTATTAAAGTACAGAAAAAACAGTCTGGTGTGTCCAAATAAGCCAGATTAGTTTGAATAAACAACATCAGGCAGACCTACATTTTCCATCATGTTCCTGTTATGTCGTCGCAACAGATCTATGAAGAGCAAGAATTTCAGCCCATTGTTTACTTTTTTTCCTGCTTGAGATTAATGGTATGATCAAATACGTAATCCATAGATTTGTACACAATGTTACAGAAAGTATTCCTCTTACTTTGGGTGACTTTTATTGCCAAGTGACACTTATAAAGACTGCGGTGCAAATTATTAAACTAACTCCAATTTGAAACATTTCTATAAGAAGCATCAAAACATTTACACATAGTAAAATCCAGAGCACCAGATATTTACAGACATATTCATGTTTTTATACAAGGTGAATGTAATGCGGACTATACTTTATGTGAAATCTTAATCCAGAAAAAACACAAATCTTCAAAAAGATTTTAACATTCAATAACATAAAATTTGATGATTCGTTATTCCCAATAAACTTGACTATGAGCTTCATCCGATTGTCAACAACACAACAAGTAATATCTACAATTGCATTTTTGCCATGGTTGACATTGACTGGGATTCCTGCCAGCTCCTTGGTTGAATCCAGAGAGTGAACAGATGAAACAGATAAAAACAGAAGATCCTCGGGCAGATCGAAAACGGATAAAATTGAAACTGGAAATTCATAAACAATTATTGTTTCGATTGTGCAAACAAAAAGTTTCAAAAGTATCTCATCAGCCAAACAATTAATTGTATTCTTAAAAGGAAAATTGCCCGATGTATGTGTCTCAAACTTTGTTTAAAATGGGAATTCAATGTTCGAGAAAAGTAAATTTGGCGATGCACTTTCATGTTTTAAAAAGTTGTTAAGATGAGAGCGTCCCTTGATGAGTGTAAAAATTGTGACAACAAAGTATGAGCCATTTCGGGACATAAGTTTTCAAGGTTTTCAACTAATCTCTGAAAAGAAGATCAAGCTGTTGTTTCATTTCTTCTCCAACATCATGGTTTCTTGATCCAATCACAATCTTCCTGTTGATCATGAATGTTGATACTCTGTACAGCATCTTAACTCAATTATGCAAATGAATCTTTGGTTTTATAAGATTACAAATTCCCTTTTAATATGCAATAATCGAACCATTACTGAAGATCTGAACAACTACCGACCAATCCCTGATCTAATTTTTTTTTAAAGAATCTAGGAAATAAGAGTACTTGAATAACTAAAATCTACTCTTGTAAAATAGATCTTTTCTATCCTCACGTATTGGCATAGTTAACTTCTAAACGATCCTTTGGTGCAGACCAGGGGTCACTGTCATTCTTAGCTCTTCCGGACCTTAGAGCAGCGCTTGATACTACAATCGATCGTAACAATTTATTGGCCCGCACTTTTCACTAATGTGTATCAATGGGACTGTTTTGAAATAGTTCAGTTTACACTTTAAAAAAAATAAATAAATAAGTCATTGTATAGAGCTGTTTGGAAAGAATATTTAATATGATATGTGTGTGTTGATCTGAAAGAAAAAAATAAAATAATTTTGTTAGAAAATTAATTGAGGTAAAAAGTGATTGAGAAGTTGGAGATAGAAACATGCAACTGATGCAGTTTTTTTCAGAATATAAAATGATTGTTTTTAATTTTGGACATACATCTACTTTTTCTTCAGGTGTCTTGACTGAAATGATCATTGAAAATCATGGTTCTCCACTCAGACCTGTTTTCCCTTGACCACGTTCGAGCCTATTAAGTTGTTGTTGCCCATGAGTTAAGACTTTCGATAAAGGTTATTGCCAATCTACTCCTACTGCGATTGCCTTCAATCTTTCGTGTGGTGTGATTTTTAAGTGTTGTAAACCTTTGTATCGATAAATGTGTCCTAAAAATTGTAGTTGCCTCTGTCTTACTGTTTTAATTGATAATTCTCAGATTAGAATAAGATTGTGCGTCTCCTTTTATTAAAATAAACATTATTTCTCATAAAGTATTGTTAATGAAATTGGGACACCTGAGTCACTGGCACTGTTCAATACTTAATCATAGAGACGAATCTTAGCCTAATAAGTCTCTGGGCGGTCTCCGTCGTATAATCGATTCTTATTCAATGGAGCACTGAGTTAAACGCAGCGACTATAATTACTACTAGTTTGGATTAAGATTATCAATGGCGAAGAGCTTCTTGCGTCTTTGTAGAAAGTGAGTGTCTTATCTAAATTTGCATTTTACAAAGAAAAAGACACAAAAAAAAACAAAAAATGTAATCGCACACATTCGTCAATATTCTGATGTGTGGAATAATACTATTCAACTGAATCAGGCGTCAACACGACTTCTTGAACCCTTCAATTAATGAATTTCCGGCTTTAGTATGTAATATCTTGAGTAAGAATTGTACATCGCTTTTATGTATCAAACAGTCCTCCTCTCAAAATTCCGGGCTAAAATTGTCAATGTTTTTGTTCCACTGAAAAATTCATATTCTTTCAATATTGAAATAAACGAATTTTAAGTGTTAGTCGAAATAGTTGTTCCCTTGTTCATGCGAAATGTGGAAATATTATTTAAACAATTGTTTCAAATGATAAAAAGCGAAACCTAGAAATGTGTTGTAAAATATTTTTTTAAGGGCAATATCATGATGGCTAATACAGCGCCTCTGACCTTGGAAATATTTTCATGTAGAATACGGAAATAATAGGATAATAGACTTTTAATTAAACATGGTGTTAGTATATCAAGCGCTCTTTGGCCAACATCTAGATTCAAACTCTAAATTAAGTGTAGCAATGACTTTGATTCAAGATACAACTTTAAGTGCTTTTGGTATAAATGTCAATATTATTTGAATAATTCCATCTGATATACTCCTTTACTTTTATAGTTAGTATTGTTTCATTTTCTTTGCATTTTCAAGAAAGAGAGGGGCGAAGAAGAAGAAAAGAGTAAGAGAAGGAAAGAGAAAGCGATAGAGAAAGAGAGAGACCAGAGAAGAGAGAGAAAGAGAATATAATTATGTGTGTGTGTGTGTTGTGTGTGAATTAAAAGAAAATTATACAAATTTTTATAATTTCAAGAAACTCATAATTTGCAAGTTCCATGCATTTTTTTCTGCTCAAATTTTATGTTCTTCTTTTTTTTCAGTATTATATTCGCACCATCCCACAAGTTCTTTTTTTTTTTAAAGAAAACTGGGTGGCCGCACAGGAAAACCCGTCGGATGTCGCCCAGGCTGATTTTGAACTAGAGCCGTTTAAAATTAAAATTGAGATTTTTGTTTCAACAAAATCTCCATTTATTCACTCTTTGTTGATAATTTGATTTAAATCCATAGATAACAACTGCCAGCATATCCCATTTTCTTTCATTCTGCGGCCTAGATCTAGATGTTGTTTACTTGTTTAGATCTAACTTAAAACTGTAGTTTTGACAGCTTACAAGTGATTAAATTTATAGATCTACTCTAGATCTAAAAATCGAGGTTAATGTGGTAGATTAATTATAGAATTGGACAACGTCGTTGTCAAGGTGTAACACTCAGTGATTAACAATGACATAAGATTGGCCAAAAATGTTAAATTCCTTAGTAAAATATTCATTTTCACCCAAAAAAATGTTTGTTAAGATTCTCGTTTGAGCGTTAAAATAATAATGGTGAGGTGTATGTGTGCCCTGTGTCTGTAAAACCAGTTTGACCATCTATTCCATCAGGTGAAAATTACACAAAACTTTAGAAGCCATTTTCTCAAAACTATGTTTCCTCAACCGGGCGACTTTAAAACATTATAATTTTTCTAACAAAATAAGCTAGCGCTTTCAAATAAAGAGCGAAATGCTCAGGAATGTTTGGAGAATCCAAAACTGTGTTAATCTCAATTTTTTTTTTATCTGGACCTATGTGAAGGGTTTTCCTGTGCAGCCACACAATAACTCCCATAAGAGATTCGAGACTATAAAAAAGATAGTGCTTAAGGTAGAGAATATTTTGTTCTGTTCTGTTCTGCTCTGCTCCAGCAGCTTTGTCATCAGTTGTGTCGCCTCTTACTCTCCTCCCGGCTTCCTGCTTTCTCCCTTTTATCTTGCACTTTCATGACTGTCCACACTTGGACATTGTGGAAAGAAATGAAGGACACCATCCGAGAGTCAACAGCGATGAACAACGATAATGATGTTATTTGATTTTACCATCAAAATATAGATTATACTAAATGCCATCATAATCATTCCTTTAAATCATGATTGAGATATAGATGCAATGATGAAATTTAGCCAATACCTAAAAATACGTGGATCAAACATGAATCCATTTGATATCAAGACTTTGTTTTGGGTTTTATATACAAACACAATTATCTCCCATTCTTTTTTCTTTTTTTCAAATTTTATATATATATATTGATTTTCTAGTGGATCTTATTTTGTTTTAAACGCCAATTCTTCAAAGGCATGGAATAAATACCAAATCCTAACTAAAATAATAAAAGAACACGACTACCAACCCAAACTTTTAGGAACAAATAAAACAACACGGAGTATACGTAACATTGTGATCGTCATTTTTTTGTCTTGATAAAGTCTAATGGGCAAAATGCTGTTACTTATACTCTGTGTTGTTCAATGTGTTCTATGTGTTCTTATATATTTTGAGTTAGGGATAGTATTCTTTTATTTCATTTATTTTATTTCCTTCAACCACCATTGCATCTTCAGGATCCTTAAACTTATTTTATATGTTTCTGGGAGTGCAATGTTTGTATAGATTTATTTTACTTCTACTCTAACCTTGACTAGTGATCGTTAACTCAAATAACTCAAAATAAAAAAAAGATTTTGATAAGGAAATATGAGGAGCGCTCAAAGTATCAGCAGGTGTCAGGCAGAGCTACTGACCTTCCAACATGGATCTGTCAAAGGAAAACCCAGTATTATGTGTCGGAAAGAGAGGGTTATCAGCTTTGTATCCAAACCAGATAATATGGAGCTTATGAAGCCCTGAGGTCTTCAATAACTGACGAAGCAATTGGTGGAAGACGAAGCAATTGGTGAAAATCTGTAATACCTGAGCGAACCTCTCTATATCTAGTCAGTTCTATACACAAAGACGCCAACATAATGATCTTTATCAGAGTGACAAAGACTAGAAACAAACGTTTTTTGTTTTTTTTTCAGTCATTTGGTACACAGTACTGAGTTTTTCACACAAATTCCGTTTATTGTATGATTTACTTACATGAAAGAGAACATATTGTTGAGAAACACAGGAATTACATTATTGGCGTGCAGTAGTGTATTATGACAGATTGCAGAAATGATCACATGCAGCTCGTCGTGTGAAATTCTTTTTTTCTTTTTTCTTTTTGCCTCCAGCTCTCGGTTGTTGAGAGCAGGCCGTGTGCGAGGGTCCTGTCAAATTACGCTCTGTCACTACTGGCAATGGTTTTCCACAATCTCTGCATTTTATCTGATTTCACATATCTCTAAGTTAGCCTCCTCTCCCTTTCTTTCGTAGTTTTATTATCTCTTCTTCATCTGTGTCACTGTGGGTTCCATTGAGAGAGTCATTTGGTTTTACAACGGTCTAATTCAGAAAATATAAGTTATAAAAAAACAAATATAATATAGTTTAACTTATATAATTAATTTTCTCAAGAATTTACATTATTGTATGCTAGTGAAATACTTATCCTTTAAGGGACAAGAGGATTAAAGACCTACAGCCTGAAATATGCTTGAGGGAACAATGAAACATGGAAATCGTCAGGCTTGTTTTGAAAATTGATAACCCTGACCAGTGTAGACTCTGAAGTAATGGCATTTGTCACTGTGCAAAACGAACAAAAGAAAAAAAAATCTAGTGTAAATTGGAATTACTAAACTCTCCACAGTATCTAAAAGAAAATTTGAAGTACAGGCTATAAAAACCAATAAGATAACATGCATTTATTTTTTTTTAGCTTTCATCAGATTCCAAAGTAAAAAAATATGACTTATTCACTACATGAACACCAATAAGGGAAAAAATGCCTCCCTAAAGACATACAGATATAATCGTCCAGAAATCAAGTTTGTTTGTGCACAAAGACTTTCTGGTGCAAGTTGACTTCAGGATTTTAGGTAATCGTCAGACCAGTTATCAAACGGGAGAGAGGAAGTTATTATCATACCTCAGGGTAAGGTTTAGATCTACAACAAACAATATTAAGATCGTACAAAACGTCTAACATAAAGAAAAAATTAAAGTTTAATCTGGATATTTAAAATGTGTTTTCAAAATAAAAAAAATCGTATGGGAAAAGCTGGCTATAAAGATTTACATAATCGAAATATCAAAGTGATATATTATGCGAGAACCAGAATTGTTTTGTCAATGCGATATCTTTTTTTTCCTTCGCTAAAATGTATTACGTCCCGTATGCCCATGGCTTTATCTTACGAATTGGAATTTTAAAAATCCAGGATTTACTATGAATGTGTTTACCGTTTCTTTGCACAGATCAATGCGCGGAGAGTTTCCCTGTACCTGCTGTTGTATCTAATGTAAACAAAAAAGTTAACACTTGCGTTCAGCAAACCAAACGTTTTGGTTACGTAGCTGGCAATTTTAAAGAGATGACTGAGCCGTCCGCGATTGTCAAACTCTGGCTCAATCAGGCGGTAAACAGATGTGACTTGAAACGGGAGCTGAGAAAGAATAAAAATGATACATATCAGTGTGACAGATTGTACAACCTGCAGATCTTTAGTGGAAAGTTTCTCGGCCGATGGTATCTGGCGCTTTGGGGACGTGGGCTTTGACTCTTTGTTTATTGCAAGATCTGTATCTGGAACAGATAACTCTTCTGATCTCTCATTTTTTACTAGTACTGTTTTGTTGCCCTTTGTGTCTTCCAAACCTGCCGCAGAGCGTCTGAAATTGGAAGCCTGTTTGAGCTTGTAGACCATTATGAAAACACAAACAGTGACAGTGGTATAGGCTAGCCATGATATGATTGTTCTGTTCATGATATCATTGACTCTGTACATTTTGGAATAGTCGGAGGAGATCACAAGCTGGACAAAAGAAGAATTTGTTCTTGGATGTTTTACACTAGCCAGTTGGAACACAGTGAAAACAGGAATTCGCAGGATTATTGAAAAGATAAAGATTGTAACCAGAGAGATAAGAGTCCTGGCCTTTGTTACCAGGAACTTGAATGCAAGAGGCTTTGCAACGCATAGACAACGGACAACGGCAAGAAATACAGATACCATAGAGGAATAATCATAAAATACATAAGCGTACCAGTATATTCCTGCTATAAGAATCATATGGTCGAACGGCCATTCATGGCTGGGTTTTTCCTCTAAAATGATTCGGGCGACGGCTGTAGGACAATTGAGGATTAAATTTATCAAATCCGACATGGACAAAACCAATAATGTTATGGTCACGTTGTCTCTCAAGCCCATTTTGATAAACACTATTATATTAGTTGTATTGAAAGTAAGGCCAAACAATAAAATGCAAACCCAGGTGAAATAAAATAATTTATTCATTATAGACTCGTCTATAGCAAGCT
>BLXT01001379.1:253788-265109 GCA_019648995.1 Plakobranchus ocellatus
AGTTAATTTGTTGTACTGGTGTTTCCCGTTTACAGAATTAAAAAATATGGATTGATTCAAGAATTATTTTCCTGTTTCTTTTCGGACGTCCCTCGTAGTTGTCATATCTCGTCTTGTCTTTATAGTCTCCTCGCCGCGTACCACTCAACCGTTCGTTCTAAAGTAAAGTGGATCTGACGCTTAGTCCAAGCATCGAGAAACCAGGAGTAGGTTCCAGATTGTTTTTGGCATACGGCATTATGAGAAATTTTGCTATTGATTTCCTCGCCGCCTTTACTTTCGCAGGATCTTAAGAGACCTAGCTACCCATTTAGTGCTGAGTGGACACAGGGATGCAATGAAAAACTGACTTAGCCCGGACTGGGATTCGAACCTCGGACCTCTTACTTGGTAATCAACTGCCCTACCAGATGAGCCACCGCAACTAAAAGCAACTACTAGTTCATAAAACTATAGCATTCCTTCACACAATTTTTTAAAGACAACTCTTGATTTTAGAAAAGACTGATTTTTTTCTGACTTTTTAAAAATTCTCATTCTTCAATTATGGCTGTAAAGTTTTCCTTTTCCGTGAAATGTTACCCGGCAGTATTTAGTTTAAATCTTAAAACAGCTTTTTGTGGGTAAACACGCTTTATTCGTATCGTGGGAAATGCACGAAAATTATGTTGGTTATTGCTGCTTTGCATGGTTCTGGTTGGGAACTCTTCGGACGTATCGTTTAGAATGAGAGCAGAAAACGCAAAGTACTAACCACCGCGTACGCTTTTGACAGCTCTTTATGTTTTTACCGCTCGCTGCAAATCTCCGCCGGTAAAAGAAAGACTTGATACATTCAAAAAACGTCACCAAGAAAAGCCTCGCGATAATATAAAATGGCACAACAAAAGGGGTCTCTAACCACATTAAATAAACTGGAATTAGCAGGCTATAGGTTTGATCTTCTGTAATTTAATCTGCTCGTTGTTATTGCGTTGGTTTCAGGAAAGTTTAGAGTTCTTTTTTTTTACCGGTTGGCATGCAAATATAGACATTTAGCTCATCATAAATGATTTCAATGTCTATTTTTTGTTTACCTTAGGGTTGACTGTTTTGCTTGACATTCCCAATTGGCTATTGTCGACAAACGATGTACTTTGCGTAGGCACGGTCACAGATTCCTGGCTTCTTATAGTTGTCATATCTCGTCTTGTCTTTATAGTTTCCTCGCCGAGTACCATCAACTATTTATAATCATCCTGATTCTGAAAATCTTAGCCGTCTTGACAACATTTACCGCGTCCAATCTGTCAAAAGACTGGCCATTAGGCTTGTACAGTGCGTTCATTCTCTATTTTAAGTATCCAGATTGAGAATGCCTGCAAAAATAATATGAGTAAAAATATTGTATTTAATCTTGAATAAAGATTTAATTTCACAGCTTTCGTAAAATGAGCCAATAAAATATGGGATGCAGTTGGCAAGTTTTAGGTGATGAACATTCGTAGTGAGTTAAATGGTTTAATCTTTGACTGCAGAATTCATAGCATAAGGCCTTTCTATCGCGGGTTCGAAGCACACCACTAACGCCTTGGTTATGGGAAAGCCTAAGATCACTTTGTTGTTCAATGGCTATATACAAAACCTCCAACGCTCATAGCTAATCTAGATGGGCCTCTCATAACACAAATCTTATTGATTAGAAATAAAATTTACTAAGCTGCAGTTTCTAGTACAGAGAGAATAAAAACCAGGTAAGTTATTCTTTTCAAATTTTAATGAACAGCTTGTTCAAAGTAATAAGCATGTTGTGAATATAGTTTTTCCCTTTATCCATAAACAAAAAAAATATCTTTTCAGGGATTGGTTTCCCTATGTACCAATTTTTTTTAGAAGAACAAATATTTCGTACAGCTATTGCTACATTTAAAAATCTTAATTTTGAAAATAATAAATATACTATGAATTAATATCAAAATGAACATTGGTTTTCATTCTCTTAATTTCTCTGAAATGTGTGTCTTTCTTTCGCTAATTATCTTTCCAACTTTCCCTGGTCTTCTCTGTTCTTTTCTCATTCTATTTATTTGCCAAACTGCATTCTCTACAATGGGTCTATCGTATAAATTCGACATGAAATGACTCTTTCTGTCGATCATATCAATTTGTCGTATTATGCTTGATACTTCTCTTCACATTTTCGATCACCTTTCCTTCTGTCTACCTTGCAACCCCCTCCTACCCTGCCCCATTTCCCTCCCTCTTTTTCTCTGTTTCTCTTTTTCTCTCCCCCTACCCCCTACCCCTCTCTCTATTTTTAACGGCCAAATGAAAGGGAACTTGTGCCTATTTTCTTACAGTTATAAAATACACGTCAATCAATCTCTTTCTCTCTCTTTCTTTCACTCTCTCTCCCTCTCTCTCTTTCTCTCTCTCTATCTCTCTCTCTCTTCCTCTCCCTTTTTCTCTCATTTTTTCCTTTGAATCACAGTGTTGCCGTTCCAATTAACAGTTCGTAGAACTGGTTATACAGGGAGTAGTATAAATATTTATATAACACATTTTACATGTAGATATCTATAACATATTGAACTCTGTTATGTTCTTAAGCGAGTAAGATTAGCGGAGAAAGGTGATCCCAAACTCACCCACATCAGTGCTGTGAACACCACATCCTTACCCCGCTGCGGCTTCAAATTGAATTGAAAAGAAACTCTGGCAATTGTAGATGATGGAGCCACTGGATGGAAGGGAGCGGACTCTGCTATGTTTGCCATCTATAGCACTTACACAGGTTTTGAGGTACCAAAGCTCTCCGAGACTTTCTCTCCGTGTGAATACGAAGAGAGTTGAAGCTGGAGAGCATATCGTATTGTATCACAGGTTGCAATGCCAATGAATCCATCATAAGCTGTGTAAAAAGAGCAAGTAGTGAGTGGTAGCTGCCTCCAGCTGCTAAAAATAAACGAGGTAAACGTGTATAGCGTTAGTAAACAAACTATTATCATAGTCATCCCTGCACTTTCGATGTGGCTTTCCTGTACGTGGCAGATATCGAGGTTGTTGCCCACTCTATGCTGCCTCTTTCAAGCCCATCCCCTTCTACCGCACTGGACACCCACGCTGCCGTAGCTTAATGGAAAACAAAGTCGTTTACAGACTAAACACTGACTAAACACTGCTTTTCATTTCGGTACTGTAGCATGGGTGGCATTTCCTAACGGTTTCACTAGACCAGACAAAAATAACGTGATCAGGCACGACCGCGGATGCCAGCATCAAGAGAGTCATCAAAGGCTCTCGACATAGTGAATCAAACCAAAGGCTTGTTAAATTTTAATCCAGTCGGTGAAAAATCAAAATGAGGAACCAATTGCAATGGGCTCAATAATTTTTGCTTTTTTAATTTAAAGTCTTCATTTTTACACAACTTTTCTTTAAAAATTGATGCTTATCTTAAGCACCATGAAATCCAGAGGTTGACCCCCCTCCCCTCCCCAAAAAAAAAACAACAAAACCTACCCTGGTTAATTATCAAAACCAACGGTCGTTCCCATTAGTACAGTACACCATTATCTTACCCGAAAATTGTGAGTTTAATAGCCAAGCTTCTCTTCAAGTATATCTGAAGTTGCTAAATTTTAAGTTATCAACCGATTTCACAAAAAATTTTGTACCGTAATCAAATATAACAATGTGATAACTGCATTTCTGCTCGTGCTTTTGAAAAATGCGTTGTGAAAGTTACCCAGTATCTACAATACAGATTGCAACAAATTTAAAACAAATTTAAATGGCATGCTTTAGTCACAACCATGTCAAGTTTTTTAATATTCAGTTTGTATTGTTTGTACGGGAGCGGTGGCTCATCTGGTAGGGCAGTTGGCTACCATCCAAGAGGCCCGGGGTTTGATTCCCAGTCCAGGCTAAGTCAGATTTTCATTGCTCCTCTGTATCCACCCAGCACTAAATGGGTAGCTAGGTCTCTTAAGAGTGAAAGTAAAGGCGGCGAGGAAAGCAATGGCAAACTACTTCAAATGCCGTATGCCAAGAACAATCAGGACCCCACTCCTGGTTCCCCGATGCTTAGACTAAGCGTGGGACCCACTTTACTTTTACTTTTTTTATACTATTCCATCGTCAACAGAAAATGTTAGGGCTGTACCTGCACTCATGTGCATTAAACTCAAGCGACATGAATACCAACTAGGTATATGGAAAAAAAAGAAGAACACGTACACGCGTACACTAAAACATTTAATCTAGTAACATCGACATTAATCTCAGTCTCGTTCGAAAAAAGATTGATGTGTGATAAACTTTGCCGTTTATTAATGAAAACAGCTTCCTGAGCGATGCCTGTAAGCATACTTGAAACTATGCAGACTTGTCAACATCATGTGATAAATTTTAAAAAAAGGGTTACAATTGTTATACCCCGTCCTCCCGTTAAAATAAAAAGGCCCAGCTCCCAATATCCTTTCTCCCCAATTCCGGTTCTTTGCTGCGAACTCTTTTCTCCAAAATCTTTGCTACGCGATTCCTAGCCCTCTGTTCTCAGCTCTCAGCTCCCGACTCCCAGCTTTCTGCTTCTAGTTCTTAGCTCCTTAAATCCCAGCTCCTGACTTTCTGCTCCCAATTCTCAGCTCCCGACTCCCAGCTCCCTGCTCCTAGCCCTCAGCTCCCTATTCACATCTTTCTTCTCCCAGCTCCCAACCTCTAGCTCGTTATTCCTAGTTCTTAGTTTCCGACTACTAGATCTTTACTCAAATCTCTCAGCTTCTGACTCCCAGATTTCTGCTCCCAGTTCTCAGCTCCCGACTGCCAGCTCTCTGTTCCCAGCTTTCAGTTCACGGATCCAAGCTCTCTACTCTGACCTCTCAGTCCCTGACTCCCAGCTTTCTACTCCTAGTTCTCAGCTGTTGAACTCCAGTCCTAGCTTTCTGCTCCCAGTTTTCAGCTCCCGAATCCCAGCTCTCAGCTCGCAACCTCAAGCTCTCTAGTCCTAGTTTTCAGCTCCCTCTCCCAGCTCTCTGCTACCAGCTCTTAGCTTTCTACTCTTAGATTTCAGCTCCTGAATTCAAGCTCCCAGCTCTGAGTTTCTGGCTCCCAGCTTCTAGCTAATTCTCAGCTCTCAGCTTTGTGCTCTCTTATCCCAGATCCTATATTCCAGCTGCCGTCTCACAGCTTTCTGCTCTCTGCTCTAAACTCCCAGATCCCAGTTTCCAGCTAACAGCTCTCAGGTCTCTGCACTCTGCTACCAGGTCCCATCTCTCAGCTCTCTGCTACCAGCTCCCGTCTCCTATTAGACATATGAAAGAATAGAAACGAAAGATTAAGCAACAGCCATAGCGCATCATAGGCCTTGTATGTTATGACTCTTACAATACTAGAACATCTAAAAGCATAAAAATTAAGATTTCGTTTAATTTGTAGGCCATATATATATATATATATATATATATATATATATATATATATATATATTAGTCATACCAGCTGGATACCTATCTGCCTGAGTTTTCGCATTCAGTTACTTCTTTAATTTATTTTCGTATCGTTAGCCCGCACAAAAAGCGTCATTATGTCATTGAGCTTGTTTCGTAATCTTTAAAAGAGTTTTTTTTTTTTAACTGAGCTTTTTAATCAAATAAGTTCAGAGTAAAGACATTTCTTTTCAAATTCACACGAAAATACTCTGTTTTGAAATAACTGCCAAGATACCACGGATAATGTTTATAATGGTATCAATTTTACTTTTACTCGATTAAAAAATTATTTCTCAAAATTGCAGCAGGAACAAAGAAAATTTGAAACCGTAAAAAGTCCTTTTATTATTCTTGAATATTTAATATTTTTTCTTTGCATAGATACCACTTTCATTGATTCTTCTCTCCTGTAATCTCGTTGTTTTTTTTCAGATGTGCAGTCCACCTCATTTAAACGGTCCTGACAGACAAAATTGCCCGCCTATATGTTACATCTGCTGAAAATTTTAATCACAACAGTTTATTCATCAAGGCAATTTTTGTAGGTCTGTTGATTCTAGCAGTAAACCATTTAAGATACCTATGGTTGTTAAGGAGGCAGATGTTTTGGTAGCAGACATTATCGATTTTTTTAAGTGCTGCAAATTCATTCGTCCCGAACATAATTTATCAAAGCATCATCTATTGATGCGTTGTTCATGTAACGAAAACACTTTCTTGGATAAAGCTTTCTACCGGCGTTAATTTAGTAAGGAATTAGCTCTTAAGCCTGTTTCGTATTCTTTAAAAGAATTGTTTTATTTTTTTGCTGTTTTTTTTACTGGAAACATATGATTTGTTTTAAACAAGTGGAAACACCTGGTTTACTCCACATATTACGGAAATTAAAGGAATGTGCATTAAATTGAAGAAAAAGAAATTCAATAATAGTAAATTACTGATCTGTTAGGGGGTAAGGTCTCTGTTTTCAGTTATATATTATAATCTCTACTGTATTGGCTGTAACCCGTCGTAGATCTATCCCTCAGTACACATGCAATCTCTTAACATGTCAACATCTCCAATTTAATATACATCGGTTTTATTTCTACAACGAGAAAACATATCTAAAAAAAAACATATTGATTGATAAGGTAAATTACAATATAGAGGAATACTCTCTTTTAAAAAAACAGAAACGTGCACAATTTGTATACAAAATATCAATCTTTCTTTAATCTCAAGATATATATTTAGATTTAAGCCCGCTGTCACTTGCTTAAAAAATCACAAGTCTCTCATAAAGCATTACCGAGAACTGGAAAATTATTGCAAACAGTCTAAATCTAGATTGAAGAAAATTAGGGAGCAGCAGACGAGCGTTCGAAATCGTGTGTTTAAAAATATTCTAGAAATCCTTAGATTGCCGTTCTGTCACTTAAATGAAAGTTTAAAACTGGCCTCACTCGACCGATATATGCAAAGCCAGGTGTAGGTTTTGAGCTATGACTCAACACACAAATAAAACAAAAATTGTGCAACTGGAAAATTTCGAACCGCTTTACCTTGATCGAGTTTCCTCTGTTTGTTTTTAAAGTTCCAAAGACTAAGTGGATGCAATTTGGTGTCATGCATCTAAGAAAGTAAATAATTTTTTCTTATCTATTTTCTGTTTGATTATCCTAGCCAATGAAAATGAATAGCTCTTCAAATATAGATATTGGGATTGGTTCAAGGAGACAGATAGTAAGCGATGAATTGTTTCCATATTTGAACACCTTGGCCTGGGCTGGCATTTTTTTCTTCAGTGTACCAGCCATCTGCTTTAGCGCCATCAACGTTATTATTTTCTGCAAGATCGGCGTCACTGACAGCATCACGGTATGTTTTCTCTATCTGGCCGTATGCGATTTTTGTTCAATGGTCCTGGCATCACTTTTAGGCTTCTTCCAGGTCTGCTTCTTATTTGGAATTCGGGGCAGTGAAAACTTTCGGACATACTCTTTCAATGTAGGTGCAGTGCATACTCTACCACTGAGTTTGGCCGCGGCAGCAACCACCTTCATCGCACTACAGAGGGGACTCAGTGTGGCATACCCGTTCCTCACTCGAAACGTATTTACCAGGAAGAGGTCTATTACAGTTTTGACAACTCTCTCCTTGATATTATTTGGCTGCTGGCTGCCTCGCGCTACGACTTACAGAAACATATACGTCCCTGGCCCGATCACTAATTCTAGTCAAATTCTAGTCGTCCATTACCTTGACATTTGGAGATTTTTAGATTCCTTTTATAATATCTTTGTCCAAATCGTTCTACTCTTGTTGCAGTATTTAATAATGTCAATATGTGCCGTGGCAATAGCAGTTGGGATGAGAACGTCAATGAAACTAAAACTAACATCAACTTTAATTGGCTCCTTTTCTCGAAGTAATCGAGCTGATTCTCAGTATTCGAAAAATACAGGACAGATTGAGAATGTGCAAAATAACTTCATGGATTCTCGAATCGAGTCAAGCAAAGAATCACAGCAAATTTCTGTGCCAAAAAAGAGTAAAGAGATCCAAGTCATAAAGCAAGCCTTTATTGTCGTCCTACTGAATGTGATCTGCACAACACCAGCGATCCCGGCACTCATTTACAACGTTATGGAACCCAAGTTTCAGGGGGGATCCGTTTATCGCAATCTTTTTTTTATTATATTCGGCTTTGTTCATATGTGTGAGTCTGCCAACGCATTTTTCAACTTTTTCATTTATCTTAATTTCAATACAAAGTTCAGGAATTGTTTTAGCTCCACTTTCCAAGTTTGATCTCAGGTTTTCAGGTCCACGACAGGTCAAACTATTGATCATTGGCTGAAGCCGAGCGAAAGGGTTCGTGAGGATCAGAAAAAGAAAGCCATTTTGCCATGGACCTCAAAAGAGGAATAGTAGAACTGGGCAGTAAAAGGGTGAATCTTTGATATCTTCATCAGCTGGACACATTATCACAAACTGAAAAAAATATGTAGAGACAGAGAGAGGAGAGAGAGAGAGAGAGAGAGAGAGAGAGAGATAGAGACAGAGAGAGAACAATGTGTATGTGTGCTCATGTGTGAAAAGAGAGATAAGAGAGAGACATGAATAGAGATGGTTTTTAACTGTACAGTGATTCACCCTTGATTGTGCCCAGCACGAGTGCGTGATATGAAAGGTGATTCCGTCTTATAGTCTATCGTGGTGTGAAAGGAGGTTCTATTTCATAATCTGTCTCGTAATCAATCGTAGTGAAAGATGATCATATCAGATTCTGTCATGATGTGGGAGAAGATTATGCTGTATAGGCTGTCGTAGTCTGGGAGGTGATTATGGCTTATGTGTGAGGAAATTGTGCTTTATAACCTTTTGTAGTCTGGGAGAAGATTATTCTGTATGTGATGGTGTGGTGGAAATTGAGTTTTGCAGTTTGCGATGGTACAGGGGGTACATTCTGACTTACAGTCTGTCTTCATGTGGGAGGGAGATTAATACATCATAGACTGTCGCACTATGGGAGGAAATTGTGTGTTATGGTCTGTCATGGTATGGAAGGAGACTCACTCTTATAGTCTATGGTGATATTGGAGGAGATTTTGTCATATAGTCTTTTATAGTATGGAGAGAGGAATGGTTGTGTAAAATAGAATGATATGGAGATCATTATTATGTTCTTTACTCTATTACTGTACGGGAGGGTATTGTTTCTTAGTCTGCCATGATGCGAGAGATGATTTGATTTAGCTGCCTGTTCTGGTATGCGCTCCGTTTCATGATCTTTCGTGTTATGAGATGTGATGTTGTCCCATCGTCTGACGCGGTTAGGGAGGAGATTTGTCCTATCGTCTGCCTTTGAAAAGAAGTATATTGTTTTCAAGAGTCTGTTATAGTAGGGAGGGGATTGTGCCTGTACATTTTGTCGTGGTATGGGAAATACTCTCGCCAATATTCCGTCATTGTAGGGATGAAGGCTGTGTTCTAGAGACTGTCGTGATATGGTAAGAGATTGTGTCTTCTGATCAATTATAATGCTACAGAATGTATCTTATAGTCTGTGGAGTTAAGATAAAAAATTGTCTTATAGTATGTCGCGGGGAACAAGGTGTTTGTATCGTACAGCCTGTCGTGGTATGTGACGAGATTTGTGTCCTACGGTCTATCATGGGGAACAAAGTGATTAAGTCATATAGCCTGTCGTGGTATGTGACGAGATTTGTGTCTTACGGTCTATCATGGGGAACAAAGTGATTAAGTCGTATAGCCTGTCGTGGTATGTGACGAGATTTGTGTCTTACGGTCTATCATAAGGAACAAAGTGATTAAGTCGTATAGCTTGTCATGGTATGAGAAGAGAGAATATCTTATACTCTGTTGTAATACACGAGATAATTGTGCCATATGGGAGACGATTGTCTCATACGGTTTGTCGTAGAATCGGAGGAAATTATGTCCTGCAGTCTATCGTGATATAAAAGGAAATTGTGTCATATAAGAGAATATTATTTTCTAGACTTTTTTTTAATATGGAAGGATACAGTATCGTAAGGTTTTTCGTCGCCAGGAAGGTAATATGATTGTGCATTGTTTGTAGCTGTGTCAGGTCCTAACAAGTGCCGAGACCAAATGTTAAACATGGTGATGTGAAGATGAAGACTTTATAGCCAGCAAACATAAAGACAATAATACAGTTTATTAAAAACCCTATCACTTTAGATAGCACACTATGCACACCATCTTCCTAGTTCAATACTACAATAATAGCTCAGTATATTAAGGTTTTTCCAATATCCCTCTGCTGCAGAGAGGACACCATGTACACCATCTTTCTGATTCTATATTACAGTAATGGTTCCGTATATTAACGTTTATAAAATATTCTATGGCTGCGTAGAGAACACCATGTATAATGTCTTTTTGGTTTAATACTACAGTAATAGTTCAGTATATTAGTGTTTTTCAAATATTCTATGGCTGCAGAGAGCACACGATGTAGATCATCTCTATGATTCAATACTTCAGGAATACTTCAATGTATGAAAATTTGTCAAATATCCGAGCACACTCTGTACACCATCTTTCTGACTGAATACTGCGCTAATAGTTCAGTGTATTAAAATTTGTGAAAAAACCGTATGGCTGCAGTGAGCACATCATGTACACCATCTTTCTGATTCAATACTGCAGTAAATGTTGGTGTATGAAAATTTGTGAAATAACCTATGGCTGCAGTGAGCACACCATGTTCCCCACTTTTCTGATTCAATATTTCAGTAATGATTTTGTTTATTCAAGTTTACAAAATATTCTATGGCTGCTGAGAGCACACCATGTATACTATCTTTCTGGTTCAGTACTACAGTAATAGTTGGGTACATTATGTTTTTGAAATTTGCCCTGAATCAGTTTAGTTTGTCACAGTAATTAATCAAAGCTCTTCAACAAATAGTTGATCTGAGGGTGTATAAATTTACGGTTTAGAATTGAGGCCATAGGGATACACCAATCAATGGATTTTCTTCAGGGCTGCATCGGCAAGCAAAAGTCTAGGTTCCACCTTAGATATCTAAATCAAAGCGACATTGTCTCTAATAAGGTCTACAGATCTAGATTCAAGTTCATGACAAAGTTTAGATCCACGAGAATTAAGCTATCTAAACTAGCCGGATTTTATTACTTGAATTGCAGAGTAGATTTACAAGTATGAAATTCAATCTACCCAACTGCATATGGTATAGATTAGGGAATACCTCGGCATCTCATTTTATTTCATGCACCGCGCACGTTATTTAGATTCTTTCTCTCTCTCTTTCTCTCTCTATTTCTCTCTCTCTCTTTTCTCTCTCTCTCTCTCTCTCT
>BLXT01001379.1:267832-279220 GCA_019648995.1 Plakobranchus ocellatus
AGTTATGAATATTCATATTGAGTTTGGTGGTTTAATCATTGACTGCAGGACTCATAGCACAAAGCCTTTCTATCGTGGGCACGAAACACGCCACTGACGCCCTGTTTGACGGAAAGCCTGAGATCACAATGTTGTTGACTGGTATATACAAAAACCCCAACAATAATAGCTAGTCTATATAGGTCTCTCATTACACAAGTCTTATCGATCAGTAGTCACATTTACTTAGCTAGAGTTTCTAATACAGAGACAATAACAACAACGCAAATTAATCTTTTCATATTGTAATGAACAGCTGTTTTAAAGTAAAAGCATGTTGTGGGTATAGTTTTCCCTTTATTTATAAACTTTTAAAAAAACTATATTTTCAGGGTTTTTCCTAATAACTCCAATTCTTCCAAGGAAAAAAAAACCTTTTGTACAGCTATTTGTACACAAAAAAATTCTATGAATTAAAATAAACATTGATTTTGTTTCTTAATTTAGCTGAAATATGTGCCTTTCTTTTCATAATACTCTTCCCATTTTTCCCTGATCTTCTCTAATCTTTCCTCACTCTATTTGCTAAATTGCATTCTCTAATTGGCTTATCGTGTAAATTTAACATGATTTCAGCCTTTTTGTCGATCATATCAAAATGTCCTATTATGTGTGACACGTTGTTCCATCTCTAAGGCGTAAGTATACTTCTCTTTACACTTTCGATCACCTATCCTTCTCTCTATCTCCCTCCCCTACCTTTCCCCCACCCTCTCTCTCTCTCTCTCTATATATATATATATATATATATATATATATATAAATACTTTGCAATGTACTAAAATGAGTAAGGTGAGCATAGGGAATAGCTTAATAAGAAGAGGCACAGTTAGTGCATTATGCTCGGTTTAGTTAAGGTTAGGTTAGTTTATTTGTCATGTATCGCCTCTCGCATAAAAAAGATGATCTCCGCTCGCGATAGAATGGTCCCTGCAGGTCTCATGGCGGGTTCGTTACGCACTTAGCCACCAAATATCCATACGGGGAGGAGAGAGCATTGGGAGACAGTTAAGGAAAAGGAGGTGGTAGGGGCATTTAAAGGAGCAGAATTAATTTTGTATGAATTTCATTTCACAAAAGCATCTGACGGGTTTCATGTTCAAGTCTTTAATAGCGTAGAATTCTAATTTTTCTCATTTTAATTGAGCAGCGATTGGATTTCATTGGGAATTATTATTTAACTTCAGTATATATATATATTATTATTTCAATGGGTAAGACCTTATTTATAAGGTTAAGAAAACTTACCCAGTAAACATTCACTTTTCACAGAGACTCAGATTTGTCTTAGCGGCAGAAACTTTCGAGAGTCGGTTGCGATGCGATGCACAAACGCTCAAAAAAATGAATCATTCTATCGGAAACATTCATCAGAGAAAAAAGGCGCAGTTTCGTTAAGCTATTTTTTTTTTCCTTTTGTCTAATAATTATCAATGCTGCTTTAAAGAAAAATGTTTTCGAAAAGGCAGTTACGCAGGCAAGTAAATTGATTCTCAAGATTTTCTAGGTATGATCAGTAAAAGGGCCACATAATAACCATGACATGGCGGTTTAATTGAAAGTAAAGTTTCCTAAAAGCAAAGGTTTTTTGTTGTCCTTCTTAAAATTAAGAATATATAAGAACCACCTGGGGAACCACTATTATTCAGCTGACGGAGTTCACAGTAAAAAGTAGTTTCTGAGAAAATATCTGAATAATTCCTCTTGCGACAGAAGTTCCCAGCAAGTGTGTGATGGCAGGATGAACTTTTGATTTCTTCTCCTGGAGAGCTTGGTTACTTGGTGAAAAAAGTGAAATTATTGCTTTATTGTTGAGTGATAAGGACTACACATTTCTTCCCCTGGAAATCTTTGATCAAATGAGACAGGATACATGGCGCGAATTCAGTTCCTTCACTATTCATCCCATCCTCACCTACAGCAAGGGCTGTGAACATCAGATCCTCATCCGCTGCAGCTTCAAGTTGAATTCAAATGAAATTATGGTTATTGTAGATGATGGAACCACTGTATGGAGAGTAGAGTACTCTTCCATATTTTCCAACTGTAGCTCCTAAACGGGTCTTAAAGTCTTAAAACTTCCCGAATCGATAGGCCGTCTTGTCCGTGTGGATTAAGAAAAGCATTGAAGCTGGAGAGCATTCCGTATTGTATCACAGGTTTCAATGGTATTGCATCCAATATCGCTGGGAATTGTGTAGGAGAGTAAACAATGAGTGATGGCTGCCTTCAGTTGCTAAACTAAAAAAGAGGTAAACATGTTCAGCATTTGTAAACAACCTCTTATCATAGTCAATCCTTCACTTTCGATTTGGCTTTCCTGTACACTTCGATAATGTCACTCACAAAGTTTTCATTTCTTATCCACTGAAACGGAAAGTGTCTACCCCTGGCGAGGTAGTAATCCTAGTTATTCTGCTGCTTCTAGCTTTTGCAAACTTGATATGTCGGGGCAGAGATGGAGTTTGTTGCCCACTCGACAGGCATGTCTTCCAGCATTCGGGCAAGCATGCTGCCTCTTTCAAGCCCAGACCCTTCTGGACACCCATGAGTGACACTTCCTAACGGCTCCACTCGACCAGACAAAAACTGCAGAGATTAGGTGCCAACGTCAGTACCAAGATCTAGAAAGTCATCGAAGTCTCCCAACTCAGGGATCAAGCCATGTTGGGTTAGCCTCTTGGTTTATAAAATGTAGTCGATGAAAAATCAAAATGCTGCTATTGCCAATTAAAAACAGTATCGTCCATAGACTTAACACTACCGAAACTGCTCTGTATTTGCTAAAGCACAATGGGCTAAAATTTTTGGTTTTTTAAGTTAAAGTCTTTATTTTAAGACAATTTTGCGTTAATGGTTAAAGTCTTTATCTCCAGGCCCATGAAATCCAAGTGTTGACGATTCCTCCCCCTTCATCCCCCTTTCCCCCTCCCTTCCTTTCCGCCAGCCCTACTCCTGTTAGTTATCGAAAGTAACAGTAGTCGCCATAAGTACAGCACAACGTTATCTCATCTGCAAACTGTGAATATAAAAGCCAGGCTTTTCTTCACTTATATCTGAACTTGGTGAATTTGAGTTATCAACCGATTTCAGCGAAAAGATAAATTTGTTCCATATTCAAATATAAAAATATGATAACTTTATTAATTCTGTTTGTTCTTTTGTGAAATAGCGTCGTGAAAGTTACCCAGAACATACAACACAGAGTGTAGTGCATAACGTTTTGCAACTAAAACAAATTAAAATGGCATGCCTTAGTCACAACCATGTCAAGTTTTTATATTCGGTTTGAATTGTTCGTACAACAACAGAAATTGTTAGGGCTATACCTGTGCTCCTGTGCAACAGTGAAAGCAGCTCCCTGGGCGATGTATCTAAGCATACTTGAAAACGTGCAGATTGTCGACATCATATGATAAGTTTAAAAAAAGGTTAACATTATTATACCCTGTCCTTCTGTTAAAATTAAAAGGCCCAGCTCCCAACACCCGGTCTCAGTTCCTTTCTCCCCAATTCCGGTTCGTTGCTGCGAACGCTTTTCTCCAAAATCTTTGCTACGAGATTACTGGCTCTCTGCTCTCAGCTCTTAACTCCCTTTCTGCTCCCAGTTCTCAGCTCCTGATTGCCACTCTCTGCTCCCAGCTCTCTGCTCCTGACTCCCAGCTTTTTACTCCTAGTTCTAGGCTCCTGAACCCCAGGTCCTAGCTTTCTGCTCCCAGCTCTCAGCTCCCGACTTCCAGCTCTCTGCTCCTAGTTCTTAGCTCCTTAAACCCCAACTCCTAGCTTTCTGCTCCCAGTTCTCAGCTCCGTACTCCCAGCTGTCTGCTCCTAGCCCTCAGCTCCCTATTCACATCTTTCTTCTCCTACTCCCAACCTATAGCTCGTTTCTCCTAGTTCTTAGTTTCCGTCTACCAGCTCTTTACTCAAAGCTCTCAGCTTCTGATTCACAGCTCTCAGCTTCTGACCCCCAGCTCTCTGCTCCAGACTCCCAGCTTTCTACTCCTAGTTCTAGGCTCCTGAACCCCAGCTCCTAGCTTTCTGCTCCCAGCTCTCAGCTCCCGATTCCCAGCTCTCAGCTCGCGACTCCCAGCTCTCTGCTCTCAGCTCGCGACTCTCAGCTCTCTGCTCCCAGTTCTCAGCTTCCCACTCCCAGCTCTCTGCTCCTAGTTCTCAGCTCGTGACTCCCAGCTCTCTGCTCCTAGTTCTAAGCTACCGATCCCAGCTCTCTGCTCTCAGCTCTCAGCTCGCGATTTCCAGCTCTCTGCTCTCAGCTCGCGACTCCCAGCTCTCTGCTCCCAGTTCTCAGCTACCGACTCCCAGCTCTCTGCTCCTAGTTCTCAGCTCGTGACTCCCAGCTCTCTGCTCCCAGTTCTCAGCTCTCTGCTCCCAGCTCTTTGCTCCCAGTTCTCAGCTCCCGAAGTTCTCAGCTCGCGACTCCCAGCTCTCTGCTCCCAGTTCTCAGCTCGCGACTCCCAGCTCTCTGCTCCCAGTTCTCAGCTCCCGACTCCCAGCTCTCTGCTCTCAGCTCCCGATTGCCACTCTCTGCTCCCAGTTCTCAGCTCACGACTCCCAGCTCTCTGTTCTCAGCTCTCAGCACGCGACTCCCAGCTCTCTGCTCTCAGCTCTCAGCTCGCGCCTTCCAGCTCTCTGGTCCTAGCTTTCAGCTCCTGACTCCCAGCTCTCTGCTCCCAGCTCTTAGCTCCTGACTCCAAGCGTTCTACTCCTAGTTCTCAGCTCCCTCAGCTCGTGAATCCCAGCTTTCAGCTACCAATTCTCAGCTCTCAGTTTTCTTCTCTCTTATCGCAGATCCCATATTCTCAGCTCTCTGCTCTCTATTCCCAGCTCCCGATTGCGTAAGAGCCAAAGTGCACCACACGCCTTGTATGTTATGACTCTTTAAATAGTACAATATCGAAAAGCATAAAAATTAAGATTTCGTTTAATTTGTAGGCCATATATATACATTAGCCATGCCAGCTTGATACCTATCTGTATGCCTGCTTTTTCGCATTCAGTTACTTCTTTAATAATACGTATAATGTATTTTCATATCGTTAGCCCGCACGAAAAGCGTTATTATGTCATTGAGCTTGTTCGTAATCTTTAAAAAAGTTTTTTTTCACTGAGCTTTTTAAACAAATAAGTTCAAAGTAAAGACACCTCTTTTCAAATTGAGACGAAAATACTCTGATTTGAAATAACTGCCAAGATACCGCCGATAATGTTTATAACAGTATCAATTTTATTTTCCCTCGCTTAAAAATTTATTTCTCAAAATTGCAGCGGATACGAAGAACATTTGAAACCGTAAGTAGCCCTTTCATTATACTTGAATATTCAATGTTTTTCTTTGTATGAAAAACTTTGACAGATGCCACTTTCATTGATTCTTCTCTCCTATAATCTGGTTGGTTTTTTTTTGTTTCAGATGTGCAGTCCTCCTTATTTAAATGGTCTTGAGAGACAAAATTGCCCACCTTTATGTTATATCTGCTGAAAATTTTAATCACAACAGTTTATTCATCAAGGCAATTTTTGTAGGTCTGTTGATTCTAGCAGTAAACCATTTAAGATACCTATGGTTGTTAAGGAGGGAGATCGTTTGGCAGCAGAACTTATCGATTTTTTAAGTGCTGCAAATTCATTCGTCCCGAACATAATTTATTAAAGCATCATCTGTTGCAGCGTTGTGCGGTGTTCAAGTAACGAAAACACTTTCTTGGATAAAGCTTTCTACCGGCGTTAATTTAGTAAGGATTTAGCTACTAAGCCTGTTTCGTATTCTTTAAAAGAGTTGGGTTTTTTTTTGGTTTTTTTACTTGAAACATATGATTTTTTTAAACAAGTGGAAGCACCTGATTCATTCCACATATTATGGAAATTAAAGGAATTTTCATTAAATGGAAGAAACAGAAAATCAATAATAGTAAATTACTGATCTGTTAGGGTAAGGATTATGTTTTCAGTTATATGTTATAGTCTCTACTGTTTTGGCTGTAACCCGTCGTAGATCTATCCTCTCAGTAAACAAACAATCCCTTATAATGTCAAAATCTCCAATTTAATATACACAAGTTTCAGTTTTCTACAACAAGAAAACATAACTAAAAGAAAATACATATCAGTTGATAAGGTAAATTTGAATGTTGCTGAATGTTCTATTAAAAAAATAAAACAGAAACGTGCACAGTTTGTATACAAAATATCAACCTTTCTTTGATCTCAAGATATATATTTAGATTTAAGCCCGCCGTTACATGCTTAAAAAATCACAAGTTGCTCATAAAGCATTACCGAGAACTCGAAAATTATTGCAAACAGTCTAAATCTAGATTGAACAAAATTAGGGAGCAACAGACATGCGTTCGAAATCGTGTGTATAAAAATATTCTAGATATCCTTAGATTGCCGTTCTGTCACTTAAATGAAAGCTATAAAACTAGCCTCACTCGTCCGATGTATGCAAAGCCAGTTCTAGGTTTTAAGCTATGACTGAACACACAAATAAAACAAAAAATTGTGCAATTGGAAAAGCTTTGCCTAGCTCATGATTTCGAACCGCTTTACCTTGATCGAGTTTGCTCTGATTGTTTTTAAAGTTCCAAAGACTAACTGGATGCAATTTGGCGTTATGCATGTAAGAAAGTAAAATAATTGTTTCTTACCTATTTTCTGTTTGATTATCCTAGCCAATGAAAATGAATAACTCTTCAAATATAGATATTGGGATTGGTTCAAGGAGACAGATGGTAAGCGATGAATTGTTTCCATATTTGAACACCTTGGCCTGGGCTGGCATTTTTTTCTTCAGTGCGCCAGCCGTCTGCTTTAACGCCATCAACGTTATTATCTTCTGCAAGATCGGCGTCACTGACAGCATCACGGTATGTTTTCTCTATCTGGCCGTATGCGATTTTTGCTCAATGGTCCTCGTTTCAGTCTTAAGCTCCTTCCAGATCTGCTTCTTATTTGGAGTTCCGGGCAGCGAAAACTTTCGGACATACTCTTTCAGTGTTGGTGCAGCGTATGCTCTACCACTGAGTTTGGCTGCAGCAACAACCACCTACATCGCACTACAGCGAGGACTCAGTGTGGCGTACCCGTACCTTATTCGAAACACATTTACGAGGAAAAGGTCTATTATAGTTTTGACGGCTCTCTCTTTAATATTATTTTGCTGCTGGCTGCCTCGCACTACGACTTACAGAAACATATACGTCCCTGGCCCGACCACTAATTCTAGTCGAATTCTAGTTGTCCATCACCTTGGCGTTTGGAAACATCTAGATTCCTTTTATAATATCTTTGTCCAAATCTTTCTACTCTTGTTGCAGTATATAATAATGTCAATATGTGCCGTGGCAATAGCAGTTGGGATGAGAGCGTCAATGAAACTAAAATCAACATCGACTCAAGCGGGTAACGTTTCTCGAAGTAACCAATTTGATTCTCAGAAATCGGAAAACACAGGACAGGTTGAGAATGTACAAAATAACCATCGAAATTTTCGACTCCCGTCAAACAAAGAATCACAAAAAATGTCTGTGCCAAAAAAGAGTAAAGAGATGCAAGTCATCAAGCAAGCCTTTATTGTCGTCCTACTGAATGTGATCTGTACAACGCCAGCGATTCCCGCACTCATTTACAACGTGATAGAACCCAAGTTTCAGACGGGATTCGATTATCATAACCTTTTCTTTGTGGTAATCGGCTTTGTTCGCATGTGTGAGTCTGCCAATGCTTTTTTCAACTTTTTCATTTATCTTCATTTCAATACAAAGTTCCGAAGATATTTTATCTCCACTTTCCAAGTTACACGATGTAAGGAAAATAGTATGGGTCGAAACAGCAACTATCGCGAGACGGAGGTTGTATTAAGCCATTGAAGGCAACTATATCATTCTTGTTCCTACGGAGAATGCTTTGAAGAAGTTCAAAATTAAAAGCATTTCAGCTTGCCATAAGCTATGTACCACACTTTCTATCTGGGCAATAGCCAATTTAAATGAACACACAATGCTTCATTCATCTGTTTTATGAAACGATTATTTGGAAAATATTTTTCGATTTCATGTTCACATGAATTCGAAATCTCAGAAACTCTGCACAGATAAGTTATCAAGACACACGCCGAGGAGATGATTGGTCTGGTTTTCGGCATTTGACGCGTACTTAGCAATTTGTTCTCAGGCTTTCAGGTCGTCGACAGGTCAAACAGTTGGTTGTTGGCTCAAGCTGGACGAAAGGATCCCTGAGGGTTACATGGATGGTTTGCTAGCCATTTTGCTATGGACCTCACAAGAAGATGAGAGAATTTGGTAGTAAAATGGTAGATGTTTGACATCCTCATCGGCTACACATATTATTTTTATAAAATTAAATCAATGTACCGACTGAAAAGAGAGAGAGAGAGAGAGAGAGAGAGAGAGAGAGAGAGAGAGAGAAATGTGTGTATGTGTGATTATGTATGAAGAGAGAGAGAAAGAGAGATGGGAGAGAAGCATCAATAAAAATGGATTTTTACTTAACAGTGATTCAACCTTGATTGTCCGCAGCATGAGTGCGTGGTATGGAAGATGATTCCGTCTTTAATAGTCTATCGTGGTGTGAGAGGAGGTTCTATCTTATAATCTGTCTCCTAATCTATCGTGGTATAGGAGGTGATTGTATCGTGCTATGGGAGGAAATTGTGTGCTATGGTTTGTCATGGTATTGAAAGAGACTTTTTCTTATACCCTATTGTGATATGGGAGGAGATTGTGTCTGTTATAGTATAAGGGGATGGATGGTTGTATAAAACAGATTGATATGGAGATCATTATTATGTTCTTTATTCTATTTCTGTACGGGAGGGTATTGTGTCCTTGTCTGTCGTGATATGGCAGATAGATTTAGTCCAGTTGATTGTCCTGGTATGAGAGGGCAATGCGTTTTATGGATCTTTCGTGTTAGGAGATGTGATTTTGTTCGGTCGTCTGTCACCGTGGGGGAGAAGATTTTGTCCTATCGTCTGCTTTTGAAAGGAAGTAGATTGTTTCCAAGTGTATGTTGTGGTAGGGAGGAGATTGTGCCTGCATATTTTGTCGTGGTATGGGGATATTGTGTCTTATATTCCGCCATTGTAGGGGAGAACGAAATTTCCTGGAGTCTGTCGTAGTATGGAAAGAGATTGTGTCTTCTAATCAATTATCATGCTACAGAATGTCTCTTATAGGCTGTGGAGGTATGATAAAAAATTGTGTCCTACAGTTTGTCGTGAGGAGCAAGGTGATTGTGTCATATAGTCTGTCGTGGTTTGTGAGACGAGTTTTGTGTCTTACGGTCTATCATGGTGTGAGAGGAGATTGTCTTTTATAGTCTGTTGCAATACACGAGATAAGTTTGCTATATGGTCTGTCGAGTTATGGGAGACAATTGTGTTTTACAGTTTGTCATAGTGTCGGAGGAAATTATGTCCTTCAGTCTGTCGTGATATAAAAGGAGATTGTGTCATATACTTTGTCCTGGTATGGGAGAAGATTCTTTTCTAGACTCCTTAATGTAGAAGGAAACAGTGTCATACAGTGTTTCGTTGCAAAGAGGTAATATGACTGCGCATTGTTTGTAGCTGTGTCAGGTCCTAAGATCTCGAATACGACAAGCGTCGATACCAAATGTTAAACATGGTCCGGTGATGTCAAGATGAAGATTTTTAAGGCAGCAGAAATAAAGGCAATAATAGTGTACATTAAAGTTTATCAAATACCCTATGGCTTCAGAGAGCACATTATGTAAAATCATTTTTCTGATTCCATAATACAATAATAGTTGAGTATACTGAGGTTTGTTACATATCCTATGACTGCAGGGACAGCACCATGTACACAATCTTTCTGATTCAATAGTACAATAATAGTTGAGTATACTAAAGTTTGTTAATTGCCCTATGCCCACCATGTACACCATCTTTCTAATTCAATAGTACACTCATAGTTGAGTATATTATGTTTTCGAAATTTGCCCTGAATCAATATAGTTTGTCAGGGAAATTAACCAAAGCTCTACAACAAATAATCGATTTCAGGCTGTATAAATTTTCGGTTTAAAATTGAGGCCATAGAGATATACCAATCAATGGCTTACATTCAGGGCTGCATCGGAAGCGAAAGTCTAGGTTCTACATTAAATATCTAAATCAAGGCGTCATTGTCTCTGATGAGGCCTAAAGATCTACATTCAAGGCCATATTAAACTTTAGATCCACGAGATTTAGCTATCTAAACCAGCCGGATTCCATTGTTTAAATTGTTGAGGAGTTTTGCGAAACATAAGATTCAGAATATCCAAATGTATCTAGTATAGATAAGGGAATACCTCATTTTATTTCATGCACCGCGCATGTTATTCCAGTACTCTCTCTCTCTCTCTCTCTCTCTCTCTCTCTCTCTCTCTCTCTCTCTAAGTGTCTTCTTTGGTGCACCTATGATCCTATGATATGGAACTCTCTATCTTTGTTCATGCGAAATTTCACCTCATTCGCTTCTTCATTATCTAGGTGTGTATTCATGACTATGTATATGTTTGTGGATATGGATGTAGCTATGTATGTAAATTTATATGATATATAAGTATTTGGTTACGTATATGAATGTACCTTCATCTCTCTTTCTCTCTCTCTCTCTCTCTCTCTCTCTTATCCTCTCCCGCACTCCTTTTCTCTTTCCCTTCTCTTTCTCAATTTTTTTTTTTTTTACGTATAGCCTTTCTATGTGAAATATTAGGGTATAAAATATTTACTCTGCTCAATTTATTTTGATTTGATTATCAATCCGTTGTTATTCTATAACTCTCTTCTTTGCTTCTCCAAAAATATGTTACACATATTGTTCAATAGTTGAGTTTGAGTCACTAATTTTGCCTCGTATTCCAAAACAGAACTTTGACATGCTGACGTTGATATTAATTTGTTGATTTTATCTGTATTATTAACAGCCAAATGAAAAGGGCCTTGTGCCTATTTTGTAACTGTTATAAACTAAACATCAATCAATCAGTCTCTCTCTCTTTCTCTCTCTCTCTCTCTCTCTCTCTCTCTCTTTCTCTCTCTCTCTCTCTCTCTCTCTCTTTCTTTCCTTTGAATCACAATATTGCGTTTTCACTCAAACGTTCGTAGAACGGGTTTACTAGTAATATATAAAACTATAGCATTGAATTTCAGACAATGTCTTTAAAGAAAACTCTTGATGACAAAAAAAAAGTAAATTTTTTTTTTAATTTTTATCCTTCGATTTTTGTTATAAAGCTTTCGTTTTCAATGAAAAGTCACTCGGCAGTATTTCATTTAAATCTTAAAACAGCTTTTTGTTGGTA